>WOXC01006109.1:120000-470306 GCA_011680675.1 Gymnobelideus leadbeateri | reverse complement strand
GGGTCATCGAAGGGGGTATGGGAGAAGATATGGGAGAGAGCAGATTGTATGAGGGGATATCTTGTGGCACTGCTATTCTGTTGTGGTGGATAGGGGAAAATGGGGTAAAAATTTTAACTCAAAATCTGGCTGAAATTAATGACGTAAACCAGAAGTTAATAAAGCATTTGTTATAAAAAATAAATTTCCATGGTAACTTTATTATATATTTCAAAGGAATAGCAAGTTGTACATAATAGATTTGCAGTTTCATATACAATCATCTTTTTATTATACTTTGTTATGGAAGTGCCTATTTTATTCCATAAATTATAAATAAAATAAAACTTTTAAAAATAATAATAATAGAATGCAGGGTCAGGAGTAATGAGTATATTGGACTGAATATAGATGACACTTTTTTCCTAAACATGACTTGTACAAAACCTTTATTACCTATAAATAGGTAATAAGACTAGAGGCATAGGGTGGGGCCATATTATAAGGAACTTCAAGAGACAGAGAAGTTTATATTCAATCCAGATGTAATAAGAATCCACTAGAGCTTATTGACTAGTGAATAGACTTGGTCAGATCTGTACTTAAGGAAAATGACTTTTTAGCTGCATGATGGATAGATTGAAGGAATCTCAAATAAAAGAGGTAAATAGAGGGATCACTAATCAAAATGAGCATTTTCTAGTCAAGCATAGCGATTTAAATTTCAGAATTTCCCAAACAGGTAGAAGAGTCAGAAGGATCTAAGGGGAATAATAAAGAGTACTTTTGGTTGATACATTTTAGCTCAGAGTATCTCATACTGAGGAAAATCACTAAGCCCTGCAGATGAGAATAGGATCTTTTGGTTTGACTAGAAGTGAGTACCCTCTCAGAGCATCCAGGATACTTTACTGGAGCTGACTGCAAGAAGTAGGGAGTTTCTTCTCAACATCCACATATTTTTTACTATCTTCAAGATTTTTGGCCAAGTTTAGAATTTCATAGTTCTAAACCAGATAAATCCCAACTGCTTTGCTTATTTTAAATCCAAGTGAAAACAGTATCGTGGTAATGGCTGAAATTTTTGGTACCGAGACCAATTTAGAATGCTATTGCAATAATATAAAGAAGCGGTAATGAAGATCTCAGCTAAGGTGGTGACTCTTTGGGTAAGAGAGGAGAGGACAAGATGAATTGAAGAAGTATTATGGAGAAAAAAACCAATAAGATTGACAACTATTTGGATATATGGGGTGATTAAGAGTGAGGAGTGGAGAATCATATTCAGGCTATAAATCTGGGTGACAGGGAGGATAGTGTTTTATTCAATAGAAATAGGGAGGTTCACAAGAAGAATGAATTTGTAGGAGAAAGTAATGAGTTCCATTTTGGATCTATTGAGTACAAGATGCTTACATTTGAAATGTCCAAGAGGAACTTGGTGATGGTGGCTTGGAGAGCAGGAAAGTGACTATATTTCAAAAACCATAACCAAAATGACGGTAGGTAGAGGTGAAACAGTTGGGGTATATGCTTGCTCTTATCTTTGGCCACCAGATCTGTTTGTATCCATTCAGAAAAACCAAGAGTCAGGCCAATGCTCTATAAGGCTTGTTTTGTGTCAGAAAATCCTGGAATTCGATGTTATATTCCCATTTTATAAATAAGAAAACCCAAATTTCTAAGGTTAAATTATTTGCCCTAGCAGTGTTGATAACTGAAAGTGCATCAACCCAAACCTACAGCTTCTGGTTCAAAGAACAGGGCCGTTTTATATTAAATCTTTCTGCCTTGTGTTTCAAATTCATTTTCCAAAGTGGTGTACTTGGCCTAGTCTATTATATTGAAACTGTGGAGAATCAGGAATCAACTCAGATAAACAGGAGTTTGGTGGGGAAGAAGCCTTATTTTTGGCTGTCTTTTTTGTCAGCTCAGAAATGGGTTCCCCCATCTTGATTTGGGGAGTCTTCACAGTGTATTAAACTAAAACCAATAATGTGAAGTATCAACAAGAACTTCTGTTAATGACACAAGTGATACTGAACAAATTACTTTATATGGCTGTTTGTTATTATATCCATGAATATAGAGCATTCCAATCAATCATTCAGCAAACATTTACTAAGTAACAACTATGTGCCAAGCGCTGTGTTAAATTTTAGAGCTAAAAAACAAACAAAAAAAAGTTCCTGTCCTGACAGAACTTACGCTCAGTTGGGGGAAACAATATGGTTTCATGTTGTAAGCTAAGCCATTTACTTTATACTGATTTTTCTCCTTTCTTTCTAAAAAATACAGTTGATGCATATAAGTGGGTCATTGTGTCATTATATTCATTGTTTGAGAGAGCTCAGGAACAGTTGTGATAGTTTTAACCACCCAGCAGCACACTTATAGTGAAGAACCTTCCTGGTTATGGGCTAGGAATTCCTAGGAAAGCCTCAGAAAATTAGCATCCACATATAAAAATGACTAGGCGTGTAACATTGAGCAACTTGCTTAACCCCAATTGCTTTTAAAAAATGCAGGATATATTTTTAAGTTTAATTGCATTATTAACATGTTCTCTATCATTTTCTTGTCTAGAAATTATCAGAATGGTATATCAAGCCCTGATTTGTAGCATTTGCCAGTTTCCAAGTTGTAAGTTCTCACACTGAAAATTTAATAATCAATTCTATGAGCTGGCATATATATCTCTGATAGGTGCTCTCTTACTGTTTTTCTGCTCGTCTTAAGTATTAATGCTCTCTCTGCCATGCTATTCGTTTCTTTTTAAACCAAACATCATTCCCTTGGCCAAGAAAGTAAAAGCAAAGTTAAGAATTGAGCAGCTCTGCTTGCTTGCTGTCATCAGTTTTCTTTGTCCCATACCATGTATTCCTTCTTTGATCCTGTGATTTTTCCAAATGTTGCTTCAAAAAAACTTTTTGTTGCTCTGACTTTGTAAAGCTGATCACAGTAGCACACCTGAGAAATACCGCTGTGAATGATTTCAAGGGTCTAATCACACAGTATAATGAACTCTCTTATTCAGCAATAAACTAAACATTGTTCAATAAAGTATAACATTCATAGCAACATCCTTAAGCAAAACATATCTACATCTCTCTCTCTCTCTCTCTCTCTCTCTCTCTCTCTCTCTCTCTCTCTTACTCTCTCTCTCATGGGTAGCAGAAAATACAAATACAATCAACAGCTAGGTCACAGCAAGTCACAATCTAATCAATTAATACACAGTGTCCAAGTAAAGTCCTCTCTCATCTTGAGTGGAGTCTGACTTCCAAAACCCACAGTTCTTCTTCTGTGGGCTGACCACTCCCAACTTCTACCTGGAATCATACCACTCTCACCTGGATTCACACATAGGCAGCTCTCTGCTCCTGCTCCATGTCTCAGCTCACAGAGTCTGCCACTGTAGTCTCTGCCATACAGCAGGTTCCAGGGGCTCCTTCCCACAGCTTTTGTTTCTAGGAAAACAAAGCTTAACAGGGCTACAAAAATATTTATACACATTACCAGCACCATCATCTCAATTCACTTTAACAGCTCTTAAAAGGAGTCTTAAGCTGAGCCTCGTTCCCATGAGTGGATCTTTGCTCTTCAGGTCAATTCACTCATAAAGACCGACAGAAAGGGCTTCTACCTGATAAATTAACACAGACCAACAGACAGGCTTCTGTCTGAGAAATTAACACAGATCAGCATATAGAGCACCAATATCACATATTCTTTCTGTTAGGCCTCCCCACAAGCAAATTCCCCTAGCCTGCTTATGCACGGTTTTCTCTCTCAGCTCTGGTCCTCTCTATTCTGTCCTCTCCATCCACAAAGTAGAATATATACTGTCTCCAATCAAAGACTTGATTCAAACAAAAACTCTTGATTCAATCAAAGGCACTTGATTGGCAAAAATTCAATCCAGAAAAATAGCAAAAAAAAAAAAATCCCACCTTGCTTGCCATTACAGACTTCTACAACAGATTCAATTTGTTCTGAAGTTAGTACTCTTTAATACTTTTCTTTTTTTATTTAAATCTTTCTTTATTTCTTAAAGCAGTGTTTTTACTCATATTTATGTAGGTTTTGAGACTATTTATTGGATAAGTTTCAGACATTTTATAGATTTTGTGATTATTTTGAATAAAACTTCTCATAACATTTCTTTAGGTTAATATTGCATAGCAATGCTAATGATTTTTGTGGGTATATTTTGTATCCTTCTAATTTACCAAAGCTACTAAAAATGTCTATTACTTCCTTCATTTATTCTCTGGAATTATCTAAGTAAACTATTACGTTTTTTAAAAGCAAGGATAATTTTGCTTTCTCTTTCCCACTGCTTATTTTTCTAATTTATTTCCATTTCCCTAGCTTACAATTCAAGTACCATGTAAAAATTAGAAGTAGAAGGAAGGGAAAGTTCCTACAGTTGCTTCTAGGTAGAGTTATTTTTTTGTTGTTGTTTTAAACAACACAACTGAGTACTGTATTTTTGTCAAAGGCTTTTTCTGTGTAATATAACAATGCACATGGTTAATTAAGAGGTGTAGTAGATTAAAAAGTTGATTTCAGAATCTGGATAAAACTGGGTCCAAGTCTTACATATGATACCTATTGATTCTGTGACTCTGTGCAAGTAATTTTAACTTCTCAGTGCCATTGGCAATTCTCTCCACCTATAATTTTTCAGACAAAGTGTTGATTGGCCTTGGTAGAGAAGATTCCTCATTGTAGGTTACCTAGATTGAAGAAATCACAGGTCTGGGAAAAACAAAGCAAAACAAAACAAATACCCCCTTCCCCAACAAAAACAAATGCGAGCAATGATTAATCATGTTAATTGGTCTTATAATACAGTATTCAAAATACTTGCATCATTGTCATAAATCCAACTTGATCAAAATAAAGGATGCTTTAAAAAATTTCCTGTTGTTTCTATGTTAAAGTTTGATTTAGAAATGTTGAATCAATATTAATTAATGAAATCAGTCTATAATATTTTTTCTTGCCTTCATGGGTTGGGTATTGAGAACGTAATTATTTAATAACAGACATTCAATAGAATGCCTTCTTTTAAATTATTGATAATAGCATTTATAGAATAATAATTTTTTATTTTGGTTTATTTTTAAAATTTATTTATTTCTAGTAGAACATTCATATACCACAACTTTTACAGCCATTCCCCAATTGATAGGCATCCCCTCAATTTCTAATTCTTGGTCAACACAAAAAGAGCTGCCACAAATATTTTTGTACATGCATGTCCTTTTTCCCATTTGTATGGTCTCTTTAGAATATAACCCTAGACATGGCATAACAGGGTCAAAGGGTATGAACATTTTTATAGTCCTTTGGCTGTAGTTCCAAATTTCTCTCCAAAATGGTTGAATCAGTTTACAAATCTACCAACAATGCATTAGTGTTCCAATTTTCCCACATCTTGTCCAGCATTTGTGATTTTTCTGTTTTGTCTTTTTAGCCAATCTGACAGGTCGGACGTGGTACCTAAGAGTTGTTTTGATTTGTATTTCTCTAATCAAGAGTTATTTAGAGCATTGTTTTACATGACTATAGATATCTTTAATATCTTCCTCTGAAAACTATCTGTTCATATCCTTTGGCCATTTATCAGTTAGGGAATGACTTGTATTCTTATAAATTTGACTCAGTTCTCTATATATTATAGAAATGAGGCCTTTATAAGAGTTACTAGTTGTGAAAATTCATTCTAAGTTTTCTGCTTCCCTACTAATCTTGGGTGCATTCATTGACTTTATTTGTTTGTATAAAATCTCTTCAATTTAATTATAATTGAAATTATCCATTTTGTATTTGATTTTTTAAAAGCAATTGGGGTTGAGTAACTTGTTCAAGGTTACACAGCTAGTTATTTATTTGTGGGTGCTAAGTACTGAGGCCAGAACCGATCCCAGGTCCTCCAGACTCCAGGGCCAGCGCTCTTACTCATTGTGCCCCTTGATAATGTTTTCTTGTTTGGTAATAAATTCTTCCATTCTCCATAAATCTTACAGGTAAACTATTCCTTGATCTCTCAGTTTGCTTATAGTATCAGCCTTTATATCTAAATCATGTACCCATTTTGACTTTATTTTGGTATACAATGTAAGATTTTGAACTATGTCCACTATCTGCCATATTATTTTCTAGTTTTCCCAGCAGTTTTTGTCAAATAGTGAGTTCTTATCCCAGAAGCTGGAGTCTTTGGGTTTATAAAACAGTTGATTACTATAGTCATTGACTTCTATGTCTTATGTACCTAACCTATTCTACTGATCCATCGCTCTATTTCTTAGCCAGTTCTGAGTAGTTTTGAAAATTGCAGCTTTATAATCCAATATGGTATGGCTAGAGGCACCTTCCCTAGCATTTATTTTCATTAATTCCCTTGATATTCTAGACTCTTAATACTTTTCTTAGAGAACTATGCCATAATGTTTTATTCATCTTCTGTTGTCTTCCTTTGCTTTGCATTCTTAATACATGTTTTTTTTTTTTTTATAACTTTAACTTGATTGGTGAGGTGCCTGAACACCCACATTAGATTCTTCAGACTGCTCTCTTTCCTACTCGATATTTTTTTCTCTTTATGTCTTCAGAATTTCTTTCTTGAATACTAACCAACTCTCTCATGCTGATTCCCATGTAAATTATAGGTCATGCAATCCTATCTTTTCTCTGAATCCTTTGGAATACGCTATACCAAAATTTAGGTGGCATGTTCCATGCCTTGATTGCCTCATCTTCATTATCACTAAGCATAAGAGGGAATATGCTCTCCCCACCAAAACCCTAAGGTTCTCATAATTTCCTCCCTGGCAACCAGTTAGTTCCTCCTTATATGTGAAGATCTAATTCAAAATAGAACTTCCCCTCCTTAGTTTGTCCATCTTTGGGGTATGAAATTATTATCAAAATAAGTCAATAAATTGTCAGATTCTTTGGTTTTAACACTGAGAGAATTCCAGCAGATGTATGAATAATTGAAGTCCCCTATCAAAATGCTGTACTTGTATGTCAGGCTAGTAATAAAGATTTCTTAAGTACTTACTATGTGTCAGGCACTGGGCTAAGTAGTGGAGATTCAAATAGAAGCAAAAGACAGTCCCAGCCCTAAAGGAAATCACAATCTGTTGGGGGAGACAATAAGCAAAAAACAATGCACAAAAAAGTCATATTAAGAAGAAATGGGCGGAGCCAAGATAGCAGAGTGAAAGTAGGGGTTTCCTCTAACTCTCCCCCAAACCTCTCCAAATACCTGTGAAAATGACTCTAAACAAACTCTAGAGCAGTAGAACCCAAACTATGACAAAGGGAAACAGGAAAGATCTGTTTTACCAGTCTGAGAGAAGAGCACAATCCAAAGGGACTTATTAAAGTTGAACTGTTTACATTACTACATGGAAAGATGATTTATAACTCATGAGACCTTTCTCAGTATTAGGGAAGTTAGAGGGACTATATATATATATATATATATATATATATATATATATGTATATATATATATACATATATATATATATATATATATTAGATATTACCCCATATATATAATGGGGTAATATCTAAAAAATAAAACTAAGGGGCAAGAGAGGACTACACTGGGAGAAGGAGGGAGGGAGAGGTAGAATGGAGTAAATTATCTGTTATAAAAGATGCAAGAAAAAGCTTTATAGTAAAGGGGAAGAGGGGGGAGATGAGAGGGAATGAGTGAAACTTACTTCCATCAGATTTGACTGAAGGAGGGAATAACATACACATTCAATTAGGTATGGAAATCTATCTTATGCTACAGGAAACTAGGGGAGAAAGGGAGGGTGATAGAAAAGAGAGAAATTGAGCAGGGTAATCAAAAGCAAACATGTTTGAGGCAGGACAGGGTCAAAGGAGAGAATAAAATCAATGGGAGGCAGGATAGGATGAAGGAAAATGTAGTTAGTCTTTCACAACATGAATATCATGGAAGTATTTTGCAAAACTACACAAAATTGCTTGCCTTCTCAATGAGGTTGGGTGGGAAAGGAGGAAGGGAGAGAATCTGCAACTCAGAGTTTTAAAAAGAAATGTTAAAAATTGTTTTTCACTCAAATGGGAAATATAAGATATATGGGCAATGGGATATAGCAATTGCTCCTGCCCTACAGGAAAAGAGAAGGGAAGGGGATAAGAAAAGGGGAGTGTGGATAAGAGAAGGAAGGGCAGACTGGGGAAGGGGTAATCAGAATGCACACTCTCTTGTGGTGGGGGAGGGTAGAGATAGGCAGAAAATTTGGAACTCAGAATCTTGTGGAAGTGAATGTTTAAAACTAAAAATAATTAAGATCAAAAACAAAAAGAATAAATAGGAAATATCCAACTGAGGGAAGGCACTGAGAGGCATTGGGAAAGGTTTTCTGAAGAAAATTAATTTTTAGCTAATATTTTAAAAAGCCAGAGAAATTATAAGGTAAATATGAAAAGGGAGAACATTACAAGAAAAGGGGACATCCAGTGAGCAGTTTATGAGCAGTTTCCTGAACTACCCTTCTCTTTCCTCTTTTTTGTCCAGGTAGCAAACAGGACAGTGGAATGGCAAAATCTCTCTCTCTTTTTTTTCACTTCATTGTTCTTCACCCAAATATACTCTATTGGCCTTCTCTTTTTTCCTGAATTTACTCAAATCTTCTTTTAATATGAAAAGTTTCCATTCCATTAAAGCAGTATTTGGGGAAAGAAAAGGATCAATGAAGGAGTACATGGTAGGGATGGGACAAAGCATTTTGAATAACAGACATTTCAAATGCTGCTTCACACAAGCCTGTTGCTCATTCTAAAAGGAAAAAAAGAGGTTACAAGTTATTTGTAAAGTATTGCAGTGGGCATGAAAATCAAAAACAATTATATTTTGGGACATGTCATTCTTGCTCTCCATTTGGCTGGAAATTAAAAAAAAACAGCAGGATAGATTATGGTTCAGTTACCTTGGAAACACTTATTAAATCAACAGGACAGTGGGCACTGACACTCTTCCCAGCTCCAGATGTAATTTCAGCAGTTCTTAAAAGAATAAGTCTATGTGATATATACTAGGTAGTAACTAACTTCATAGATTTTGTTAAAGAGCTAACATATTCCATTCTTAGAACATGGTAAGAAAAATCTGAGTTGCTGAATTTTCCTGTAAGAAATTTTTCAACAAACTAAAATAGGCATAATTTTCAAAGAACAACAATTATGTGACATTAAAATGATTTTAGTCGTATTTTTTGTCATTAAAACCAAAAATACTGGAGGCTCTCAACAAAACAGTCCATACTCCCACAATGCAAATTTTCAGAGAAGACTTGAAAAAAAAATTCAATAAACAATCTTGGTTTTCCAAATACTCTGCTGTTTATTTTCCGCTAATCATTTTTCTGGGTAGTTTTAAGTAAATTAGTCAGTGTTTGAGGTGTGTTTGTTTCAGGGAAAAGAGAAAGTAGAATTGCAATGCTTCCTCAGAGTGTTCATTTTCTAGATAAAAAGTAGAACTCTTACTTGTACAAGTTTTATAAAGATGAAGCTGTTGCTCAAGAATGTTCAATACTGTGAATTAATAGGAAATATATCATCTGTCATGAAGTGAATATTTATTAGGAATAAAAATCAGTTCTTTTTTACCCTTCACAATAAACCTTTTAATTTTTTTTCTTTAGATGACTTAATTTCCTTTTACTTTATTAGAAATAACTTGGATTATAAAATTTGGCATATAAAACTCTACTCAATTCCTTAAAAAAAAGCCTCATTTCTACTTGACTTTCCATTCAAACAAGTCAGAAACTCGTATTAGCATTTTATCAATGGTAATAGTAATTATAATGTTACATTATTGCTTTATTATTAAAATTGAAATAACAAACAGATGTTGAAATGAAAAGCTTCCTAGGTGCTCCATCTGGATAACATTACCGTGTGTGAAACTTAATCCATATTGTTGTTAATGGGGAAGAGCAATGATAAGAGCAATCCGCAAATCCTATTTTAATATAGACGCATTAGGTATAATTTGGGCAATTCTAAAAAGAATGAATTCTCAATTAGATTCTATTCTGGAAAATCTTTAATATTTTTGTATTCTGTAAGGAACAATCAAGTAGGAGAGTTGAGATAGATACTAGGCTAAACTGAGATTGAAATTTTGAAAATATATATTTGTTGATAATCATAGTCATATAGATAGATACACATGTACATTCAAAAAGTCTTATGAACTACTAGAAACATTTAACAATATTTGTGTGACACTTTTGGTGGATCTATGAACTGGAGAGCAATTTGGAACCATGCCCAAAGAGTTTTAAAACTACATTGCCTTTGATCCATCAACACCATTTCTAAGTCTGTAGACCAAGGAAATTTTTTTAAAGGTTAAAAATCTAATTTGTCCAAAAATAATTTATAACAGCTCTTTTTGTGGTAGCTAAGAATTGGAAATTGATGGGATGCCCACCAACTGGAGAATGGCTAAACAAGTTGTGGTATATGATTGTAATGGAATATTATCTTTTTAATTTTTTTAAATCGCATTTTATTTTTTACCAATTTCATATCAAGGTAAATGTTTATTTAGCATTCATTTTTGCAACATCTTGAGTTCCGAATTTTGCTCTCACCCTCCCTTTTTCTGAAAATAGTAGGCAGTTTAATATAGATTATACTTGTGCTATCATGTAAAACATATTTATGTATTCACTACAGATGTGGAAGAAGAAACAGATTAAAAAAATAAAACCACAGCTTGTTCAGCCATTCCCTAATTGATTGGCATCCCCTCAATTTCTAATATTTTGCTACCATGTAAAGGGCTGCTATAAATATTTTTGCACATGTAGGGCATTTTCCCTTTTTATAATCTCTTTGGGATATAGACTTAGTAGTGGTATTGCTGGGTCAAAGGGTATGTGCAATTTTATAGCCCTTCGGGCATAGTTTCAAATTGTTCCCCATAGTGATTGTACTAGTTCACACCTCCACCTACAGGCCATTAGCATCTCAATTTTGTCACATCCTCTCCAACATTTGTAATTTTCCTTTTTTTTTTTTTTGTCATATTAGCCAATCTGTTGATGTGAGGTGGTATTACAAAGTTGTTTTATTTTGTATATCTCTTATCAAAAGTGATTTAGGGCACTTCTCCCTATGCTTATAGATATCTTTGATTTCATCTGAAAACTTCCTGTTCATATCCTTTGATTATCATTTGTGAAATGACTTGTATTCTCATAAATTTGACTCAGTTTCCTATATATTTGAGAAATGAAGCCTTCATTATAGATACTTGCTCTAAAGATTATTTTCCAACTTTTTGCTTTCCGTCTAATCTTGGTCACATTGGTTTTGTTTGAACAAAAGTTTTTTTTATTAAACTTAATATGATCAAAATCTATTCCTTATTTTGTAATGCTTGCTTATCTCTTGTTTAGTCATGAATTTTTCTCCTTTCCATTGATCTGATAGGTAGGTTATTCCTTGCTCTTCTAATAAGATTGCTTCATTGTCTATGGAAACTTTTAGCAAGATGTAGTTTCCTTCCTTCTCTCTTTTAATTAGTCCATTTTTACTTTTACTTCACCTAAGAACAGGATTGCTATCCCTGTTTTTTTTTTTTAGTTCAACTGAAGCATAATAGATTCTGCTCCAGCCCCTTAACTAGTGTGTATCTCTCTGTTTCAAGTGTGTTTCTTACAAGCAACATAATGTAGGATTCTGATTTTTGATCTACTCTCATATCCACTTCCATTTTATGGGAGAGTTCATCCCATTCACATTCACAGTTACAATTACTACCTGTGTATTTTCCTCCATCCTATTCATCCTCCTGCTTGTCCTTTCTTTCTTTTCACCCTTTCCCACTTCACCAGTGTTTTGTTTCTGTCTACCACTTGCCCTGATCTGCATTTCCTTATGTCAGCTTCTACCCCCTTTACTTAATCTCCTCCCCTCCTACTTCCATGTCAGGTAAGATAGATTTCTATACTCAGCTGATTGTGTAAATTATTTCCTCTTTGAGCCAATATTGATGAGAGTAATGTTCAAGCAATGCCCATCACCCACCCTCCCATCTTCCCCTCCACTGTAAAAGGCCTTTCTTGCCTCTTCATGCAAGATAATTTCCCCCTTTCTATCTCTCCCTTCCTTTTGCACACTTTCTACTTTTTATCTTATCCCATATTTTTTATGTCATTCCCCCAATTCACCTTATGTGAATTATGTGTTCTGTTTATGTATATTCCTTCTATCTGTACTGTTATTGATAAGGTTTTTTAAGAATTACAAATATCATCTTCTTTTATAGGAGTATGAATCCCTTTTGTTTTCTCTTTTTACCTCTTTGTGCTTCTCTTGGATCTTGGCATTGAGGATCAAATTTTTGGTGTAATTATGGTCTTCTCCATATGAACACTTGAAATCCTTCTTTTTCAATGTACAACCATTTTTCCCTTAATGTATCATGCTTAATTTTGCTGGGTGAGTGATTCTTGGTTGTAGTACTAGCTTCTTTGCCCTCTGGAATATCATATTCAATGAACTCTCATCCTTTAATATTGCATTTGCCAGGTCCTGTGTAATCCTGTTTGTAACTTCCTGATACTTGAATTCTTTCTTTCTGGCTACTTGTAGAATTTTTTTCCTTGACCTGATAATTCTGAAATTTGACTATAATGTTCCTAGGGGTTCTTATTTTTGGATCTCTTTCTTGAGCTGATGTAGCAGCAAGCACCCCAACATCCCCAGGGTGGCTGCCAATACAGGTTCTTAGATCTGCTTTTCTAAAGGAAAGCAACTCAAAATGGGTTAACAAGCTTACTTTAATCAATCAAACACATATTGTTTACCTAGTTCAGGGGAAAAAGGTCAGCACCCCAAACTTCAAAGTATACAGACAAAACTTACAAGACAGAGAAACAAACAGATCGAGCAGAGAGGCTTCCAAACTGCCCAACCATTACATCAATACCAAATCACAGTTACCAGAGAGGGAAGCACCAACATTCGGGTTTTCAAAGCCGGGGGGCTCTCAACAGCTGCCCAGAGTCTCATCTGGTCAAATCACACAACACTTCTCAAAGTGAGCCCCAAAGCAAAGCCTCACATCAGGGATTATATAGCCTTCTCCTGGGTCAGAGAATGTAACCACCCTCTTGTCCCACTGCCCAATCACACCAAATCAAGGTGTGAGCATTCCAGAAAACCAAGCCTCCTACCACAGGCTCCATGTGACCACATTCAGCCTATTAGGGGGCAGAGTATATTTTCAAATGATGGAAGGTTCTCAGAGTCCTTTAAGCCCATCAAAGGGCCTAGGGGCAGGGAAGATCTTTAAATTTGCATTTCCATTACAGGTGATCAATGGATTCTTTCAATGCCTCTGGTTCCTTCTGGTTCCAGGACTTCCTTGATAATTTCTTGAAAGATGCTGCCAGTTCCTGGTTTTGATTATTGCTTTCTGGTAGTCTATTGATTCTGATATTTTTTCTCCTGGATCTTTTTTCCTGGTCAGTTGTTTTTCATGCACTCGAATATAGGATCTACAAATATCTTCACATTAATCATTAGTCAGGTTGTAAAGGATTATAAACGATGGAATTATCAGTGGAAAAGAGGAAACAAAACAAAACAAGAAAAAGAAATGTAGCAATTAGTTTCTTTCAATCTGCATTCAGACTCTGCATCTTTCTCTGGATGTGGATATCTCTTTGGTCCTCCTCCCACTTCTCTGATCTCTTTGGGATATAAACCTAGAAGTGGTATTGTTGGGTCCAAGGGTATGTACTTATTTATTGTCCTTTGGGTATAGTTCTAGATTACTCTCCAGAATGGCTGGACCAGCTCACAACTCCATCAACAATACATTAGTGTTCTAATTTTTCCACATCTTCTCCAGCATTTATCATTTTCCTGTTTTGTCTTCTTAGCCAATCTGACTGGTGAGATGTGGTACCTCAGAGTTGTTTTGTTTAGAACATTTTTTCATATGCTTATAGATGTCTTTAATTTCATCTTCTGAGAATTGCCTGTTCATATCCTTTGTCCATTTATCAATTGGGGAGTAGCTTGTATTCATATAGATTTGACTGAGTTCTTTTTATATTTTAGAAATGAAGCCTTTATCAGAGATACTGGTTGTAAAATTCTTTCCCAATTTTCCACTTGTCTCTTAATCTTGGTAACAAGTTTTTCAAATTAATGGAATCAAAATTATCCATTTTTCATTTTATAATGTTCTCTAACTCTTATTTTATCATGAAGTCTTCCCCTCTCCATAGATCTGACAGGTAAACTATCCCTTGTTCTCCCAGATTGCTGACAGTATCCGCCTTTATACCTAGATCATGCACTCATTTAGACTTTATTTTGGTGTACAGTGTTATATATTGGTCTATGCCCAATTTCTGCCATACTATGTTCCAGTTTTCCCAACAGTTTTTGTCAAATAATGTGTTCTTATCCCCCAAAATGGGGTCTTTGGCTTTATCAAACAGGAGATTACTATAGTTATTGGCTGCTGAGTCTGGTGTACCCAGTCTATTCCATTGATCCACTACTCTATTCCTCAACCAGTACCAAGGAGTTTTGATAACTGCTGCTTTATGATACTGATTAAAATCTGGTATGGTTAGGCTACCTTCTCTAGGATTTCTTTCATTAATTGCCTTGATATTATGGACCTTTTTTCTTCCAAATGAATTTTGCTACTATTTTTTCTAGCTCTACAAAGTAATTTTTTGGTAGATTGATTGGTATGGCACTAAATATGTAATTTAATTTAGGTAAAATTGGAATTTCATTATTTTAGCTTGACCCAGCCATGAGCAATTGATGATTTTCCAGTTAGTTAGATCTGACTTTATTTGTATGAAAAGTGTTATGTAATTGTGTTCATATAAGTCCTGGGTTTGTTTTGGCAGGTAGATTTCCAAGTATCTACAGTAACTTTAAGTGGGATTTCTGTTTCTATCTCTTGCTATTGGATTTTGTTAGAAATATATAGGAATAGGGGGTGGCTAGGTGGTGCAGTGAAGTAAGAGTGCCGGCCTCGGAGTCGGGATGACCCAAGATCGTATCCGGCCTCAGAAAATGAACACCCACACATAAATAATGACTAGCTGTGTAACCTTGATCAAGTTACTTAACCCCAATTGCTTTAAAATAAAGAGAGAGAGAGAGATAGGAATGCCAAGGATTTATGTAGATTTATTTTATATCTTGCAACTTTGCCAAATTTGTTTATCTCAAGTACTTTTTTACTTGATTTGCTAGGATTCTCTAAGTATTTCATCATATCATCTGCAAAGAATGATAGCTTAGTCTCTTCTTTGCTTAATTTGATTCCTTCAATTTCTTTTTCTTCTCTTATTGCTACAGCTAACATTTCTAGTACCAAATTCTAGTACCAAATAAGCTTCTAGTTTATCCCCATTACATATAATATTGCTGATGGTTTTGGATAGATACTACTTATTATTTTAAGGAAGACTCCATTTATTCTTATACTTTCTAGTGTTTTTAATGGGAATAGGTATTGTATTTTGTCAAAAGCCTTTTCTGTATCTATTGCCATAATCAAATGGTTTCTACTACTTTTGTTGTTGATGTGATCAATTATACTGATAGTTTTCCTGATATTGAGCCACCCTTGAATTCCTGGAATAAATCCTACCTGATCAAAGTGTATTATTCTTGTGATGAGTTACTATAGACTTTTAGCTAATATTTTATTTAGAATTTTTGCATCTATATTTATAAGGGAAATTGGTCTGTAATTTTCTTTTTCTGTTTTGTCTCTGCCTGATTTAGGTATCAGACCCATGTTTGTGTCATAAAAAGAATTTGGTAGGACTCCTTCTCCAATTTTCCTGAATAGTTTTTAAAGTACTGGAGTCAATTGTTCTTTACATGTTTGGTAAAATTCTCTAATAAAGTCATCTGGTCCTGGAGATTTTTTCCTAAGGAGTTTATTGATGGCTTGTTCAGTTTCTTTTTCTGAGATGGGGTTAAGTAATTCACTTCCTCTTCAGTTACTCTGGGCAACTTATATTTCTGTAAATATTCATCCATTTCACTAAAATTGTCAAGTTTATGTGCATACAATTGGGCAAAATAATTCCTAATTATTGTTTTAATTTCCTCTTTGTTGGAGATAGATTCACCCTTTTCATTTTTGATACTCATAATTTGGTTTTCTTCTTTGTTTTTTTATCATGTTGACTAAAGGTCTATCAATTTTATTGTTTTTTTTTCATAATACCAGCTGTTGGTTTTATTTATTAATTCAATAGTTTTCTTAAATGCAATTTTATTAATCTCTCTTTTGGTTTTCTTTATTTCTAATTTAGTGTTTAATTGGGGCTTTCAATTTGTTCTTTTTCTAGCTTTTTCAGTTGCATGCCCAATTTATTTATCTTCATTTTCTCTATTTTATTCATGTATGCATTCAGGGATATAAAACTTCCCCTAAGAACTGCTTTTACTGTATCCCACAAGTTTTGGTATGTCATCTCATTATTGTCATTCTCTTGATTGAAGTTACTTATTGTTTCTATAATTTCTTGTTTGACCCATTCATTCTTTAGGATTGTTATTTAGTTTTCAATTAGTTTTTAGTCTATCCCTCCATGGCCCTTGATTACATATAATTTTTATTGCATAATGATCTGAGAAGGATGCATTTAATATTTCTGCTTTTCTGCACTAAATTATGAGGTTTTATGCCCTAATACATGGTCAATTTTTGTATATGTGCCATGTACCACTGAAAAGAAGGTGTATTCCTTTTTTATCCCTATTCAATTTTCTCCAGAGGTCTACCATATCTATCTCCTCTAAGATTCTATTTCTATATTCTCCTTAACTTCTTTCTTGTTTATTTTGAGGTTAGATTTATCAAGCTCAGAGAGGGGGAGATCAAAGTCCCCCACTAGTATTGTTTTGCTATCTAGTTCTTCCTCTAACATCCTTAACTTCTCCTTTAGGAATTTGGATACTGTACCACTTGATGCATAAATGTTTAGTAATTATATTGCTTCATTTTTTATGGTGCCTTTTAGCAGTATATACTTTCCTTCCTTATCTCTTTTAATTAGATGTATTTTGCTTTTGCTTTGTCTGAGATAAGGATTGCTACCCCTGCTTTTTTTCACTTTAGCTGAGGCATGATATATTTTACTCCAGCCTTTTACCTTTACCCTGTGTATATCCCCGTTTCAGATGTGTTTCTTGGAAACAGAATATTGTAGGATTATGGTTTTTAATATATTCTGCTATCTGCCAACATTTTATGGGAGAGTTCATCCCATGCACATTCACAGTTATGATTACTATCTTCATCTTCCCCTCCATCCTACTTCCTCCCCTGTTTATGCTTTTATTTTTCCCCCTTTTCCCTTCCCCTCCTTAAGAGTTTTCCTTTTGACCACAGCCTCTCTCAGTGTTCCCTTCTTATTAGACCCCTCCCTTTTTCTACCCTTTCCCCTTACTACTTCTTCTCTCTCTTCTAACCACCCCCTCCTTACTTAGCCCTTCACCGCTCCTACTGACTATCGGATATGATAGATTTTTATACTTAATGTCATATGTTATTTCTTCCTCAAATCAAGATTAACGAGAATAGATCTCATGCAATGCTCCTCTCCCTCCCTTCTTTCCCTCTATTATAACAAGTTTTATGTCTCTTCTCCATAGAGTCCTGTACTTAACTGATTATATTATTCCCTCCTTGCACCAGAACCAATGAGGGAAAAGCTCATATAATGTTCATCTCCCTCTCTTCTTTCCCTCTACTATAATGTTTTTATGCCTCTTTGTGTGGTGTAATTTACCCTTTTCTGCCTCATTCTTTCCTCTTCTCCCACTGCAGTTCCTTGGAATCCTTTAATAAGGTTTTCATCATTTTGTGTAATTTATGCCCACACCCTCTATTTATCTGTGTCCCTTTTACATGTTACTATAGGTATAGAATTCACGATATTAACACGTATCAGCTTCCCATATAGGGATGTAAACAGTTTGCTCTTATTAAATAACAGATTTTGTGTGCATATGTGTGTGTGTGTGTGTGTGTGTGTGTGTGTGTGTGTGTGTCCTATGTACCTTTCTGTGTCTCTCTTGAGTCTTGTAATTGGAGGTTTCATTCTCCATTGAGCTCTGGCTTTTTCATCAGGAAGGTCTGGAAGTTCTTCTATCATTGAATGACCACCTCCTTGCCTGGAAGATTATACTCAGTTTCACTGGATAGCTGATCCTTGGTTGTAAACCAAGCTCTTTTGCCTTGCAAAATATTCATATTCCAGTCCTTCCTACCTTTCAATGTAGAAGCTGCCAGATCCTGTCCCATCCTCACTGTAGTTCCACACGTTTTAATTTTTTCTTTCTGGCTGCTTATAGTATTTCTCCTTTACCTGATAGTTCTGGAATTTGGCTATGACATTTCTCAGAGTTTTCAATTTGGGATCCCTTTCAGGAGGTGTCTGATGGATTCTCTTGATTTCTATTTTACCCTCTGGTTCTAGGATCTTGGTGCAGTTTTCCTTGATGAGCTCTTGAAAGATGTTGTTCAAGCTCTTTTTTTCATTATGATTTTCTGGTAGACAAATAATTCTCAGATTCTCTCCTATATCTGTTTTCAAGGTCAATTATTTTTCCATTGAGATACTTTACCTCTTTTTCTAATTTTTTATTATTGATGTTTTTTTTTTGTTTGTTTGTTTGACTGATTCTTGGTGCCTTATAGAGTCATTAGCTTCAATTTGGTTGATTCTAATTTTTAGCAAATTATTTTCCTCGGTTAGTTTTTGAAGCTCCTTTTCCATATGTTTTTTTTTTTTCCATTCCACACATTTTTCTTTTTAAGGAGCTGTTTTCTTCATTGTAATGGTTTTCTAATTTTGCAATTATGATTTTGAAAGAATTATTGATTTTATCTTCTACCTCTCTAATTTGGTTTTCAAAATTCTTTTTGAGTTCATCTAAGAATGCTTTCTTTGCTTGAGACCAGTTCATATTCCCTGTTGAGGCTTCAGCTGCTGGTGTGGAGTCAATGCTGTCTCCTTCTGAATTTGGTTCTTCCCTCTCACAATAATAGGATTCTAGAGTTTTTGTCTTTGCAATCTGTTTTTACCCATTTTGAGGCAGGTTAGCCCTTCCTCTAGGGTTCCCAAGCCTTTACTGTTTATAATTTTGCTCTGGAGTAATAATTACTGTGTTTTCAGGGTCAGCGGTGGGGATTGGAGCAGCTGGGGTTCATTCTGCCATCCGGGTCCCTGGAAGTTCAGACAGGGGCTTTTTAAATTTCCAGGCTGTGGGTTGGTAATCCCAGGAATGCTGCCACTGCCATAGGCCCTGTATTTGTCTCTTATTCAGCTCTGTTAGATCCCAGCCCTGCAGTGATAGGACTAGGAATGGCCCTTGTGGTTGGTGGATCAACTTGCCACCATATTGACCAGGCTTCATCTGGGCCTCTACAAGTGGCCCCTGTGTCACTGTCCTGGTCAGTTGTTTTTCTAATGAGGTATTTTACATTTCTGCCATTTCTCCATTCTCTTGGATTTGATTGATTCATGATGTCTCATAAAGTCATTAGTTTCAATTGCCCAATTCTAACTTTTAAGGCATTCTTTTCCTCAATTAGCTTTTGTACTTTCTTTTCCATTTGGCCAATTTTACTTTTTAAGAAGTTGTTTTATTTAGTGGAATTTTTCATCTCCTTTTCCATTTGGTAAATTTACTTTTGCTTTTTTTTGAGGGGGAGGAGAGAGCAGTTGGGGGTAAGTGTCTTGCCCAAGGTCACATGGCTTGTTTTTTGTGTCAAGTGTCTGAGGCTGGATCTGAACCCAGGTTCTCCTGACTCCGGGGCTGGTTTTCTACTTACTTCGACCCCTAGCTGCCATGATAAATTTACTTTTTAAGCAGTTTTGGAGACTATTGATTCTTTCCATAATTTCCCTGCATCACTCTCCTTTCTTTTCCCAATTTTACTTCTTTCTCTCTTCTGTGATTTTAAGCTCTTTTTTGAGCTCTTCCATGAATTCTTTCTTGGCTTGTGACCACTTCCAATTTTCCTATTGGGTTGTGCCAATAATTATTTTGACATTGTTTTCCTCTTCTGATTTTGTCTTGGTCTTCCCTGTCACCATAATAGTTTTCTATGGTCAGACAATATTTTTTGGTTGTTTTCTACTCATCCTTTTTTTTTTGGCCTTTTTTCTTTCTTGTAAAATTGAGCTCTAAACCCAGGGTAGCAGGGGCACTTTCTCAGGCTTCTTGTACTAGGGGCTGCAGGCTCTGGCTGTTCACCTGGTGCTACACTGATGTTACCTTGACGACCATGGGAGACCATCATGTCTAGTGCTGTACTGAGTACATGGGGTGGGGTTTGGTTAATGCTGCTCGAAGTAGGATAGTGTCTGGCAGCCTATCTGGTGCTGATCTGGGGTCCTAGTTGTGGTGTGTACTGAGGTCCAGTGGGGTGTTTCTGCATTTCTCAATGGCTACACTGAAGTATATGAGGTCCGCCCCTCTGGAGGCTCCTTGTTTGCCTGGAGCTGTTCTAAAGCATGTGGCGGTCCAGCTGCTGCAGCATGTCACACACACACACACACACACACACACACACACACACACACACACACACACATAGTGTGAAACACACAGTGTTTCTCAGAACTGAATTTTTCCAGTTTCCCTATGTTAAGGCATTTGGGGGGTCCTGGTGCTGGTGTTTGCCTGCTCCACTACACTGGGGCTCACATTCTCCCCTTAGTTTGCTGAGGTGGAGCTTGCTGCTATCTTTTTGGGATACTTCCAGTCCTGAGCCATGCTCCCCTTTCATCCTACTGACATAGAACTTTATTACTTATTCTCCAAGTTTGTTGGGCTAAAAGATTTCTTCACTCCATCTTTTTTATTCTTCTGCTGTTCTAGGATTTGTTTGAGGCTCTATTTTGTGTTTTTTGGAGGTGAATACAGATAAATTGCAGCAGTTTATTGGTTACTCCACCATCTTGGCTTCTAGAAGTCCAAAAAAAAGGAATATTATTTTGCTATAAGAAATGACAAGATAATTTCAGAAAAACCTGGAAAGACTTACATGAACTGATACAAAGTGAATTGAGCAGAACCAGGAGAACATTGTGCACAGTAACAGCAATATTATATGATGAAGAACTGTGAATGACTTGGTTATTCTTTTTTTTTTTTTTTAAAGCAATTGGGGTTAAGTAACTTGTTCAAGGTTACATGGCTAGTCATTATTTATGTGTGGGTGCTCATTTTATGAGGCCGGATTTGATCTCGGGTCATCCCAACTCCGAGGCCGGCGCTCTTACTCACTGCGCCACCTAGCCGCCCCCCTTTAGGGCAATTGGGGTTAAGTAACTTGCCCAAGGTTACACGGCTAGGTTTTTGTTTGTGTGGATTAAGTGTCTGAGGCCAGTTCCGAACTCAGGTCCTTCTGACTCCAGGGCCGGCGCTCTATTCACTGTGCCACCTAGCCACCCCGACTTGGTTATTCTTAGCAATACAATGATCTAAATGTTCCCAAAGGACTCATGATGAAAAAATGCTATCTGCCTCCAGAGAAATAATTGATGTTGTCTGAATATAGACTGAAGCATACTGTTTCTGACTTTCTTTATTTTTATTTGAGTCTTCTTGCATAAAATGACTAATATGGAAATGTTTTATATAATTACACATATATGACCTATATCAGATTGCTTATCATCTAAGGTAGGGAGTAGGGAAAGGAAGGAGAGAAGGAATTTGGAACTCATTTATTTTAAATGAATGTTAAAAATTGTGTTCAATTGAGGAAAACAAAAATATAATTTTAAAATATATATGTATGAATAGTACCCAGATAGTATGACAATGCCGCTATGGAAAAATTACCTAAATTAAAAATTTTGAAGTTATTTTGGGAAAAGTTTGTATAGAAATGTCTAATCACACCATACAATAAATAGGAATGTCACAAAACAGATATGAAGCATAACACTGTGCTACCTTTTTCCTCAGTCACTAAATAGACCTTTTAGTTTTTACTTTTTCATCTAATTTAGCATTCTCAATTTACAAATGAGGAAACTGAAAGCCGGATAAGGAAATTCTTGAAATCATGAGACCATAGAATAAATAGTCTTAGAGTTGTATGAGAACTTAGATATCATCTAGTCCAATTTTCTCATTTTATAGGTGAGGAAGCTGGAACCCAGAAAGGGAAGATTTTGAAATCATAGGATCATAGTTTTAGAGCTGAATGAGGTCTTAGAGAATGTTTAGTCCAAGTCTGTGACTTCATAAATTAGGGAGCTGTGATTCAGAGATGCTTAAGTTTATTTGAGAGTATCAGAGTCAAGCTTCAAACCCAGTTCTTTTGACTGAATCAAACAGCTTAATATATTTGACACAAGGACTCAAATGTATCCATAATCCATACAGATATTCCTCTAATGACAGATTGCAATCTATCCATGCTGTACAACTCAATCCATCTAATTTGTGATAGAATGTAAACTTCCTGAGGACAGGTATTGGTTTATTTTTTTCTTTATATTTTATAGTTCCTAGCATAGTATGTGGCACATAGTAGGTAGCTATGAATTCTCATTGATGAAATACTTAAGTAACATTTTAGCTACCATTTATTTATTCATGGCTACCCAACTCATAAATATATGGTGATTTAAAAAAATCTTGAAGATGGGAGCATTTTCATTTGCAATAGAAGTCATACTAACTCAAGCATCCAAGCACCAAATGGAGATTTATTGGGAGACAAATTGAGAGGTTGGCTATAATGAATAGAAAGTTGGCTTCAAAGTTAGAAAATTTGACTTAACGTCTTGACACATTCTGGTTGAAGAACCCTATCACCCCTCAATGACCCCAGGCATTTCTCTGAAATTACAATTTGCAGAGTAGAATACAATCTCTGTTGATGGAGGGAATTTCCTCACCAGAAGTTCCATATATTAATCAAATCTAAAGCCAGATTATTGGTGCCTACAATATAAATAATTAAAATATGAAACTGTAACTAAGGGAATACTTAATTTTTATCTTAGACAGTGTGACAGAGTAATTATAGAGCTGGCTTTGAAGCCAAAAAAAAGGGTTCTAGTCTTGCTCTGCCACATTTTGGCTATGTTACCAATATGGTAATTATGTTGCCACTATAAGTGCCTCAGAGACTCTCCAGTACAGGAAGTTACAGGTAAGTTGAATGAATTTCATCTAATAGAGGAAATTTCCACATTAAGTTTTATCCACATTGATAAAATCCCGTGTCTGGAGGTATCCTTGCTTCCAGAAAAAAAAAGTCTATAAGAAATATTTGTAATTGTAATGTTCATAACTACATACTTTTCTACTTATATGTTCTAGAAAAATCACATTATTTAAGTATGATCGCCTATATGAGTGATAAATGGTACCTGATATCAGTGAAACTGTAATTTCTCATCAGTTTGACCTCCTTGGCTCTGACTAACACTGCTTAAATCATCCCACCAGTTTATGTCTATTCAGTTCTTCCAGGAAACTCTAGGAACTTGTCGTCAGCCAGAAGGGGAATAAAAACAGAGACAATGAACTTCATAAGATTTCCAGAGTAGTTGTGGACATTCAGAAATTCTTTAAGACCAAAGATCCTCATAATGAACTTCTTTTTCGAGTTCTGTTTCACTCAATGAACCTAGGCTTGCAAAGGGTTAAATGCCTTTTAGTACGTTAAAGGGGAACCTGTATGATAGGATCCCAATTTGAAATGTGATGAATTATTAAACAAGTAGTTTGGTGGGTGATTGAATATTACCTGCAAAGCAGTGCTTATCTCCTTGAGGCACATCGCAAGCTAACGGAACTGAGCCAATTAGACTGACTGTCTCTTCAATGAGTTGTGACCTATCAATGGTAATAGCTTATTATGATGATAAATGAACCCATCTTTCAAACTGAAGCCTGAGTACACACTTCAGCAGTTTCCTTGAATCATGGGGCCATTACCTCTCAACTTCAGATCGACAGGAATGACAGCAGTGAGAGCAGATAGCATGCATGAATAGACACAGATGATTGTTTTACTCAGATGAATATATTTACAGCTATTTCCAAACAAATGGTCCCTCCATGTGCACTTCGTATTCTTGCCAGAAATGTGTATCCCCATGACACCTCTTCTATTAAAAAGAAGAACATCCTGCTCTGTAGCATCTCCCTGAGATGACTGACGATAGCTTTCAATGGACTTTGCTTTTTTCGATCAAGATCATTTCTATTTTGTGAGAAAACTCAGTATGTGTGTATGTATACACACATACACACATATGTATATACATATATGTGCAATATTGTGTATATATACATATATTCATATTTATGTATATGTTTATGTATTCATATGTGTATGCTTATTACATAAATTACACATGCATAAAGTCCTTTCAGATTAATTTTCTCTTTTATCACTATGTATACTTACTATTATTTTTTTCTCAGTGTTCTGTTCACATTCACATTCTTTACATAGGTAAGAAAAAAAAAAACATTCATTGGTCTCTTGAACAATTATACCATGCTTTTGTCTCATTATTTTCAAAGAAGTGTCTTTAAAATCTGTTTGATGGTTAGGCGAGGTGGTGCAGTGAGTAGAGTGCTGGCCCTGGAGTCAGGAGGACCTGAGTTCAGATCCGGCCTCAGACACTTAACACTTACTAGCCATGTGACCTTGGGCAAGTCACTTAACCCCAACTGCCCTAAAAAAAGTCTATGTTTGAAAGATACATGGTTTATTTGGAATACATGTACAGAATCATAGATCATATAGCTCAAGTAGGATAGAACTTCAGGAGCCAGCTATTCTATCCTCATCATTATTTAAGTTATAATAGTCATAAAGATCTTTGCAAACTTAAAACTAGCACTATTATCATTGCTATTATTATTATTATTATTATTATTATTTATTGAAACTGCTGCCTAGGGAAAACAAATGACTTGCTAATGTTCATTCTACTCCTAAGTGACTGAAGCATAATCTAAACCCAGGTACTCAGGCTCTGGAACAGGTCTCCTTTGCTCTGTATCTCACTGCCTTCTCTAGCTTGCTAATTGATGATCAAAATCCCAGGAGCTAGAAAAGTAGTTATAGAGTAAAGCTTCATATAACCCTAGTGATCATCTAGTCAAATCCCCTAAGTTTGTATATGACAAAAATTGAGGACTGCATGGGAGAAGTCACTTGTGCAAGTCACTTGGGAAGTCACATAAGTAATAAGTAGGTGGCAGAACCAGAATTTTAATCCAGGTCTTCTGACTTCAAATCTACCCTGACATAAATTTCCACACAAATTTATTCCAACTGCTTCAAAGCAAATTAAAGAAACAATTATCTCTTGAGTTTACCTAGCCCTACACTCTATTCTGATTGATTGGTTTTAGAAGAACTTGTAGAGAAAATTATTATGTCTGGATTTAACTAAAAATGTCTCTTTCATTCAGTAAGCATTTTTTAAACTTCCTATGTACCAAGCACAGTGGTAGATATTGTAAATATAATAGTATCCTGCCTTCAAGGAAGTTGTATTTTACTGAGGGGAAAGAACAACTACCCAGAAAAGTAAGGAGTCTGTATACACAAATATCTATATATGTATGAGTGTATGTATATGTATCTCACTTAGGGAGACTATAAAGACATCAAGAAAGTCAACTTTAGTGGAGCATTTGCTTTGTTTACCCATTCTACAGTATTCAAAAATTAGCCTATTATTCTAATGACACTTGAAAGAGAGCAAATAGTTAGACAAGAAAAATATATTGTTTAGTTGTTGGAATCCTTAAAGCACTTTAAGAACTCAAAAACAAATATCTAAAGGGGAAGTTGTTTCATTGGGCACCTGTTAGCAAGGCCTTTTTAAGCACCAGTATTTCAGTGATATGGAATGTTCTCCTCCAGGTCAGGTAACATGATTTTTTTCAAGGGCAAAATTATGTGGGGTATCAACTCCCCCTTTGCTATTTGTTCTAGTCTTTCCAGCCTACCATATCAATGTTGATATGTCTATGTTAGCCTTTTCTTCCAGTATTGATTGGATGTGGATTTGAAATGATCACTGGCCTTAAAGCACTAGCAATAAATCCTATATAATGAAATGGAACTGGAAATCACCTCAAGGCAAAAAGCTTTGCAGTTCCCTGAAAATCCCCTAAGCCATCCATTGCCTTAGGCTTATTTTACTCATCATCATAGAAAAATGAGAGGAGGGAGTTGCTTTGCTTACATCAAATAATTTTAAACTCAGAAGTGAGCATTATATATAAAAGTGAAAATCCTTTGTTTTACCTTAACTTTCAAAAACAAATTCAGGGAAAGAAAAAAAATTAAAAATACTTTCATGTCCATTCTTTACTCTTATACTCTTGATCCAAACCATTAGACTAACTTTACATATGGAACAGTAGAAAAAGGTGTAGTATTTGGCCCAGGTTCAAATCCCAGTTCTCTTACTTACTAGCTATGTGACCTTGAGCAAGAAACATCACCTCACTAGTTCTCAGTTTCCTTGATTATAAAATAAGGGGACTGGACTAAATGGCATAAGATCCCTTGAGCTCTAACTCTGTGATTCCATGAACAATGTAACTGTTCTATCAATTCAGCCCTCTAGTTTGGAGTGGAAGACTGAAGGGAGGCATAAATGTTTGGTCTAACTTTAGGGACCCATATTGTTCTAATGTACCAAGCTCATTTACCTCATATTCAGCAAATAATAGAGAAAAAGGAATAACACTGTTCTGTGATTATGGTCTGGTACAGCAATTCTCAAGCATTTTAATCTCAGTACCTTTTACACTCTTAAAAATTTTTGAGGCTCACCTATCAGATTGGCTAATATGACAAAAACAAAAAAGAAAATGATAGTTTACTGCAACCAGCATAGTTGGTGGGCTAGTGGTGAGAATAATGAGACTGGGGTGTAATCAATAGTCTGTTTATTACAGGACCATTTCATACAGAGCCAAAGATACAAGGAACTCACAGAGTTTATATGCCCCCCAACAGAAGGTCTATGTGACCCAAAAGGATGCAGACACCCCAAAGGAATGCAGACAAGGTACAGGGACCCGCCCTCTATGTGAACCAAAAGCCTGCAGACAATGTACAAAGGCCCTCCTTCTATGTGACCCAAAAGAATGCAGACAATGTACAAGGACCCTCCCTTGATCTTGTTTACTATTTACCCTTGCTTAAGGTTAGTTATTTATTAGACCAAAATCATAGGACCATATCAGGAGGCATAAAAAAAAAAAAAAGATTATACACCCTTTTGCTTATTTGCCCTGTAACCTTGCAGATAATTGTACAGGGCAGGGGAACATTCCTTTAGTAGGCCAAGGGACCCCAAATGTTCTCTACATCCAAACAAGGTTATATATCCTCCTGCTTATCTGCCCTGTAACCTTTGAGATAATAGTTTAGGGGAGGGAAACATTTCATTAGCAGAGCCTGGGAACTCCTGAAAGTTCTCTACAAATATTGGAGAAGATGTGGGAAAATTGGAACACTAATGCATTGGTGGTGAAGTTGTGAATTTATCTAATCATTCTGAAAAGCAATTTGGAACTATGCCCAAAGGGCTATAAAACTGTGTATCCCCTTTGACCCTGCCTAGAGCTGTGTCCCAAAGAAATCATAAAAAAAGGCAAAAGGCCCCACATGAACAAAAATATTTGTAGCAGCTCTTTTTGTGGTGGCAAAGAATTAGAAACTGAGAGGATGTCTAGCAACTGGGGAATGGCTGAACAAACAGTGGTATATGAATGTCATGGAATATTTTACATGGTAACAGACAATATTTTACATGGCAACAGCAACACTGTGCAATGACCAACTCTGATAGATTTAGCCCTTCCCGCAATACAATGATCTAAGTATTTCAAAAGGCTCAAGATAGAATATGCTATCCACATTCAGAGAAAGAACTATGGAGTTTGAATGCAGATTGAAGCACACTATTTTCTCTTTTTTGCTTTCTTGTGGTGTTTCCCTTTTATTCTGATTCTTCTTCCACGAGATGACTAATGTGGAAATATATTTAATCTGATTATATGTGTATACCCTATATCAGATTGCATACCATCCTGGGGAGGGGGAAGAAGGGAAGGACAAATAATTTAGACCTCAAAATCTTATTAAAGATCCAAGCCACTCTGCCCCCAGATTCCCTCCAAACTATGTAAAAGAGGACTCTGAACAACTTCTGGAGCCCCAGAACCCACAGAACAACACAGGGGAGCTAACCTCCCGCTGAGGACAGCCCAGCAGCTCTGCAGGAAGGACCAGCTCAGCGCTCTGGGAGCCAACAGCGGGCAGCACGCAGGGAGCCGAGCCCAGGTCCCCGTGAGCCGTGGTTTTAGCCCCAGGGCGGCAGGGCCAGCAGGTGGCTGGAGAGACCCCAGAACACCAATAGCTGTGGCGATTCCAGAATTATCAACATAGACATGCCTAGGACAAAGTGAGAGGTTGGTGCCCTATGGATTTTGGGACCAGTATTTGGGGAATGCGTCGGCTTCCTCCCCTGGGGGCTAGAAGCCACTGAGGAGACACACCATTTTGTAGTTTTCAGAGGCAGCTCCAGCTCCTGGCCTGCGAACTGTAGGGAGATCCAGCGATCAGTCTTGGGGGGGTAATCGCTCTTGCTTTAACCTCCCTGGATCTGGATTGTGATCTGGGGTGGAGGTTGTGGGTGGATTTCCAGCTTCCAGAAACAGAAGCTATCCCCCACACGTTCGGGACAAAAATTCCTGTCTGGCAGCAGAGCCATAGTGTGGCAACAAGCCCAAAAGTCAAGTAATTAAGTGGCAACATGCCAAGGCAAAGGAAACAGAAAAATGCAACCCTAGACTATTATTTTGGGGGCATAGAGTGGGAAAAGGACTGTGAGGTCAGAAGTCCTGCTCCAAAAGCCCCAGGGGAAAACATGAACGGGTTGTAGGCCATAGAGGACCTTAAGAAGGACTTTAAAAATCAAATAAGCGAAGTGGAGGAAAAATTGGAAAGAGAAATGAGAAGGATGCAGGAAAAGTATGAAATGAGGGTCAACAGCCTGACTGAGGAAAATAACACCTTAAAAAATAGACTAACTCAAATGGCAAAGGAGGCCCAAAAGGGCAACGAGGAGAAGAATGCCTTAAAAAGTCGAATTTGCCAGATGGAAAAACAATCTCAAAAGTTCACTGAGGAGATTCATTCCTTCAGAGTTAGACTGGAGCAAATGGAAGCTAATGACTTTATAAGAAATCAAGATGCTGTTAAGCAGATCCAAACAAATAAAAGATTAGAAGGCAATGTGAAATATCTCATGGGAAAAACCACTGACCTGGAAAAAACAGGACTGCTATTCTGGGAGGGTGGGTAGGGGAAAAACAGGGGAGGAAATGATTGTAACTCAAAATCTGGTGGAAATGAATGATGTAAAACAGAAGTTAATAAAGCATTTGAAAAAAATAAATAAAAAATCTTATTAAAGTGAATGTTGAAAATTATCTTTACATGTAATTGGAAAAAAAACAAAATATTATTAAGGAAAAAAAGATTACTGGGACTGCCAGAGCTTCTGTTTAAATGGTTTTTATGTTTTATAAGTTTTTAAAAAAACTATATTTGAAAGTTACATGAGTTATTTAGAAAACATTTATAGGATCATAGATCATAAATTTAGAGTGGGAGAGGGGGGACTGCAGTATTTACAGCATTAATTTAATGATAAAATTTGAAAATATTTATTAATTCACTTTACAGTAATCAATATCTTACATGTTAAAATAAATAACATATTTATGAAAATAACTATTGTTTTCCAAAACAAAAAGTGATAATGGCATTATTTCATATAAATTTTGCAAACCTCTTTAATGTCTGGTCTAATAGAAGACAGCTGGATTAAAATATCTGCTTCTGCTTTCAATCTGTTGTAATATATTGTTTTGGCTGAAGCATATGAAGAAAATGTGGCCTCACATAAATAGGTTTTTGGAAAGGATAAATAACATATTATTATTTTAAAAATAGTTTTAGCCTTTGTGCACCCCCTGAAATGGTCTCTGGGATATACATGGGGGTATATATCACACTTTAAGGAGTGGTACATTAAAAGAATACCAAATCTGCAGTGAGGATTCTATGTTCAATCCCACTTCTGACACATTTACTTCAAAAAGGTCTTTGTCTTTAGAATCTGCAATTGTAAAATATCATATTAGATTGGAAGGTGGGGGTGGGGTGGAGGTATGGAAGGTTTGACTCAATAGTGCCTGACATCTCTTATTATCCTGTTAAACTATAGGATTAAAGCTTTGTCCCCAAAGCATAAGATTCAGAAAATAGATGTGTCCATCTATCCTGTTCTGTCACCTTCACAGAATGATGCAATATAACATTTTAACTTGGGCAAGATGAGATGGGGCCAGAAAATAAATAAAAATCATAAAACTAAAATACTTCTTTTAAAATCATTGAATAGTCAGTTCTCAAAATCACCTGTAATCTTTGCACATTATTCAAGGTGAATTTTGAAGTACTTACCAGGGGCACTGCTTTTGTCTGTAATGCCTCTGTTGACTTGTTCATTTATTCTGTTGCCTTTACCCATCATGTAACTTGCAGCCCAGAAGGAGGCTCTTCGCAACCACTAATATCTTTAAGTAAAATCTTTCATTATTAATCCAAACATATATAGCCATTCACGTAGGAGGCATTTAAAACTTCAAAACAGGATGGTCTGTTTCAGTGGAAGCAAAGTTGAAAGGTTAGAGTGCTGGGCTTGGTAGCAGAAAGCCTTATCTTTATGAGTTCAAATCTGACCTCAGACACTTATTAGCTATGTGACCTGCTTAAGTCACTCGACCCTGTTTGCTTCAATTCCTCATCTATAAAATGAACTGGAGAAGGAAATGGCAAACCACTCCCATATATCTACCAAGAAAATCCTAAATGGGGTCAAAGAGAGTCTAATATAATGAAAATGACTTAAAAACAAAACAATAGCATTTAAAAAGCAGTCCCACTAATCCCTAGAGTAGGATGCTTAATGATAATAATAGCACTTATAAAGAGCTTTAAGGTTTACAAAGCACTTTATATGATAGCTAATTTGGTCTTCATAACATTGTTGTGATGGTGATGATATTATTATATGCATTTTGCTGATGAGGAAACTGAGGCTGAGGGCTTAAGTAATTCACCCAGAGACACAGCTGGTATTTACCTAAGGGAAGATTTGAACTCAATCTTCCTGATGCCAAACTGAGAACTCTATCCACTAGTCCACCTACCTGCCTTGAAAGAAGAGAAACTGAGCAGGAGGGAAGGATGAGGAAGCTAGACAGCTTTCTAACTCTATCTCAAGCAGAACTTTTCAATTACATTTGTCTTGGTACATAGTTTGTTTGAAGTGGTATGACTCCCTAGAATCTCAGAAGCACCTATATTTAAAGGTAAGACTCAAAATCAATTGATCAAATATTTATTCAAGTTCCCCTAAAACCAAACATAATTATAGACTGTAGGATGCTGTGCTATGTACTAAATTATCCACAGCACTGCTTCCCTCTATGCCTAAAGAAATGAGTATATTAAAAGATCAAGAATAAAAATAACTCATATTTATATGACATTTTAAGGTTTAAAAAGTGGTTTCCTTACAATGACCTTATGAAATAGATTAAGGAAATATCATCATCCACATTTCATACATGAGATCATTGAAGCTCTAGAGGTTAAGTGACTTATCCATTGTCACACAGGTAGTAATTGGAAGATCAGAGGTGGGGAGGGATGGAATTGAAGTTAGGTCTTATGAGTCTAAAACTAATGCTTTTCTACTCCATTCACCAAACTTTATTACCCTACACAACACTGTCTCTTAACTGTGGTCATTGGGGGATGAGGACAACAGATGTCTGAATGTGATTTTATTTCTGAGTCGTTTCAGTCACATCTGACTTTTCATGACCTTGTTTGGGGTTTTCTTGGAAAAAATACTGGAGCAGTTTGCCCTTTCCTTCTCCAGCTCATTTTACAAATGAGAAACTAAGGCAAACATGGTTAAATGACTTGCTCAAGGTGACACAGCTAGCAAATATTTGAACTCAGGAATATGAGTCTTACTGACTCCAAGCCTGGCATTCTATCTACCCTTCCACATAGCTGATTTTATAAGACATTTTTATCTGTCCTTCAGTTATAGTCTTATCCATATGGTAACATTTTCTTTAGTTAGGTATTAGACTTTAATGTGTACAACACTGAACTTTCTTTAGTATACTTATGGGATTATAAGATCACAGAGTGTGACCCACAGGGGGAAACTTAGAAGACATCTAGTTCAGGTGTGGAAACAGAACCTAAAATAGGGTAAGTGACTTATCCAAGGTCACACAGGTAATGGGTTTAATTATATGTCCTATGACTTTAAGTTCAATGTCTTTTCCTTTAATACCATGCTGCCTCAAGGATAGGTGATTTCATTCTCATCAGTATTCCCTCTACCAATTTAGATTACATTCCTGTGGTCCTTATAAATAATGCAATGAGTTATAAGCCTCACCACACCCATCCAAATCCCCTAGTCTGGTCCAGTCTATTCTCAACAATATCCCTTACATCCTCAAACTTTCCAACCAATATTTTTTCTACTTCACTTTATCCGAAACCTGGCTACCCCTGAGAGAACCACATTTACTGTAATCCTTTGTAATAGAGGTTCTTTCACTACCTCCAGCTAAGGAGGATAGATTGACATACATCCTTCTTCTTAGAACTCCTTTCAGATTATTTTTCTATTGTCATTTCTTCATACTTCCTCTCTCCATCCTCAGATTTTCTCTCCCAAGTTTCTCAGTGACTGCAAAGGCAGAAAGGTTTGTGGTGTTTAGGGCTCTGGATTTCAGATCAGGAAAACTAGAATCTGAACTATGTCTCAGATTTTAGTTGTGCAACCTTTGGGCAAGGCACTTAACTTCAAAGCCTCCATTTTCTCATTTATAAAATGGAAGTAGTAATATTCCCTATATCACAGGATTGCCCTGAGTCTCAAAAGAAACACATGTGAAAACCTTTGTAATGGTATTATGTAAATGTTAACTTCTGCTGCTTTTACTAAAAACCTACTTTATACTCTTCTTTTTACTAAAAGCCTAATTAATAGCCTTCTGCGTCAACATAACTCTCATAAAAGGAAATATTCATGTTGTGAATCCTCCAACAATTTAACCACATACTTCCTTAACATCTTCAACTCCAACATTCTTCTTTGTGCAGCTTTAACCAAGCACAGGGCACATAGTTAGTGCTAAATTGTAGTTCTTATTAATAATAAATGAGTGATAATTGACTGACACGTGCCAGCATGTCCACACGTTAGACTCAACCATGTCCTAAGATTTTCCCAATTCCAAGATCTGGACTTTGCTAATTCTTCTTTCTAAACACAATCATCTAGCTTTATTTCTAATATGCTCCAATATCTCATACTAAACCCACTTTTCAAGTGTATATAACTGATACATGACTCATCCCTGTTCACCCAGTATTTCTTCCCCACTCTGACACTCCAGCTTCATTTATTTCCATATTGTATTGATCCTATGATAAGCCACTTTAGCATTTCATTTACTATGAATCCTTCCACATCGACCTGCTGTTCTCAACCTGTGTTATTCATCCCTAAGTTATTTACCTGTAATTCCTTGTTAGTTGATTTCTCTGCTCCTAGACTACTGAAAGTTATTGGGGAAAGTTACAAATTTAGACTGCTACACTTTATGGCTTATAACCTCAGTCTCTCAAGTCATGCTTCATTTTGTGCCTTCATGATGAGTTTTTATGCAGTATTAGAGTTATCCATGTTGGTATCTTATACTTCTACTAGACTTTAAGACCCAGAGAGCATTGTTGGAATGAGGTAAAGAATATTGTTACTCTTGGTTATACAAAGGGTTTCTAATGGATGCATATAAAAAGCAGTTAGATAAGTAGTATACACTCTTTGTCTTTAGGAAGTTTTAGGACACTGAACAAGGAATTAAATTCATATATGCATCAACCCATATGCCCTGTAGGGACAGGCTGAGAATGATAAGGCCCCTTGGCAAGTGCAATAATGAAGGATAAGGACAAAGGATCTCCTATCTCGGAGGATTTTCAGGTCCAAAAGCAGGTGTGTGTTTTCACTTACCAGTTATGCAAACACAAAGAGGAAAAGGTCAAAGGTTGTGTTATAACTGAAGGAAAAGAGCCTCTGGAAGAGGATAGGACAAGTTAGTACCTGCATATATTTGTTAGTACTGTTTAATGTTATATAAATCCCTTTAAGATTTAACAGAATTAAATTTATTGAATTTGAGTATGCGCAAGTATGCTTCTTTCTCTGAAAGCTGAATGTTTAGTGGTTAATAAAGGTTATGACCAAATGCTTACCTTATTATGCATTTTATCTATTTTTGGTATAGAGGGAGAAAGAAAAAGGGATATGATAACAGAACAGGATTAATTAACATGTGTGCGAGGCAGCAAGGTGGTGCAATGGTTAGAGTGTAGAACCTGGTACCAGGAGATCCCAGTTCAAATTGGGCCTCACACACTTACTAGCTGTGTGACCCTCGGTAAGTCATTAACCATCTCTCTCTGCCTTGGTTTCCTCATCTGTAAAATCAGGATAATAACAACTTATACCTCCCAGGGCTGTAGTAAGGATAAAATTGGGATGATTCAATAGTATGTTACAAACCTTAAAATGACTATAAAATGCCATATATTACTATTATTATTATCAAAATCCCAGTTATAAACTCAGTGATCTATACACATTAAGTATAATTAATGTATGTTCAATGAATGAATAAGAATACAACACTAAAGGATTTTTTAAACAATAACCCCATTGTCATAGGGACTTACTGAAAGTTAGTGAGGAAGGGAATGACATGATCAAAGGAAAGTTAATCTATTAACATATGCAAGATAGATGATAGGAGAAGAGAATGTAGACAAAGAGTTAAAAAAAACAACAACATTATGGTACTACAAGTGTGAGGTAATATACTATAAAATGGAGGTCAAAACCAATTAACACCCACATTTTTCGTAACTACTTAGTGGAAAGCCAAAGGCAGGCTGCCAATTTAAAGTAGAGTTAATTTGCAAACTTATGAAAACAAAGTAGAAATGAGACTTCACAGCCTTGAAAAGAACAGTGGTCTGGAAATCAGGAAACTTGGGTCACCTTAGGCAGATTACTTCCAGTCTCTGAACTCTTCATTTTGTCCCTTTATCTTTGAAAATGATGGGACTTAGAATAGATTGTTTCTTATGTCCCTTCCAGACAAAGCATTACATACTCCTGATTTAGAATATGATCATAGGAGAGCCAAATTAACAAATAACAAGTGTGAAAGCATCCTGAGTCTCCCCTTAACCTTTATTTCCAATGTAGGTTAGGTATTACAAAATGGTAAATTTGAAGTCCTTAGCCCCACCTGAATGAGAAACCATTTCATTAACTATCAATTCCAAAACAGTGCCCTGCCCTGAAATCTTACCAAAGATCTGACCACTTTCTGAGAGGAAACTGGGTCAAAGTTTAATGAGAAATCTAGACTCCTAGAAAATGGATCATGGTGGTCAACAGACTTAAAGTTGAATCTCATTAAGGTTATTACCTATTTTTGTCCTTGACCAGATTGAATGGCCCAGGATGTGCTGACATGTTAAGTGACTATTATTCTGTTTGATGAATCAAAACTGTTAACTGAACTTTCACCTGGGATCTATAATTATAGTTTGTACTAATATATATTTTTATCTTTTATTTGGGATTACCTAAAGTTTTGAGCGAAAGTGTTTTATGTCAGAAAGATTTTCAGAGGTATAGAGAAAAATTTATCCTTTTCTGGCTTTCTAGCTAAGCAGAAATACTTAGAAAGAGGATACTTTAATTAATATATTTGTCGCTGGCAAGGTCATACAGGCACATAGGTGATGGAGTGGATAGGGACACTTTGGGTCTAAAGTCAGGAAGACCTAAGTTCAAATATAGCTTCAGCCACTCATTAGCTGTGTTAATTAGGGCAAATAATTTAACCTCTATTTGCCTCAGTTTCCTGAATTGTAAAATAGGGATAATAGCACCTATCTCTCAGAGTTGGAGAGCCAAGGAAATGTGTGTGTGTATATGTATGTATATGTATATGTATACACACATATGTGTGTATGTGTGTACACATATATGTACACATATATGTATACATCCATACATATGTATGTATATATAAAGTGTTAGTGCTAATCCTGATACATAGTAGGTTTTTAATAAATGCTTGTCCCATGTTCCTACCACTGTGTCCAAAAATAAAGAATTTTCAGCAAAACTGAACAGAAACTTTAGCTAAAGGACTTGAAGTATGAAATAGACTAGATATACATGACACTGGATGAAAAGCAAAAAAATTCACCAGTTGAGATGTTATCATTCCAGAAATTTTGACATGCTATGAACTTGTACTGAGAAAATACAGAAATCAATCAGAGTAAAGCAGATAGATCTTCAGTTAAAGGAACCGGGTTACATATATATGGCTTCAAAGTAGATGCCTCATGGGGAACTTAAAAACATAGAACATTATAACTGAAAAATCATTAATTAACATCTAATTTAGGGATTTTTAACATTTTCTTTGTGATGTAGACCCTTTTGGAAATCGGTAGAAGTCTGTGGATGTCTCAGAATAATGTTTTTAAATTCATAAAATACATAAAAGTATAAAGAACACTAGCTATCTTGGAATATAGTTATCAAAAATATTTTAAAACATATTCATGGACTCCAAGTTTAATACCCCTGGCTTAATTCAAATTCCACATTTTACAGATGAGGAAACTGAGACCCAGGAAAATGCATAATGACTTTCCAAAGGCCTTATTTTTGTCTTCAGAATATTAGAGGATCCTCTGTGCTATGTAAGCAGCTGTTTTTCTCCTTTCAATAAGGGATAATTTAGATAAGATTCTCTTATTTAAACATTTATAAGGTATTAGGAAAAAAATATTCAGCAAAAGTCTAGGAGCCTCCTCCAAAGATTTGAAAGGGTTAATATTTTGCTTGGGCTCTTTTTTGTTTTGTTTCATTTTATAGTCTTAAGGTCATCTCTGTTCACAGTCAGGAAAATGGACTAGGTTAGCTGAGATTCCTGAGTTGAAGGTACCAAATTCCATGAGCCAAGGTTGAACTTATTTGGGGGTGAAAATCAACAAAGAAATTCATGAGGTTTAACCATTTTTGTAGAGTTGTAGAATTGTAGCACTGGAACAAACCTTAGAGATTTTCTAGTCCAACTCTCTCATTTTACAGATGAGAAAACTGAGGCCGAGTGAGGGTACCTAATGTCTTTGTGGCAATACACAAGCAGTAGGACTAGGATGGTAATTCAGGCTTCCTGACTTATTGTTCATTGTTCTTTCTATTACCCTGAAGTCACTAAAAACACTGTTAGTTTATATTTAATGGATTAATGCATTGATTGCTGAAGTTTGCAAAAACAAATCAAAACATTTGCCACAAAAATTAATAAATTGGTTGACTAGACCTAGTTTGTTTGAACTTATATGGCAAATTTGGAAAACAGCTGCCTTTCAAGATAACAAAATAAATGGATATGATAATGTTTGGTCAGCTGTGGCTTTTAATTTAAATATTTAATTTGGTGCTGTTTTAAGCCCCAATGGACTCTGCCAGGGAAGCATTTGCAGCCAAGGGCATTTTTTTATGTCTATTGTGATGCACGGTAGGGCATTTGCCAGCCTATATTTTTCTTTTCCAGTGTTAGGCATCCCATGAGCTTATCCTCTTGACATGATACTGTTTTGGCAGCACGCATTTTCCAACAGACACAGTATTTTCACAACTATATTTTTAGGAGGGTAAGTGAAAAAGTGAGATAGCAGAGGCAGATGGAATCAAATGACTCAGATGAAAATTTGGTCCTGAGTTTCCCTCACCTTCCTTCTGATAAGTTTGCCAAAGATGGTCTAATATATATAGATATCACTTCTGCCTAAAAAAAGCTCTGACGGGCTTTTGGCCCAGGAGTTCAGAGAGATCTAGAAGATCAGCTCAGAATTCATGATTTCAGGCTTCTAATAAATTCAATGAGGAAAATACATAATGTTAAGAAAACTCACATGCCCCATTAATGCTGGATTTAATTTTAAGACTTTGTCAAGGTGTTCTTTGTAAGACTTCACCCATGACAGAAATGATATGTAAACAGTAACAGGAGTTCTCAGCTCCACATTGGAAGCAAAATCGTATCTTGGATGCCAGGCTTACTAACGGGACCAGTGACTAAGTAATGCCATAACCTCATTCATAGGTATTCCTCAGTGTCCCTTGGGAGAAAAAATATTTGGCTCAGTTGCCAAGATTCTAGGGGTCTTCCTGAAAATCTTGGAGAGTAGGCAGGCCTGTCCATATCATGCTTCTTTACCTGCTTCTTAGAGACATCTGGAGAATGTTGGAACTATTGGCCAAATAATTATAACTCATGTTTACAGGCGCTTTAAAGTTTGCAAAGTATGTCACATGGATTATTGTACTGGATCCTCATAAGAACCCTATACATTAGGTGTTATTGTCATTATTTTTATTCCCATTTTATAGTTTAGGAAATAGAGACTTAAGAGAGCTTCATTGACTTATCCAGAGTCAATGTCATTAAGTATCTAAAGTTGGATTTGAACCTATGTAGTACAGGGAAAGGGCACTGGCTCTGGAGTCAGAGGATCTAAATTCAAATTCTGCCTCTGATACTGATTACCATTGGGAAGTTGAGCCATTTTCCTCAACCTTTCTGGGCCTCAGTTAAGTTATCTCTAAAAAGAAGGAATCGGGCTAGATAGTTTCTGAGGTCCTTTTCAGCTCTGAATCTATAATCTTATGATCCAGTGACTCCAGGTGATCTCTATCCACTGTGCCATGCTGCCTATCCCAGGAAAATCTGATTATTCAGATGTCCAACATGAGCAAAGTGGAAAGATAAGTATCACTAGTGGCAGGAGGAAAGTAGTCTTCGATGTATGGATGAAATCAAGGAATGGAAATATACTTTCCCTTAAAAGAGTTAGTCACTTTGTAGCTAAGAATCCCATAATCTCTTACCACATAAGCATCACAATTTCCACTCACATGTTATGGTAGCAGGGCCACTGTAGGGATCTAAATTTGGATTTTTGCATTTATTTCCATGAGTGCTTGAAGACAGACATTCTAAAGGGCAGAACATGTAAGAAATGTAATGGGAAGTTCCAATCATGCTTAAATATGTGTATGTAATTTTTATAATTAAAATGATATTTCTTGGAACAGATAGGAAGGCCCATGGCAATCTGGATGACTTTGGACTCTTCAACTGTAGTAGGATGGAGTTTTACCTTTCTGGATGATGCAATAAATAATTCTTTATATTCAAGTGGACATTAATTAATGACTAAAATTCAAAGAAATTTGGGGTTGCATAGTAAAATGCATTACTACTAAAAGGATTTATCGTGATAAATGTGAGTATTATATTAAAACAGTTCTTAAGAAAGAATATATGACATTCATTGTAATTCTTAATGGAAATCATTATGGTCACTGTTACTATAATGAATACCAAATGAATGAATAATGAAAGAATATGAAAAATGAAGTGAATCATTAAACAAGTTGGTCAAGACATAATTTTTGCTGCTCAATTAAGAAAAACTTCACAGACTATAATGAAATTCATTTGGGGGTTATTTTAAGGAAGTTACCTTAGGGAAGGTATTATTATTACCCAATAATATGCCATGGATAGAGAGGAAAGTGGTGCAATAGTGAGAAAAAAAGGTTTAGACTCAGGAGGACCTAAGATCCAGCTTGACCTAACATCAAGTGGCTGTGCAACCATGTACAATTCACTTAACCCCTAGGTAGCCTAGGCAACTCTTTAAGCCTAAACATTGAAGAACATTTACTACTCTGCATTGGTAAGGGAATTTCCTTACCTAGTGTTCTCAGTACAGACGAGATCAGATCACAGATTTACAACTCCATTCCCCTCCTCCCATCTCCCTAAATGTATTGTACACGGTGCTATGCCAGGCATCAAGGCTAATGCATAGAAATTATTTCTTGGCTTGAGAGAAGATAATTATAGTTTTGAAATACAATGTTTCACTATATATATTTATAATTCTAAAATGCTATTTTTAGAATTACCCAAAGGGCTGCTAAATCCATATGTTACTTCCTTTCATATATAAGACCCAAAACAAAAACCATGCAAAATGACTTGTCTGGTTTCTATGATCAGTTTGTAGCTATTAGCTTTGTAATTATGTTAATTGCGTAAACAAATACAAGTAACAAATGGTTTTGGTCACTCTTTGATTCTCTCTGCCAATTACAACCTCTCCTTGGAATTGAAATCAGTGTTCTTTTTAATCAGAACAGTGCCAACTTGGCTGACTTCAATGAGATGTTCATAGTATCAAAGAACTAGGTTTATTTTGCCTCCAAAGACAATTCTTTGAAAACTTCTATTATACCTTTGTTAAATTCCATATATCTCCAGAGGTGGGAAATTCAATGTTACTAGAATCTGAAAATCCCAGCAGTGGAAATAACACTGGATTTGGAATCAAAGGGCATGGGTTTGAATCTGGTCTCTGCCAGTTAGTTACCACCTCTTTGGGAAATCTTTTTCCCTCTTCAGATTTCACTTTCTTCATTTATAAAATTAGAGGGTTGAATGAAATGATCTTTAAATACTGTAATTCTGTGATCCTGATCTTAAAGAATATAAAATAATGTACAAATAAATGTAGTTTATTATCACATCACTTTGGCTTGTTTTTGTTTTGCCCAGTTCCATGGTAGAGCTAATAGTAAATTTGAGGAGGAAATATAAATTGAGAACCAAAAGCATTTCTAAACACTTGGGTATAATTACCTTAGATGAAGGTAAGATTATTTGAAGCTCTTCCTTCTTTTCCTTAGCAATAAAGAAAATGCCTCAGTGGAGTATTATTCACATTAGTATACTTATATTGATAATAACCAATAGCTGTCTTTTAGTCTCAAAAGTGGTTAGTGTGTCATGACCTGTTCTTGATAGAAGACATACTGGTTGTTTATGATCATTACTTACTATTCTAAATGCCCACAAAACACGTCTTTAGCAATGTATTGTAGAATTTTTAATATAGTAATATAGAATTTTGCTAGCAATTGCCTTTACTATCCAATAGTTTGAAGATTCTACCCTCTTCTTAATTTTGAAAATTGGAACACTTGCACATCTTAACTATTGCAATACTTCCGTCAGTCTAACCTCTTTTAGGGTTTATCAAAAAGCATCCAGAAATCATGAGAACCATTTTTTTTCAGTACCCTTAGTTAGGGTTCATCCAAACTTGGCAACTTTAACTTTTGAGGTTGAAGACAACTAGGTTCTTGTTCACTCTCCACTTTTTTTGCCTTGGTTTTTAACTCCCTTTTGGCCATAAGGTCTTTCCTTCACAGATGAATTTTTCTTGGTAGGAAAAAAAAAACCGGAAGCAGTATATAAGTTGAACAGTTCTTCATTCTGTCATACATTATTACCATTCCATTTAGCCTGATTCTATCCCTTCTTTGATCTTCAAAGTGGAGAGAGGCTTTCTATCAGCCCTTTCTCTTTCTTTTCTACTAGGGAAGCTACCCTGAAGTTGGTATGTAGATTATAGTTACTTTGTTCTGAAAGAAACATAAAAATGAGAAATTCTTTCCTTTACTTGTTGAAAGAAGGTTCCTCAGTCCTCTCTTATTTTCACTATTTGACTAAATTTTCCTGTTTTCCAAGTTGATGACTCCGTCTTTTGGACTTCCTGAGTGATGATTTTTGTTTGTTTGTATTCGTAGCTAAGTGGCACAGTAGGTTGAATGCTGAATCTGGATTAAGGAAGACCTGGGTCCAAATCCACCCTCAGACACTTACTTAATAGTTGTGTGACCCTGGGCAAGTTCTTTTTAACATCTATATGCTTCATTTTCTTATCTTTAAAATCCAGATAATAATATTATCTACAGCCCAGAACTGTTTTAAGGACAAAAATGAGATGATATTTTAAAATACTTTGTAAACCTTAAAGCACTTTGTAAATTCTAGCTATTGGTATTACTATTACCTTTTCATAGAGGAACAGTCTAGCTTGAATAGTTGCCATTAATTCGCAATTAGAAAGTTCTTGTCACCCCCCCAACAATAAATAAAATAGAAACAGCTGTTGTCTTTAAGAGGATCTCAAGAAGAATCCAAGAAAAATTCACTTCACATTCTTTCCAAAATATTTTCAATTACTCACAATTCTGTTAACACTTTCTATTTCCTCCTCCTATCTCTATAGCAGTGAATGTTAATTAATATTTCTAAAAAACATCCTAATAACAATCTAGAGGATGGCAAAAACAGTCTGGTTTATTACATACATAAATTTCTCTTCACTCATACATCTAACATTCTTTTTTAAAAATATATTTAGATTTATTTATTTATTTTTAGTTTTCAATATTCATTTCTACAATATTTTGAGTTACAATATTTTCTCCCTGTCTTTCCTCTACACCCACCCCAAAATAACGGGCCTACTGAATATCTCTTCCCCCAATCCATTCTCTCTTATTTCCTCCCCCATGCCCCGTAACTTTCTAGTAGGGCAAGATAGATTTCTGTACCCCAGTGCCTGTATACCTTATTTCCCAATTGCATGTAAAAAAACAATTTTTAAACATTTGTTTTTAAAACTTTAATTTCCAGATTCTTTCCCTTCTTCCCTCCTCACCCAATCCCCTGGGAAGACAAGCAATTCAATGTAGGTTGTACATGTATAGTTACACAAAACATTTCTATAGTAGTTATATTGTAAAAGACTAACTTTAATTCCATCCTATCCCACGCCCCACTTATTCTATTTTTTCCTTTGACACTTCCCCTTTTCAAAAGTGTTTGCTTCTAACTACCCTCTCCCCCAATCTGCACTCACTTCTATCATCCCCCCTCTTATCCCCTCCCCCCTACTTTACTGTATGGTAAAATACCCAATTGAACATATATGTTATTCCTTCCTAAAGCCAAATTCAATGAGAGTAAAGTTGACCCATTCCCTTTTATCTTCGTGCTCTTCCCCTCCATTGTAACAGTTTTCTCTTGCCACTTTTATATGAGATAATTTACCCTATTCTATCTCTCCCTTTCTCCTTCTTCCAATATATTCCTCTCTCACTTCTTAATTTTATTTTTAGATATCATCTCTTCATATTCAACTCATACTATGCCCTCTGTCTATGTATACATGTACATATATATATATATATATATATTTTTTTTTTTTTTTCACACACACACACAATCACATGTATATTTATATATACATAAACCCTCCTATATACATATATATGTATGTATACATATATAGGTATATATTCCCTTCAACTATCCTCATACTGAGAAAAGTCTTATGAGTTACAATTATCATTTTTCCATGTGGGGATGTAAATAGTTCAATTTTAACAAGTTCCAAATGATTTATTTTTCCTGTTTACCTTCCCATGCATCTCTTGTTTCTTGTATTTAAAAGTCAAATTTTCAATTCAGCTCTGGTTTTTCCATCAAGAATGCTTGAGATAGGCGGAGCCAAGATGGCAGAGTAGAAACAGCTCTTCCAAGCCTCTCTGCCCCCAGATTCCCCACAAACTATGTAAAAAAGGACTGGGAACAACTTCTGGAGCCCCAGCACCCACAGAACGACACAGAGAAGCTAACCTCCCGCTGAGGACAGCCCAGCAGCCCTGCAGGAAGGACCAGCGCAGCGGTCTGGGAGCCGGCAGCGTGCAGAGCGCAGAGCGCAGGAGCAGAGCCAAGCCGAGCCGAGCCCAGGTCCGCGTGAGCCGAGGTTTTAGCCCCAGGGCGGCAGGGCCAGCAGCCGGCTGGAGGAACCCCAGAACACCAGGAGCTGTGGCGATTCCAGAATTATCAACATAGACATGCCTAGGACAAAGTAAGAGGTTAGTGTCCTATGGACTTTGGGACCTGTATTTGGGGAATGTGTCAGCTCCCTCCCCTGGGGGCTAGAAGCCGCTGAGGAGACACGCCATTTTGTAGTTTTCAGAGGCATTTCCTGCTCCCAGCCTACAAATCGTGGGGAGATCCAGCGATCAGTCTTGGGGGGTAATCGCTCTTGCTTTAACCTCCCTGGATCTGGATTGTGATCTAGGGTGGAAGCTGTGGGTGGGTTTACAGCTTGCCAGAAACGGAAGTTGCCCCCCACACGTTCGGGACGAAAATTCCTCTATCTGGCCTTAAAGCCATAGTGTGGCAACAAGCCCAAAAGTCAAGTAATTAAGTGGCAACATGCCAAGGCAAAGGAAACAGAAAAATGCAACCCGAGACTCCTATTTTGGGGGCATAGAGCGGGAAAAGGACTGTGAGGTCAGAAGTCCTGCTCCAAAAGCCCCAGGGGAAAACATGAGCGGGTTGCAGGCCATAGAGGACCTTAAGAAGGACTTTAAAAATCAAATAAGAGAAGTGGAGGAAAAATTGGAAAGAGAAATGAGAAGGATGCAGGAAAAGTATGAAATGAGGGTCAACAGCCTGACTGAGGAAACAACACCTTAAAAAATAGACTAACTCAAATGGCAAAGGAGGCCCAAAAGGGCAATGAGGAGAAGAATGCCTTAAAAAGTCGAATTTGCCAGATGGAAAAAGAATCTCAAAAGTTCACTAAGGAGATTCATTCCTTCAGAGTTAGACTGGAGCAAATGGAAGCTAATGACTTTATGAGAAATCAAGATGCTGTTAAGCAGATCCAAACAAATGAAAGATTAGAAGGCAATGTGAAATATCTCATGGGAAAAACCACTGACCTGGAGAATAGATCCAGGAGAGACAATTTAAAAATTATTGGACTACCTGAAAGCCATGATCAAGGAAAGAACCTAGAAATCACCCTTCAAGAAATTCTCAAGGAAAACTGCCCTGATGTTTTAGATCCAGAGGGCAAAATAGAGGTTGAAAGAATCCACCGATCACCTCCTGAAAAAGATCCCAAAAAGAAAACTCCCAGAAATATTATAGCCAGGTTCCAGAATCCCCAGATCAAGGAGAAAATACTACAAGCAGCCAGGAAGAAACAATTTCAATATTGTGGAAACACAATCAGAATAGCCCAGGACCTGGCAGCTTCTACACTGAGGGATTGAAGGGCATGGAATATGATATTCCAGAGGGCAAAAGAACTGGTAATGAACCCAAGGGTCACCTACCCAGCAAAACTGAGTATTTTGTTTCAGGGGAAAATATGGTCATTCAGTGGAATAGAGGACTTTCAAGCATTCTTGAGGAAAAAACCAGAATTGAATAGAAAATTTGACATCCAGACACAAGAGGGAAGAGATGCCTGAGAAGGTAATCAGGGAAAAGAAATCAAAAGGAACTTATCAAAGTTGAACTATTTACATTCCTATATGGAAAAGCAATAACTGTGACTGATGATATCTTCTCACTATGAAAATAATGGAAGAAGGGTGTGTGGTCATATGAATACATATGTGAATGTGTGTGTATATGGTTACAGTTATATATGGATAGAGGGCATAGGTTGAATTTGTTGGGAAGGGAGAATACTCAAGGGATGAAATTATGAGGTGAGAGACAAAAGTGTCAAGAGGAGATGGGGAGAGACAGGGCTGGGTAAACTATCCCATGTAGAAGAAGCAAGGGGAAGTGGTTGCAAAGGAGGGGGAGAATAAGGAAGGCTAAAAAGGCAAAACCACATTCACATTGAATTTGGTTCAGGGAGAAAATGACATACATACTAAATGGGATATCTCAACCTGCAACAGGGTAGGGGGTAGGGGGATGAGAGGAGGGATGATGGATGGGAGGGCACCCTTGGGGGGAAGGGAGGTTGGAAGTACCCACTATAGAAGAGGGACAGGATCATGTAGGGAATGGACCAGGTGGGGGGTGGGATGAGTGGGAGGGAATTATAAGCAGCCTTGTACAATATATCTACTATGATAATGTTTTGCATAGCTAGACATGTACAACATATACTGAATTACTTATCTCCCAAGAGGGAATGGGTGACAAGGGAGGAAGGAAATGGATCTGAAATTTGAGGTCGTAACATTAAATGTTTCAAACATATATAAATACTATTATTAATACTCTTTTGCTTGTAATAGGGAGATAAGCTGTGCAGGCATTGGGACACAAAGATTCACCTTCCTCTAATGGAAAAGTTGATGGGGGTATGGGAGAGAGCAGATTGGAGGAAGCGATATCTTGTGGGACTACTATTCTGGGAGGTTGGGTAGGGGAATAATGGGGGGGGAAATGATTGTAACTCAAAATCTGGCAGAAATGAATGATGTAAAACAGAAGTTAATAAAGCATTTGTTTATAAAAAAAAAAAGAATCCACCGATCACCTCCTAAAAAAGATCCCAAAAAGAAAACTCCCAGGAATATTATAGCCAGGTTCCAGAATCCCCAGATCAAGGAGAAAATACTACAAGCAGCCAAGAAGAAACAATTTCAATATTGTGGAAACACAATCAGAATAGCCCAGGACCTGGCAGCTTCTACACTGAGGGATCGAAGGGCATGGAATATGATATTCCAGAGGGCAAAAGAGCTGGGAATGAACCCAAGGGTCACCTACCCAGCAAAACTGAGTATTTTGTTTCAGGGGAAAATATGGTCATTCAGTGGAATAGAGGACTTTCAAGCATTCTTGAGGAAAAAACCAGAATTGAATAGAAAATTTGACATCCAGACACAAGAAGCAAGAGATGCCTGAGAAGGTAATTAGGGAAAAGAAATCAAAAGGAACTTATCAAAGTTGAACTATTTACATTCCTATATGGAAAAACAATAACTGTGAGTGATGATATCTTTCTCACTATGAAAAGAATGGAAGAAGGGTGTGTGGTCATATGAATACATATGTGAATGTGTGTGTATATGGATAGAGGGCATAGGTTGAATTTGTTGGGAAGGGAGAATACTCAAGGGATGAAATTTTGAGGTGCGAGAGGAATGTGGCAAGAGGAGATGGGGAGAGACAGGGTAGGGTAAACTATCTCATGTAGAAGAAGCAAGGGGAAGTGGTTGCAAGGGAGGGGGAGAATAGGAAGGGGAAAAAAAAGGCAAATCCACATTCTCATTGAATTTGGTTCAGGGAGAGAGTGACATACATACTGGATGGGATATCTCAACCTGCAGCAGAATGGGGGGAATGGGGATGAGAGGAGGGATGATTGATGGGAGGGCATCCTTGGGGGGAGGGGAGGTTGGAAGTACCCACTATAGAAGAGGGACGGGATCATGTGGGGAGTGGACCAGGTAGGGGGTGGGATGAGTGGGAGGGAATTATAAGCAGCTTTGTACAATATATCTACTATGATAATGTTTTGCATAGCTAGACATGTACAACATATACTGAATTACTTATCTCCCCAGAGGGAATGGGTGACAAGGGAGGAAGGAAATGGATCTGAAATTCGAGGTCTTAAGATTAAATGTTTCAAATATATACAAATACTATTATTAATACTCTTTTGCTTATAATTGGGAGATAAGATGTGCAGGCATTGGGACACAAAGATTCACCTTCCTCTAATGGAGAAGTTGAGGGGGGTATGGGAGAAGGTATGGGAGAGAGCAGATTGGAGGAAGCGATATATTGTGGGACTGCTATTCTGGGAGGTTGGGTGGGGGAATGATGGGGGGGAAAATGATTGTAACTCAAAATCTGGCGGAAATGAATGATGTTAAACAGAAGTTAATAAAGAGTGTATGACAGAGAAAAAAAAAGAATTATATGTAATGGAGAAAATCTAGAGGCCTGTCCTTTAAGATCAGCTATGAAGCAAGAATATCCATTATTACCAGTATTATTTGATAACAATAAGTAGAGTAAAAAGAAATTAAAGGGGTACACGAAAAGGAAGTAAAACTATTGTTTTTTCATACATGATATATTTAGAGGACCCTAACGATTCAATTAAAAATCAATTGAAACAATAACTTGAACAGAGTTATAGTATATAAAATAAACCTGTATACATCATCAGCTTTTCTGTATACTACCAACAAAACCTATCAGGAAGAAACGGGAAAAAAAATTCCATGCAAAATAACTATATCATTTAGAAAACATTTGGAAGTCTACAACCAAATCTTGCATAGGTACTATGTAAATACAACTTTAAAAGGTTCTTTATTAAAGACAGAGAAATATTTTGTTTATTACTAGGCCATGTCAATATAATAAAAAATCATAATACTGCCCAAATTAATTCGCTAGTTAGGGATAATTGAATGAAACTACAAAGGATTGATTTATAGATGTAAAAATAATGACTCTTAAGAGAATTTTAAAAGTAGGGCAGAAGGGGGCCAGCACAAGTTATTTCAAAGCATATATTCTACAAAGCAGTAATCTTTGAAATGATTTGGTACTGGTTTCGTAATAGAGAGGACAAAGTCATTAGGTGGAACAGATTAGGTATACAACATACAGAAGCAAATGTACACAGTAGCCTGATATTTGTTTTTTTTTTAATTTATTTATTTATTTTTAGTTTACAAGATTCAGTTCCATAGTTCCTTGAGTTTCAAATTTCCCTTCCCTCCCTCCCCCCATCCCCTACAACGGCATATAGTCCAGTATAGTATCTGCAACTACTTTCACAATAGACATTAGTCAAGTTACAAAGGCATATTGTACTAGATGGGATGAAAAATGGTAAAGAAGAAATAAAACCAAACAATGAAAAGAAAAAAAAAAGAATGCTTGAAAATCCTCTATTTCATTGAGTGACCATATTTTCCCTGGAAGCATTCTACTCAGTTTTGATGGGTAGGTGATTCTTGGTTTTAATGCTAGCTCCTCTGACCTCCGGAATATTGTATTCCAAGCTCTTCGATCCCTTAATGTAAAAGCTGCTAGGTCTTGTGTTATCCTGATTGTGTTTCCACAATACTCAAATCATTTCTTCCTGGCTGTTTGTAATATTTTCTCCTTGACCGGGGAACTCTGCAATTTGGCTATAATATTCCTAGAAGTTTTCTTTTAGGGATCTTTTTCAAGAGGTGATCAGTGAATTCTTTCAATTTCTATTTTGCCCTCTGTTTCTGGAATATCAGGGCAATTGTGCTTGATAATTTCTTGAAAGATGATGTCTAGGCTCTTATTTTGATCATGGCTTTCAGGTAGTCCAAATTTTTTTTAAATTATCTCTCCTGCATTTATTTTCCAGGTCAGTGGTTTTTCCAACGAGATATTTCACATTGCCTTCTATTTTTTCATTTGTTTAGATTTGTTTATAGCATCTTGATTTCTTATAAAGTCATTATCTTCCATTTGTTCCAATTTAATTTTGAAGGAATTATTTTCTTCAGTGAGCTTTTGAAATTCTTTTTCCACCTGACCAATAGGACTTTTTAAGGCATTCTTCTCCTCATTGGCTTTTCGTGCCTCTTTTGCCATTTGAGTTAGTCTATTTTTAAAGGTGTTATTTTCTTCAGTATTTTTTGGTTCTCCTGTATCAGGCTGTTGACTCGCATTTTATGATTTTCTTGCATCATTCTCATTTCTCTTCCTAGTTTTTCTTCTACCTCTCTTACTTGATTTTCAAAATCCTTCTTGAGCTCCTCCATGGCCTCTAACCAGCTCATATTTTTCTTTGAAGCTTTTGATGCAGGAGTTTTAACTTCATTGTATTCTTCTGGTTCCATGTTTTGAACCTTTTTGTCTCCAAAAAAGGATTCTATGGTCTGATTGCATTTCCTCTACTTGCTCATCTTACCAGTCAATTACTTGACTTTTGAGCTCTTTGCAATGGTAGAACTCTGCCTCCAGAGTGGAAAGAGCTATTTCTCAAATCACTTGGTTTTTCACAGTTGTTGTCAGAGCTCTTGTCAGAGATATTTGGAGGGTGCTCTCTCTACAGCAACCACAACTTCTGGCACACTAGCCACACACCCCAGGACCACTGCGACCCAGATCCAAGCAGGTCAAACCAAGAATGATTACCCTCTGAATGGTTACTTGGTTCCCCTGTGATCTGTAGGCCAGGATCTACACAGGCAGCCATGCTGCACCTGCTGCAGCCTCTAGGCTTCTGCCACCTCTTGCCCTAGGAGTAGGGTCCAGATCATGCTCTTCTGTCACCTAGTTCCAACAGGGTTCTCCACTGACCTTTTACTTTCTCTTTGATATTTATGGGTTGAAAAGGCTGGAAATAGCCACAGTTCTCACCTGAAGTCTGCTCTGGCCATTCTGTGCTGCTGGTCAGGCTGCCCCATGTCTGGGCCCATGCGGCTCATGTGGGACTGTGCTCTCCTCCCAGTTTGGTGTGATAGACCTTTCCTGTTGGCCTGCCAGGCTTCCTTAAGTGGGAGATTTGTTTCTATCACTTTGTGGGTCCTGTAACTCTAAAATTTGTTTAGAGTCATATTTTACAGGTATTGGAGGTAGTTGGTGCAGGAGTTCAGCCAAGTTCCTGCTTTTACTCTGCCATCTTGGCTCTGCCCATTCCATCTAATATTCTAGTCCAGGGCCTTATCATATCTTGACTATACCATTTGCAAAAGAATCCTAGTTGGATCCCCTCCCTTAAATCTCTCTCCCCTGCAATCCACCTTCCCCTGTACACACCACACAAACACACACACACACACACACACACACACACACACACACACACACTGCAACTAGCAAAGTGATTTCCCAAAAGTGTAAAACTGTGTCAGTCTCCTGCTCAATAAACTACCTATTATTTATAGGATTAAATGTCAGCTCCTACATTTAACATTTAAAACTGTCTAAAACCTGGTCCCTTCCTATCTTAATAGTCATTTAATACATTACCCCCTTTCACATATTGTACACTGCAGACAAAATGAGCTATTTGCTGTTCCAGACAGAGATGTTCCATCTGCCTTCTCCATAATATATCTATCTCCAATATCTGGATATTTCATGATACCTGCTTTGGGAACATCTTATTCTGTGGAATTGAAACCAGGCAGAGCTGCACATGGAAAGTAGAATGTAGGAGGAAAGATAATGTCAGGGAACAGCTTCACCATCTTTCATTCACCCAGTGTTACCTCATTGATCTCATGTCGAAACTAGGCTGTCAATGAAAACCAAAAATAGTAAATTAGAGAGTTCATGAGAATGTTTCTCTATGAGAGAAGCACCACACAGGACTCACAACCTTGTTATAGCATGCAAGGTCCATTTTTTTGTGTTTTTTGTGCCTGAAATTCTGTTAAAAGGTAAAGATTAAGAAGAGCTTGGGAAAAGTGTGGCCTAATAAAGAGTTGGCAGTTGATTCACCTGATGGTGAGCATTGTGGTGATGAAAGAGGAGGAGGGGGAAGACAATTATTTATAGACCATTGAACAAATCCTATCTAAAACACCACAGCACACATTCTTAAAATGAAAAAGGATAATTCTTCACACTCCAGTAACAAATAAGGAAAATGAAATGGAAGAGTGGTGACAAGGAGGTGCCTGTTATCCCTTGGGTGAGTGAAGCAGAAATAATAGATAATATTCTGAATTGTGTTAATAAATCAGGAAGAGGATTTTAAGGAAGGCAATAAAACCACCCAAAAGAAAGCTGCTTTTGTTATTGGTCGTCTAATTAGTTGGGTAAAAAAGCAGACATATAGTATTCATTGCCTAGGCCAGCATGCAGCATAAAGCTGATGTTGGAGTTTTCAGGAAAGTTAATTCTAGGTTCGTGACTGGAATAAGTATTCCTTAAGTCCTATGCTATATGTCATCTATATCAACATCTCCAGTTGCATCATTCACACTTCACAGTAATTGGTATTGATAATAAAACATGTAAAATGGTGAATTATATCCACTCTGCTCTGTTTAATAAGTCAGAGAATTGTTTCTTACTTTTTAGAGATTTTTAAGCTAAAATTCAAGCTCCATTATGTAGCATATTCACCCTCAGTTTTCTAGAAACAATGTTGTTCCAACAATTCATTCCCCCCAAAATTCCAGATAATACTGACTCAAGAAATGATTTATTAAGCATGACCATGCTGGATTACTACTAGGAATCCAAAGATTCATTCAAGGAAGGCTTCAGGGAATAACCACTAGAAAGGACAAGATTTCTTTGATCCAAAACTGAAATACCAACTTCAACAAGTTTTGCAGAGATCCAGAAAGTCCCCAACTTCAAAATGCCCTTTTTTTCTACCATTTCTCCACCCCCCAGAAATTTCCCACTCCCAACAAACAGTGACAGTAAGCTTGAGAGTATGGACAGAACAGAACCTTTATCAGATTCTATCATTCAATCTGGCTTCTGATTCCTCATTACCAAAATGACCATTCCTTTTTCCTCTCTTTACAAGTGTCAAGTGATAAAGTGAGAAGAATGAAGTGAGATGGAAGAGGGAAGAAATAAAATATAGCATGTAGATCGTAGAATTTCCCTGATTGCACCAAAATAAAGAAGATAACATTGAACAGGTGGTAGATATCCTAACAGTGACAGTCTGGGATGATGGTACACTGATATTGAAAGCAGCTTCTTCATTTTGACAGATGGCACAGCAACAACCCCTTTTCTTATGGAATGAAAAAGAAAATTACATATACTAAGATATACGCATTTAAATATATTAGAAGCTAAATATAAACTTAAGCATTAAATGATCAACTCTTACTACAAATCTTAGTTAACAGCATTTAATGTATATATTTCGCAAGTAGGAGCAGTCAGAATGACTCTTGAAAACTAGCTATGTCCTATTTAAGACATTAAAACTGCAACTATGTAAATTAAATGTGAACCACTCCCTCAGAATGTAAAATCACTTGAGCTCTAAATTTCAAGCTAAAATAATTCTTTCCTTGTCATCAGTGACTTCTTTGTGAGTTCCCATAACATTTAGGTGCTTTTGAGAAATTGAACATAATGAAGAAAGCTTGCCCATTACGAATTTATCTAATTTTAGGTAATGAGACAAATATTTTAAACCAAAGAGAATAGCACTAAAATTTTCAATAAAGAAATTAGTTCATTCTCTTAATTGCTTATATAAATGTAACAGTATTTCACTGTTATTAAGTGGTGATGTATTTTATCCCAGGAATAACTTTTCAGTTTTCATACCTGTAAAATGGATATAATACTATCATTATCTCATATTAATTGTATATATATATATATATACATATATGTGTGTCTTTATGTATCCCATTATAATCACATATATGAGATAATGAAATATTATCTTATTATTTCACAGGGTTGTTTTGGGGGGGAAATGCTTTCTGTACCTGAACTATGTTAATGTGAACTGTGAATGTTATTATTTCACCAAGATAATAATTCTATGTAGATCAACATTTTGCAGATGAAGAAACTGATGCTCTGTTAGTGTCAGAACCAAGACTTTAACCCAGCTCAACTGATTTTAACACCTATCAGTTATAAATCCATAATATTTCTTGTATTTATCTCATTGATCAAATCATAAGGCCACCATCAGGATCTGCTCAGATGCCAGGGTCTTTGTGTAGACCTTGTTTTTATTCTTAGCTGAAAGTATTCTCTCTTCCTTTGCTAATTTTCCTAAAGAACGTCATCTTTCTCTCCTTGCCCCCTTCATTTTCCTATCTTACACTATTCTTGTCTATGTATACATTGGAGAAATCTTAAGCCTGAGTTCCAGCCAAGTTAGATATGGAACCAAAGGCTGCAGCCCAGTTACAGGATATGGGAGTACAAGGTCAAAGACATTTCCCCAAGGAACAATTAAAAGTTTTCCTGTTAAAATAGCGATGCAAAGCTAGTCAGACTAGGAGTTAAAAACCAACTTGATGCTGTTGCCTAGATTTGGATCAATGAATCTTTATATTTTTCTTTACCAGAATCTGAATAGAGCCTAGAGCTGAGAATAGAGTAAGGCTTACTTTGTAGGTGGGGATTGTGACACTAACTCATAAATTAGGTATAGGGACAAGGACCCAAGTCAGTCATTAAAATGCCTCAGAACTAGATTGTCAGCCCTTCCCTAAATCTAATGAGTACTACAACTAAAATCAACATGCAGTTATTAAGGACCTACTATATATTCATCAGCAGGGAACAAAGACAGAAAAGAAATAATCCCTGTGCTCAAGGTATTTGCCTTTTTCCTCTTCATCCTACCATTCTGCACATTATACTTCTTCAAAGAATAGGGAATCAATGGATTGTAAAGAACAACAACAAACTCAATAACAAGACATTGGAGCATATGGCTTGTCAGAATTTCTATGTATTCAACACATAATAATTTCAAGTTTTCAGGCTTTTTCTCTCCATTTTTCAAACTGGCATGATAATATTGATAAATACACACATATAATAAGCATATGTACACACATGTATACTTGTAAAACTAGAATACATAAGAAACATAAATATTTGTATACACACAAATGTGTATACATATATTCATGTGTTATATATGCACATATGCCAATATGTATACATATTATATGTATTATTAATTTTAATGACATACTCTGAGAAGCCAAAATAGAATAGAACAATAGTGGTCACTTAAATTCTTATGGTTGTAATTATATTATACAGTTTTCTATCTCTTAAAAAATTCCAAGTAGGCTAGATCAATATCCTGAGGAAATATGGCTGTCTATTTTAAGAAGATGTCTTTTTGCTTGGCAGGATATTATCATCATACAACATATGTACAATATGGTCCTAATTTGTGTCGATGTGAGCTAGTCTGGGAAAAGTGACTGGAAGTATTACTGCATTCATTTAGGAGTTTAGCTGTTATTTTTGACATGATTTATACTCTAAGGAGATCTCATCTTCCCTCTTCCTTGAAATGCTGTAAAATGACATTGAATGGATGGAGATAGGTCTGTGTTCTTATTATAGTGATGCCTGCTTGCTAGGGTCCTGTTGTTAAAAGCCTGTCATCATCTCCAATATCAGTCTCTTTTTTCTCTTATGATCTAGTCTGTGAACTTTCATTTCTTGTGAAACTCAATGGGCCTATAGAGTCATGTTTCAGAATAAAAACCTTCTGTGAATATCTCTATTTCCACTCCCATGGCAAGATTATTTAAGCATTGATATTTTGAAGAAATAAAATATTACTTGATGCACATTTTTAAAAGTAGAAGATCGTAGATTTAGAGCTTGACAGAATTTTGGAGGCCATGGCCTTTAAGATCCCTTCTAGTGGGGTGGATAGGTGGTGCAGTGAATAGTTCACTGGCCCTGGAGTCAGGAGGACCGGAGTTCAAATCCAGCCTCAGACACTTAACACTTACTAGCCATGTGACCTTGGGCAAGTCACTTAACCCCAACTGCCCTACTCTCCCCCATCCAAAAAGCAAAAAACAAACAAACAAAAATATTCCTTCTAGCTTTAAATATATGATCTTATGATCCATCTAATCTGACTCCTTCATCTTACAGAGGAAGAACCAAGGCCCAAATATTTTGTCAAAGATCACACTGGTGAATAGGTAGAGGAGCCAGAGCTCAGACCCACCTTGCTCTTGTTGCTCAGTCATTTTTCAATCATGTCTGAGTCTTCATGACCCCATTTGGGGTTTTCTTGGCAAAGATATGAGACTGGTTTGTCATTTCCTTCTCCAGCTCATTTTACAGGTGAGGAAACTAAGGCAAACATGGTTAAGTGACTTGCCCTGGGTCACACAGTTAGCAAACATCTAAGGCTAGATTTGAACTCAAAGGAATCTTTCTGACTCCAGATCAGGCACTCAATCCACTGTACCACCCTGCTACTCATCTTGTTCATATTTTAAAGTTACCAAATGACTGATCATGATGACCACACCTGTGATGTCTGCTCCTCGGGAGACTGAAATCAAGGGCTCACTTGAACTCAGGAGTTCTAAGCCTAAGTAGGACTAGTTGCACTAAGTCTATCATCAGTTTGGGGTCCACCAGAGAACACATTCACCAGGCTGCTTTAAAAGGCTTAACCAACCCAGGTCAGAAAAAGAGTGAGTCAAAGCTTCCAAACCAGTCAGTAGTGGAGTCAATCAGTGAGTGGTCACTGCATTTCCAGCCTGGGTGTGATAAGTACATTAAGACCCAAAATAAATAAAATAAAATTAATGAAATTTTTAATGTTTGCAAATCCCACCACCTTTCAATGATGGCTACATGATGCTAAATATCTCATTCAATTCAAGAAAAATTATTGCTTTCCTACAATGTGTAAACACTAAAATAAATGCTGAAATGTGGGATCAGTTATCTGAACTGAGGTTCAGATGTTTGGCATTATTCGAATGATTTTAGAGCTCCAAAGAAAACTCAAGTGTGAGCAAGCTCATTGTTGCTTTTGTGGATAATTCACTTGTAACGCAATGCAGGATTACTACATATAATATATATGTGTATACCCCTATAAACAATAAAAATGTCATTTGATTTCACATTTCATTACTGAGTACAACTACAAAATAAAAATTTGGTTAACTGTATTATTCCATTGAAGCAATATTTGTATAAATGGAACTTCTTAATATTTGAGCAGTTCTAGTCCAGAACATGAATTAGGAAAAACTTTCTATTGTACTATGTTGTAATACTAGATAAGTAATATATACATGTACATATAAATACATATGTGTATGTATACGATAAACATATTTATATGTACATCTATATGCATACATATGTTGTTATATCCATAATATGCATGTGTGTGCATATATACACACATACATGTGTACTGATATTATATATATACACATACTTATGTGTGTACATACATATATGCATGTGTCCAAGTATATCTGTATATAAATACATATATATTTATAGCTATAGAGAAACACATTTAAACTTTATTGTGTCCTTCTAGGGCAGGTTTGGGGGGAGGGAAAAAAGTTAAAAAGTACGCAAAAGAGAGCAAAAGAAAACTCACAAAGAAGCAATGAAAAGATGGACAATTCTCAACACAATGTGCATGATTTATCATATAGACTTTCTTGAAATGAAAATTTATTGTTAGATATTTTGAATCCTCTCATGTTCTTTTATGCACATGACATGCTTTTGTTTCTTTCTCTGTGTTTAATTTCCAATATTTAAGTTTATGATATGTTTTTGTTTCTTTTCTCTATTCTCTATTTATGTTTTGGCATTTGAGTCTAAAATAAAATTTTGGAAAAAAGAAATATATACAGATATATATACACATATAACTTATGTGGTTTTAGAGACAAGTGAACAAGATAGTATGATAATTGTTTTTTCTAATTCTAATATTCTGTATTAGAACTGCTTCAATATTAAGAAGGTCCATCTATACAAATATTGTTTCAATTGAATAATGCAGTTAACCAAATGTTTATTTTGTTATTATACTCAATAAGGAAATGTGAAATCAAATGACATTTTTGTTGAGTTAAACCTTATTTATGTGACCAAATCAAAGCAAATGTCCTTTTTGTTAATTATGGGGCCTATTTGTCCTAGCTAGGAATTCAATTACACAGATAGCCCTTGAAATATTGAGTAAATAAAAAACTACGTGATACAATAGGGGACATGACTCATGTGATGTAAGATAGTGACTTTATAACAAACCAAATGTAGGTTGAAAAACATGTCTGTTGGCTTACCATCTTGGCATTATACCAGTAGGTCAAATGGTGCTTCCTGAAACAAAAGGTGCTTAACGCATGGCTGAATTGAATTATGGAAATGCATGAACTAGCTCCACCTCCACATACATAGTGTTTCCTGCACCCACCCCCTTCCTCCCATCAGACTGCCATAGCCCTTCTTTAGGCCTTCATCACCTTTCACCTGATGTACTAGAAAAGCTTCTTGATTTGTCTGCTACCTATATTCACTTCTCTCTCCACTCCATATTCTACACAGCTGTTAAATTGGTATTCCGGAAACACAGATCTGACCTTGTTATTCCCTCTCTCAAAAATTCAAAGCCTTTCTACTTCCTCAGAGATCAAATACAGTCTCTTCACCCTAGGATTTAAAGTCCTTCATAATTTGGCTCCAGTCTGCTTTTCCAGATTTATTACATATTGATTCTGTTACATACTCCTCCCATTTACTGAATGCTTCCTTCCCCATTGAGATTACCCTTCCATTACTTCATACACATCTTGTGCATACCTAGTTATTTACATGTTGTTTCCACCATTACAAGATGAACTCCTTGAGGGAAGGATCTGTTTTTGTCTTTCTTTGTGTCCCAGGTATGCAGTCAGGGCCTAGCAATAGTATTGTTGTTGTTCTTGTTTGTCCTTAACTTTTAAAGAGGACCAGTGACATCATGAGATGATGTCTTGACTCAAGAGTGAATGAGATTTCAGTGAGACAGAGTTGTACAGTCAACCTTACTTTATCTTCCTGGACTTTGTTGAGGTTCAGTGGCAGGACAAAAGTAAAAATGTCTGGTTATGGCCCAGGATGAAACGGATGACCTTGGTTCCCTTGATGCTTGACCAAGTTCTAAGTGCTCCACAGTGCCTGCTTCAGCTGCCTTCATGGCCTTTGGAATAAATTGTTCTCCTCTGTCCATTTCACCAGGGAAGGTTTCCATGTACTTGGGGTAACCCTCTCCCTAGTTCACTGATGAGTTTGAGGCCTTCAGGTTATCCTCAAACTTATTTAGCCCATCTGCTAAGACAGTTTACTAGGGTGTGGCCACCGCCTATGCTGCAGCTTCTTGGAACCACAGTTGAAAATTGTGTGCCATGTGGACACCAAAGGTGGATGAGCAGCCCTGAAAAGGACTCGGCAAGCCCTCACATCCGAAGTGTGAGTCTTCCTGAATACCCCATACATCCCCAGTACATAGTAAGACCACAGTAAATACTTGCTAACTTTCTTTTTTTTCTCAAAGCAAAGCAAAGTTTATTAAAGATTTGCCATAATTAGACTCTTTTTAAAAATTAATTAATTTATTTTTAGTTTTCAACATTCATTTCCACAAAATTTTGAGTTGCAATTTTTTCTCCCCATCTTTCTGCTACCTCCCACCCCAAAATAGCAAGCCTACTGAATACCCCTTCCCTCAATTTGTTCTCTTTTATATCCTCCCTCATCACCCCCCTAACTTTCTAATAGGGCAAGATGGATTTCTATACCCCAGTGCCTGTATATCTTATTTCCCAGTAGCATGTAAAAAAACAACCAAACAATTTTTTAAACATTTGTTTTCAAAACTTTGAGTTCTGGATTTTTTCCTTCTTCCCTCCTCAACCATCCCCACTGGGAAGATAAGGAATTCAATATAGGTTGTACATGTGTAGTTACCCAAATCATTTCCATAATTGTTATATTGTGCAAGACTAAATATATTTCCCTCCATCCTGTCCTGCCCCCCACTTATTCAAATTTTCTTCTTTGACCCTATCCCTTTTCAAAAATATTTGCTTCTAACTACCCTCTCCCCCAATCTGCCCTCCCTTCTATCCTCCCCCCTCTTATCCCCCACCCCACCTATAAGATACCCAACTGAGTGTGTATGTTATACCTCCTTAAGCCCAATTAAATGAGAGTAAGGTTGCCCCATTCCCTTTCACCTTCCTGCTCTTATCCTCTATTGCAACAGTTTTCTCTTGCCTCTTTTATATGAGATATTTTACCCTAATCTCTCTCTCCTTTCTCCTTATACTAATAAACTCCTCTCTCACATCTTAATTTTATTTTTTAAATATCATCCCTTCATATTCAATTCATCTTTTGCCCTCTATGTATACATGAACATACATATGCCCACACTCACATATATATTTATATACATATACACCCTCCTGTATATAAATATATATGTATATGTACATACATACATATATGTTCCCTTCAACTATCCTCATACTGAGAAAAGTCTTATGAGTTGTAATTATCATTTTTCCATGTAGGAATGTGAATAGTTCAATTTTAATAAGTTCCTTGTGATTTCTTTTTCCTGTTTATTTTCTCATGCTTCTTGTATTTAAAAGTCAAATTTTCTATTCAGCTCTGGTTTTTCCATCAAGAATGCTTGAAAATCCTGTATTTCACTGAATGACCATATTTTCCCCAGAAGCATTCTACTCAGTTTTAATGGGTAGGTGATTCTTGGTTTTAGTCCTAGCTCCTTTGACCTCTGGAACATCATATTCCAAGTCCTTCAGTCCCTTAATGTAGAAGCTGCTAGGTCTTGTGTTATCCTGATTGTGTTTCCACAGTACTCAAATTGTTTCTTCCTGACTACTTGAAATATTTTCTCCTTGACTTGGGAACTCTGGAATTTGGCTATAATATTCCTAGTTTTCTTTTTGGAATCTTTTTTCAAGAGGAGATTGGTGAATTCTTTCAATTTCTATTTTGCCCTCTGGTTCTAGGACAATTTTGATGGATAATTTCTTGAAAGATGTTGTCTAGGTTCTTTTTTTTGATCATGGATTTCAAGTATCCCAATAATTTTAAAATTATCTCTCCTGGATCTATTTTCCAGGTCAGTGGTTTTTCCAATAAGATACTTCACATTGCCTTCTATTTTTTCATTTTTGGACCTGTTTAATAACTTTAATTGACTTCTCATAAAGTCATTGGTTTCCATTTGCTCCAATCTAATTTTGAAGTAGTTGTTCTCCTCAGTGAATTTTTGAAATTCCTTTCCCATCTGGCAAATTTGACTTTTAAAAGCTTTCTTCTCATTGGCTTTTTGGGCCTCTTTTGCCATTTGAGTTAATCTATTTTTAAGGTGTTATTTTCTTCAGTCAGGTTGTTGACCCATTTCATGATTTTCTTGCATCTTTCTCATTTCTCTTCCCAATTTTTCCTCCACTTCTCTTACTTGATTTTCAAAATCCTTCTTGAGCTCCTCATGGCCCGTAACTAGTTCATATTTTTCTTGGAAGTTTTTGATGCAGAAGTTCTGACTTCACTGTATTCCTCCTGTGCTATGCCTTAATCCTTTTTGTTCCCCAAAAAGAATTCTATCATCTGTTTCTGCTTCCTGTGCTTGCTCATATTGCCAACCAATTACTTTACCCTTGAGCTCTTTGCCATGGTAGAACTCTGCTTATAGAATGGAGAGAGCTTTGTCCCAAGTCACTGGAGTTTTCACAGCTGCTGGAGATATTAGGAGGGCACCATCTCTACAGCCCCCACAATCTCTGGCTCACTGGTCACACACCCCAGGACCACCACCCAAAACAGTGATCCAGATCCAAGCAATTTAAAGCAAGAGTAATTAACCTCTGAATGGTTGTTTGTTCCTCCTACACTCTGCAGGCCAGGACCTCCTGAGGCAGCCATGGGGCACAGCTGCTGTGCCTCTGCCGGTTCTTGCCTGGGGGGGCAGACACCCAAACTGCACTCTTTTGGCCACCCCCGTTCCAACAAAGCTCCACACTGACCTTTTATTTTGGTGTTTATGTGTTGAGAAGTCTAGAAGCTGCTACAGCTGCTGGTTATTCACTTGCCTGAAGTCTGCTCTGGCCACTGCTGTTTGGGGCCATCCTGGGGCTGGAACTGTGTGACTCCTGTAGCACTGTGCTCGGCTCCCAGGGCGCTGCGATAGACCTTTTCTGTTGGCCTGCCGGCTGTCTTCAGCAGGAGATTTGTTTCTCTTTGTCACTTTGTGGGTTCTCTAGCTTTAAATTTTGTTTAGAGTAATTTTTTTTACAGGTATTGGAATTGTTTGGAGCCAGAGCCCATGCCAAGTTTGTGCTTCTACTCTGCCATCTTGGCTCCGCCTCCCATAATGAGTAGACTCTTAAGGAGCCTTTGTATCAGTGACACTTGTATTGGACAAGAGGGCCAGAATAATCTGACACAGAGTGAGTCTGCACTAGATTGAATCTCAGCCTACTTGCTAACTTTCTAAATTCCAATATCACTTTTCCTCATAGATGCCCTCTCCCATCCCCATATCTGGAAGTTGCTCCCTACTCATCTTCACCTCTTAGAATCTCTAGTTTCCATCATTTCTCAGGTCAGATGTTACCTTCTACATAGGTTTTCGTGATACTCCCAGGTGCTATTGCCCCAAACACTTTCTTTGTATTTCCTTTGTGTGTATTTTTAAATATAAGGTATACATGTCATTTCCCTTAATAGAATATAAACTCCTTTAGTGTAGGAGCTATTTCTTTTTTGGCTCCATATTCCCAAATCCTAAAACAGTACCTAGCACATAGTCGGTATTTAATAAATGTTTATTGGATGCATGATTGCCCCGATTTTATGAGGTCCTATCTAGTTTGTTTAGAGACATAAATATGACCAACACCAATAGAAGTGCCACACTTGTTAATAAAATAAAATAAAAATAATATTATTGTAATTGTACTTGATAAGGAAATGTGAAATTAAATGACATTTTTGTTGAGTTAAACCTTATTGATGTGATAACATCAATAAAAACATTCTGTAAAGTTTGATGATACTATCTAGGCACTTTTCGTACTTCTTAAGTAGCATGCATTTTGATGCTATGTATAAATACTAAACCAGTGACATTGGGGTCATGGATTCAGATACTAAGAAAAATAACATGATATAGTTTTACTGTGTACAGTATGAAGCATCTTAGTTGTCACCACCACCACCACCACCATCATCATCATCATCCACATTCTATGGTACTGTAAGGTTCACAAAGCACTTTCCTTGAGCAGTCTGGCAAAGTAGGCAGGCACTTGCCAATCATAATGCTAATCACAGTTTTCTTTCAAAGCTATTTTGGGAGGCTTATGTCATCTTGTAAGAATTTATGCCATACACCCGTCCATTGTTTACCTCTTAGTCCTCCCAATCAGAAGAAGAAGAGAATTCTCTGGGGAGGTTAGCCCTTCTTCAAGTTGTCAAACCTAGATATAAAGAGCAATTACTTGCTGATGATTAACCATTAGCTTCTGAGCCCAGTCAAGTTTTCACCTTCTCTAGCACTTAGTAAGTCCCAGTAGCTTCCACATGTCTTTCTACCTAGATAGAATAGGATTTGAGAGGCAGACAGATGACAGCAGTGGAGTAGAGGTTGCCAAATCACATTCGATATTTCTGTGATTGTACTTTAACTCAGTTTGTATAAAGGTTAGGGCAATACAAGAGTATGCACAGTTTGAAAGTAGCACTAGCACAAAAGAACATTTGGATACTGGTTAAACTGGTGATAGAAAGCTAATAGGGACTGAGAATGAACACAGTATTGGGAAGAGTTGATAGGACAACCTTAATGATTATGCTTTATGTGATTTTTTTTTCCTTTCTCCTTAGCAAAGTAGAAAGTATCTTATATCTATGATGTTGTTACTTTATGAAATTGGTATCAGTCAGGATTCTTTCACTCAGACTCTATCAATGTTGTTTATTCTTTAAATTATCATGCTTTAATAAAATCAGCTGTAGAAGGAAATGGCACCCCACTCCAGTATCTTTGCCAAGAAAACCACACATAGGGTCATGAAGAGTTAGACGTGACTGAAACAGCTGAACAACAACAAAAATATGTGCCATTAAAATACATATAAAGAACTTGATGTTTTTATTTGGGGTTGGTTTCTTTTTGTTTGGGCCCATAGGTATATGAAAGTAGCACCCAAAAGGGCTAAGAAGGGGGATCTCAAGTCCATTTTTTTTTTCAACTCTGTTCACCCACCCCGATGAAGTTTCCATAGGATCCTCTGTTGTTCAGGTTGAGATAATATTTTTTGGTAGCTGGTGACATTTGTCAAATAGAAGAGAAAGGAAAACTTAATGATCTTTCCTGCCACTTAGGCCAAGTCTCAATTACTAGTACAAGGGACATATTCTTTAATTAATATTAGGGACATTTAAAAAATCCTTATTCCTAACAATACTATGAGTTAGGTTATAGAAGTCTTTTAGAAGCTTTTTTTTTGAACTTGTCCTATAATTTCAATGATATATGGAACTTCCAGTGAGGAAACTCCTTCTACCAAGACATATGAGCAGTCTTGAACAGTTGCTTGGGGCATGGAGAGGTTAAGATTTGACCAAGATCACACAACTAGTATGTTTCAGATGCAGGACTTCAGTATAGGTCTTAAGTACTCTGATACAAACCTTCTTAAGTATTATTATTTCAATTTTAAATATGAAGAAGGAAAGTAAAAGGAAGGTCTTGGTTTAGTCACTTATCTACTAAATGTGAAACCTGGAACTAAAATTTACTTCTGATTCCAAGTCCTGGTATCTTTCCACATTATCACACTAACTCTTTATAATTATCTAGGATTTTAAAAACAGAACACAATTACATGCCTCCTTAAACAGTAACTATTATAGGCCAAACAGTATCTGTAGTCACTGAAGTTTTTTTTTCTTTTTTTAAAATTCTGTTTATTTTATTTTTAATTTCTAACATAAAACAAGCATTTCCCTAACATAATAGAATTTTTAAAAAATGATTACACATGAACAGTAAATCTCTTATTTGGTATTCCTTTTAAGGAAAAGATTTCATGTAGCTTTATTTTTTTCCTTTTTTTCTTCCCTTTCCCCTACCCTAGAGATAACTGCTATTAGATAAAATAAAGTGTGTGTGTGTGTGTGTGTGTGTGTGCGTGTGTGTGTGTGTAAAATCTTTCTCTGGATACAGATGTCATATTCCTTCTGAGGGACTTTGTAGTTAATTTGGATATTTATAATAGTCAAAATCTCACTTAAGCAAAGAGGACCAACCGGTATTTATCATCAGAATTATGTCCAATGGAGAAAGATGGAGATTATTATTCCCTGAAATCATCAGATAAGGTTCTTCAGAATATAAAAGTACAAGTTAATCACCAATGGAGAAAAGATGCCTAAAGAGAATATGATATTTTCCTTTTTTCTCTGTTACTTAATTCCCAATAATTGTACAGGACTGTAAAATTAACTCAGCCCCTAACCAAACAATGTATAATGGGTAAAAATAGGTTTGATTTAGGAAGGAGATTGAGATCTGGAAGAGTTCATTGGCTAATGATCATAGATTTTGAGCGACATGAGACCTTGGTGTCTTTAGCTCAATTCATTATCTATGAAGTAACTAAGTACAACAGTGGAATGCTTCCAAATGATCATTACCCTATGAATTATTTCAGGAAAGGAGGTTTAATTAATGGATTAACTAAAAAATAAGTTTTTGTTCTTCTTTGATTGGGAAGAAGGTGTCTATTAAAAGACTCCCCACCTCCAAACCCAGTTTATAGAGATTAAAACAAGAAGGTAATAACACTGTTTTGGTCATTTCCAAGCAAAGAGTATGTTTTATAGAAATGATAATCTGACAATGATTGCATATCTAAATGGCACCATTTTGACATGTCAGTAATTAGTACAGATAACCTTCTGTATATACCTGTAACATTGATAACATAAAGCCAGAGGGAGGCAGTGTAGTGCAGTGGAAATTTGAAAATTGACTTTGGTTTCAATCTCACTTCAGACACTTACTTATTACCTGTGTGAACTTGAACAAGTCACCTTACCTATTAAAGTTTCAGATTCCTCTATTACAAAATGAGGGAGTTGGAATAGATGGTCTTTAAGGTCCCTTCCAGCTCTAAGTATACTGTTCTATGATCCTCTGACTACCATATAGCTATAATAATAGCATTTATATGGCACGTATGTAGATTTGCAATATGGGTTTCCAAAATGCTTTACATAGGCTCTCTCCATAGGTCAGACATAGCTAGTATGTCATTTTTCTAAAAATCTATTTTAAAAAATAAAAATCTAACAATAATGTAAAGCCTACATTTTCAATATGCAGAAAATTCAATGGAAGTAGTACAGTGACAGAAGAAGGGAAAGGACAGAGGCTTGAAATTAATGTAAGATAAACGCTATTATTTCTTATGTAAAATAAATATCCATCATGTGAGCACAACAGCAGATAGTCTATATGGACTGTAAGTAAAGTTAAAAGAGAAAAGAGAGCTAGTAACCTCTAATAATAAAAAGTATTGGGAAATGGTACACAAGATAAAACCAAGTATATGTCATAAAAAGCAAAGGAAAATGGGAAGAACCACAAAGCATGTCCATTCTTCCTAGGGATATAAGATTGCTTGACTGGTGTGAGATTACATGAGAAAGTAAGGATCTAAAGCTGCATAAATATTTGTACCACCCAAGAGAGTGGGAGAATGGTTGTTTTATGTTCTGATGGCTATTCATCACTTTCATGCCAAACTTTGACCTTGAGCAAGAACTTTGATGTATCCCTGGGGCTTGTGTTTGTTATGACAGGGACTTTATTTTCTTAGAAAATAGTTAAGAATGTCATTCATTCTCACTTTGTTTTTCAAAGGCTAACATTATTTAAGAGAAATTTTAAATTCCTAAACGTCCTTATCTCTTTCATGAGAAATACCTCTATTTACTATAAAATTAGAGCATTATTTTTTCTTTACTAAGGAAATGTTTACCATAAGCTCATAATGCCTAATATTTGAGCTGCCAATAGTTTATGTGTGATAAAATTTTAAAATTTTGGTGTGGGCTAATAGTTTTAATGATTGAACCAGTGGGAAGAGAGAAGATATGTAAAGTGCTAGCGACTGGACCTAGGATTTCCTTAGTATTTCACCTTGCAGGTAAGCAAACTTCTTCTGCCAATGTAGGTCAGTACCTTCTCTGAAAGAGGAAAGTTCTTAGAGAATTTCTTCCTAACCATAATAATAATTAGCATCGATATAGCAGCTATTATGTGCCAGACACTGTGCTAAGCATTTTACAGATATCTCATTTGATCTTAACAACGCTGGGAAGAAGTTACTGTTATTACCTCCATTTCATAGTTGAGGAAAGATTAAGTGACTTAGCCAGTCATACATCTTTGAATTCAGGCTTTCCTGATTCCAGACCCAGTGCTCTATCCATTCTACCACCTCATTGTTTTACTAAAAGTCACACAGTCAGTGTGCATGAGAGACAACACTGGGTTTTATCCTCGGATTGCTTCAGATTTAAAGGATTTTAGAACTACCATATAAGTAAACTGAGAGCTTATCTGATCCAACACCCTGCATTTCACAGATGAGAAAAAGAACTCAAAGAAGTCCTATGTTTTGTAAAGGTCTCACATAGGGTGGGGTACCTGCAGCCTTAGGATCACACATGGCCCTCTAGGTCCTCAAGTGTGGCCCTTTGACTGAATCCAAACTTCATAGGATACATGTGGCCTCAAGGCTGCAGGTTCCCCACCCCTGGCATAGTTATTAAGTAGTGGAAGTTATTGACTTTGTTCATCTACTTTGTTATTTAGTGAATAATCCACAATAGGAACTGTTCTTTCTCTTTGTCTTATGCTTTGCCCACTACGGTCTGCCATCTTGATTTCTTCAAAACAAATCTAGAAAGTGCTTCACAGAAAATTTTACAGGTTTTAAAATCAAAAGTAAGTTTGTGCAGATAACAATCTTTATATCCCACTCAGTAGCTAGAAAAGTATGATAAGGGCAGCTAGGTGGCACAGTGAATAGAGCACAGGCCCTGGAAGCATGAGGCCTTGAGTTCAAATCCGGCTTCAGATACTTGACACACTTACTAGCTGTGTGACCTTGGGCTAGTCACTTATTCCCACTTTCCTTTCCTTGCCCTCTGGGAAAAGAAAGTATATGGTAGATACATATTAAATGTTTGTTAAATTTAATTAAACGTAGTTTCTACTTGTTGAAAATTAAAAGTAATTTCTACTAATAAGTCAAAATTTCCCTCTAACATTGGTCTTTTAGTCTTTGTTCTGTTCTCTGGAGTTCCACAGAATAATTCTAATCACTTCTTCCATATAATAATCTTTCCAATATTTGGAAACAGCTATCATATCCTAAGCCTTCACTTCTCCATGTTAAGTATTTTATTTCCTTCAGTTAGTTCTCATGTAACACAAATGAGAACCCTGCCATCATTCTGATTGCCTTCCTTGGAAAGGTTCCATTTCACGTGTGCTACTGCTAAGTCGACTCTCCCCTGTCCTAAACTTGTGCACTTCATTTGTGAACCTATATGCATCAGTTTCCTCCTGCATGCAGGTGTTTTTACTCCTATTACATTTCAACTTGGTGGACTCTTACCATAATTACACCTCATTGATTTTTGTACGCTAATTCTGTCATCCATCATATTTCCTGTCCCTCCCAACTTGGTGTTATCCACAGATTGGATTAACAGATTATTTACATCAAAATTCAAGTCTGATAAAAACATCAAAAGAGCTTAAACTTCCCTTCATTTTGTTATCAATTCATTAATCAATATGTTAACGTTCATTCAACTGTATTATTATCCAGTTCATCTTTTCTGCCTCATGCATGTAGATAAATTAAGTGAAATTATCAAATTTATTGCAGAAATCAAGATATACTATGTCTACATCATTTCCATGATGTCTAGTTGTCATTTCCAAAAAAAGAGAAAAAAATAAGATTCATGAGACATAATTTAGGAACAACAGATATTAAAATTGAAGGGATTAGAAATTATCATAACTCCCATTAATTTCAAAGAGATGAAACAGCCACAAAGATGAAGTACCTTCCCCAGGTACCATTAGGGGCAAGATTTAAACCTAGCTTCTCTGCTTCCAAGTTTAAGGTTGTTTCCATTCTACTCTTCTAGCCCTCTAGCATTTCTTCCATTCGTGATCCTCAAAGACTATGGACAACAATTCAGATAGCAGCTAGCAATTGTTTCAGTAGTCTGAGAAGTATTTTTCTTATACAGATTATTTAATCCTTTTCAGAGCCAATGTGCTGCTTTTTTTTTTAGCATCTCCTCATTATTTTGCCCTTTATTTCTGTCTTCCTTGTGACTGTTTTACCCTAGTCTGAAAATCCTTCTTCTTGACGGAGAGTATGGTAGAGAATCAAAAGACGTGAGAAATTACCTTCCTTAGTTATCTATAAATGTTATACAATCTACTCCTAAATAGTGGGTCTGTCCTTTCCTTGTTCTGGTTGCTCTGTAACTTTCTACCACCCGACTCCCCTCAAAAAAAGAAAAAGAAAAGAATCATTTTTGCTAACTTTGGTACTTTCATTAAGTACTATTTCCCCCTTCACTAGGAAAATGTTTCTACTAAACTAGGAAGGCAATAGTCTAAGCCAATTATAGTTTATGCCTCATGAAATTTTTAAATACCAGGGTGATTAGTGATTCTAAATGATTGAAATACAGCAAAGCCGGACAGGTAAAAATACAGCTTTGGAAGCAGAAAAAGTTGAGATCCAGCCTTCCCCCTGACACATATTGGCTGTGGGCATATGGTTATATCACGTAATCGCTCAGCTCCTGGACACAGCTCTAATATTCTAAGGAATATGTGATTTTAACTCAGTCAGGGAAATTCCCAACGAAGTCTACAACAACAATAAAAACAATCAGCAGCAGTGACATCACAATGACTTGCATTTATATAGGATTTTATGGCTTAACATATGTTCCCATGCCACTCTGTAAAGCAGCCAGTACAAACTGAGAATGAGCAGAGACCTTAGGTCATCTATTCTAAAAACCCACACAATGTAGAAACCAGAGTGAATTCCACATCCTTGACATAACATTCTCTAGCTTCTACTCATACTTCTCTTGCTTAACTATCTCATGAGGCAGCCCATTCAATTCCCAAATGGCTCTAGTTATCAGAAAGTAATTTATATTTTACTGTGTATGTCCCTAGCTATCATTCATCCTTTAGCTCTCATTCATAATCTGAAGGAACAGAGAGCTGAACGTTCTCTTCTAGAGGTATTTGAGTTTTACAGTAGGTAGAGCACTGGGTCTGGAGTCAGGGAGGCCTGAGTTCCAATCCAGCATGAGACAGAACTAACTGTATGACCCTGGGCAAGTCACTTAACTTCTGTTTGCCTCAGTTTTCTCAAATGTAAAATAGCCACAATAATAACCCCTACATCCCAGGGTTATTATGAGTATCAAATGAGATAATATTAAGGTGCTTCCTTAGCTCAGTGTCTGGCACATAATAGGCACTTAATAAATGCTTCTTTCTTTCCTTCTTTCTGTTATGTGTGAGATCTCTCTAAATATTTTAACAGTTGCCATATTTCCCTTTAGCCTCATATTCTCAGAAATTTGTCACAATATTTCAACTGTTCCTTTTATGTTATAGCTTACAATATCTTCATCAACCCAGTCATCCTTCATTGGCACACCTCTAGTTTATCAGTGTTTCATTTATAATTTGGCCTCCTCAATTGAACACAATATTCCAGATGTGGTTTAACCAGCACAGAATGTAGGGTAAGATCATGATGAAGATTGGAACTTCATATTTCTAGTGTGAAGCTTCTGACCACATAAGTCTTTTACATCTACATCACACAATTGATTTATATTAAACTAAAACTAGATCCTACATATTTTTCAAATGAATTGCTTCTAAGCCTGGTCATTCCCAACCTATATTGATGCAATTGATTTTTTTAAATTAAGAACTTAACATGTATTGCTATTATAACTATTTTTTAACTTACAATTATAGCACATTGAAATACTCATACATCTTGATTCTGCTATCCTACAATTACCTATGCCTTTTACCTCTTTGTCATCCACGGATTTAATAAACATGTTCCCCAAGTGATTTATTAAAACCTTTTTAACAGAATACACTCAAGGATATACCTTGTGACACTCCACTAAAATCTAACTTTGACAGGAAACTTCACTTGTCATTTATAAGTACCCTATTATGACTCTACTTAACAGTACCCTAGGTTCAGATTTTACAATCTTGTCCATAAGAATATTGTGGAAGATGCTGTCAAATCTTTATTATTTCCATTTCTAATAAATTATCCATTTTCCTTACCTTATTTTATTGATTGACCTACAAAATAAATACAGAAGCCACTTAATCCAGATAATCCCATCCAAGCCAAATTTTATTGCTCAATCAATAAGCATTTTTTTGTGCTGTTATGTGTAAAACACTGTGCTTACTGCTATGAGGGAACAAAAAGATACAGGAAAATTAGGTTTTGCCATGAAAGACTTTTCATTCTAGTTCAGGATAAAAGATACATACCCATAAAAATTAGTTAAATTATTGGTAATATATTTTGAAAATATTATCTAGGGGAGAAGGGAGAGTCATCTGTACAAAGATTTTTGTAATGGTATATTTAACAACCCTTCTGGAGTAACTTTCCCAGTTCCCATATGATTATTACTCCCCTTAAGGCTCTAGAGATAAACTTGATGGTATTATGGCAGTTTCTAGTACTGTCATTCACTCATGAGCCCCAGTCTGGTGTGTTTCCTATTGATTATCAGGCACCTGGACTTAATTAACTTTAAGAAAAGGGTATTTTAGAAGAAAGTATAGTAAGGATAGTTGGTTTACAACTTTCCCCAAATATCTGAGACATACTCTCCCACAAAGGCATATGGGAAAATAGTTTCTAACTGTACAGTAACATGTGTGGTCACAGGTAAACTCACAACTCCTGTTTAATGGAATCCCTTTTCTGTTTTCTTGGATGTCTCATAGAGTTTCCTTATCATGAGGCTTCCTTTCCTAATTTGTCCTTTATGTCTCAAATGCCAGTTGGATATGTTGTCTCCTATAGGTCTAGTCTCTATTTGCTCAGATTTCATGGTCATTGAGGGTGTTGGGAAGAAAGAGGAGAATTTTTCTTCTCCCAAGAGCATTCTCTTTTAGGGGCCTGGCAAGAAAGGGAATGCTCACTTCCAGAATTGAAGTCTTGCACCACTGGACTGGAACCCTTCTCAACTGAGCTAATGGATGGATTGACTGCTATTTTATGCATAGGCTCAATGGATGTGGCTAATCTTCTAAGCAAATAAATTGCTTTCTTTCTTGAATGAAAGGAGAGCTAGGTAGCATAGCAGAAAGTGCTAGACTTGGACCCAGAAAGACCTGAATTCAAATGCTACCATATATGGCAACTAGCTATATGATCCTGAGAAAATCACTTAACCCTCTTCTGCATCAGTTTCTTAATCTGGATTATAACAATATTTACCACATTCACTTATTGTGAGGCTTAAACTAATAAATATAAAGCAATTTGCAAACCTTAAAGCGCTATATGTTAGCTAGTGGTAGTAGTAGTAATTGGAGAAAGAGGAGGAGGAGTACAGCAGCAGCAGCAGCAGCAGCAGCAGTAGTAGTGGTAGTGGTAGTGGTAGTGGTGGTAGTAGTAGTAGTAGTAGTAGTAGTAGTAGTAGTAGTAGTAGTAGTAATAACAAAAATAAACCACCAGGGAAATTCACACTTTGTGAAGAGATCACAAGGAATAAACCATGTTTTTATGCATTTAAAATTTTAGCATGTGCACTGATTGATTTATAGACTGATTAGGGTGACAAAATAATCCCACCCCTAAACATCACACCCACCCCCCCCCCACACACACACACATACCTAGAAACAATTGGAATATTTGTATGTAGAGGAATGCTTAAAATAAATGACTGTATAGAAATGTAATGACATGCTATGGTGCATTTAAAGATGACAGGTATAGAGACTATAGAGAAAACAGAAAGAACTTTGTAAAATAAATAAAAAATAACAGAATCAGAATAACAGAGAGCACATTAACTACAGACATCGATGAGGGGGGAAATAGTGTGAGAATGAATTGATAGACAATCCTGATGAAGCCTTTGAGGGAATGACTAAAAAGTTCATTTGACACTTTATGCATTGGAGTTCCTTTAATCAGAAATAATTGCAGAACAAATTCAGTTTTATTAGCATTTAAAATTAAGTTTATAGCAACCATTTAAAAAATTAAAACAGAAGCTATCAACAGAATCCTGATAATAATACATCATTAGTGCCCAGTGAATAATAGAGTCAGTAGTTGAAGTGAGAATTCATAGAGAAGGTAGAATGTGAACTGAGTTTTAAAAATCATTAAAGGGGTGGAGAAAATGATGTAGGAAAATGGACCAATAATCCAGGCTCCTTGAAGATCAGGAATTACGTAAGGAGGGACATTGTAGGAGATAAAGTTGGGAAAGTTTATTTTGGGCCAGGTTGACCAGAGGCTTGAATTCTAGCTTAAAAAACCAGGACTTGATCCTATAGGCAACAAATAGCCATTAAACTTTTTTTTAAATTTCATTTACTGTGGATTCTTGTGACATTGGAGAGAGGTTATCATGTGAAACAAATATCCATTTCCCTTATTGATTTTGTATTCTTTTGGTTAAAACTGAGTTAATATGGGATCTTGTTAATTATTTAAGGGCAATATTAAGGGAGACCATTTATGTGGTTATTCATAATTTCCTTTATAAAAGCCCAATTGAACTTTTTCTTTGCTGCTTATCTATTATTCAAAGCAAAGCTATAACATACATAGTCAAAAGAGGGAAGAATATATTCTAGGATAATTAATTTAAGTGTCTGTCACTGCTTTCTTATTACATGAATCATTTTATAATTATCTAGTTTCTCCAATATACGTCTTAGGCCATATGGAATTGTGGATTTCCTGGCATTTATGAGTGTGGAACATATGAATGGGTATTGAAGTTAGACTGTTATCCTGTCATCTAGAAAATGATGAATGGCAGATTCTTATGTAGATTATGTTTAAATGACCTTTAAAAGGGTTCAAGTATTGCTATTTTTGCCTTTAATACCAGATCAGATATTTGAAGCTCCTTTAAAAACAATAAATGTATTAATGTTTTGTCTAGAATTCATTCTGCTGGAAAACTCAAATGATCAGGGTACTTTTTGTTTTCACCTTTTATGAGAGGCAAAGCCACCATTAATGAAATCTAACTATTACTTAGTTTATGCCTTCAAGAGTTGACTGAGGTTTAGTCAAGTAAAGTGACTTAACCAGAGGGTGCATAGCTACTAAGTGTCAGCGAGGTCTTCCTACTTCATTGTCCTTTACTCTGTCATACCAGGCTAACGTGAGGAAGAAAAGGGAAGTATAAAAGGTAAAAGTTTTTTTTTTTTTGAGCAACGTTCAGGCTCACCAATTTGGCTATTCTGCTCTACATAGGTTAGCAGCTCTGCAGTGACCATGAATTTTAATGATGATCACTGTCATTGTTAGATCCCAAAGTTTTGAAGAAATCTTATGTTCAGAATTGAGTATAACATTCAGGTTACCATAGTCCCATTCTTTGGATATGAATAATTCATGGTATTTTCATGGTAGCTCAGTTAAGCAATATTCAACATTGACCTGAGAGTCAAGTGACTTATATTTCCATCCTTCTTCCTCAGGATTGTCTGGTTTTCCTAAGAGATTTGGGGAATAGACTTTGCCATTGGCTCAGGCTCCCATCAGTTGTGTTTTCTCAGTTTATGGGATCCTTATCACCCCCACTTCAGTTGAACAGTTAGATTAACTTTTAGAAAACGTATAACAAAAGCAAACATAAAAACATCTCCACCAAACGTGTAAAGGTGGGGGACAATCCCCCTATACCACTTTAATCTCTGGGGAATAGAGTATGATTAGTGTCACAATTTAACTCAGTTCCTATATAGAATAATCCCACCAAGTTCTAAATCCAAAATTTACTGGTCTTCTGTTCCAAAATCCTGGCTTTACAGGTCTTCCTTGCTGGACTGTCAACAACATCTGACCTGGAATTGTGACTCCACGGTCACCATGGCTCAAACTCCTACATCTTAAACTCCACTCCCTGTATCTAGACAAAAGAGGACAAAAAACACCATTTTAAGGGGCCATGAGACCTAAACTCAGATTAATGTATGGTGCCCATGCTCTGAGTGCAAAGAGTCAGAGACAGACAGACATTCTCTCAATCTGAGAGTTTGAAAGACACAACCAGCACTGGAGTCAATGGAAAAAGTCTGCTTCCACCCATATGGTAGAGGAAAACAGAATGATTTCTCCTGGAAGCAAGGCCCTACTGTCTCCCATGTGTATGTATTCATTTTAGGTGATCTGGACATACACCAGAGCTCGTTCACATCAGCACACACCATTCCTCGGGCATTCTGAAGAGGATCATTTTGTACTTTCCTTTAAAGAACAGAACATCTCTCAAGTACAGTCTAGTGATTCTTCTCTTTAGTGTGACAATTTTAATCAGCCCTCTTAGAATCAGGGGTTTTTATTCCTGATTCCTAGAAAACATGATTGAGTTGGACTACTGTGACAGAGAAATACTTTTAAGATATGCAAGTAGAGAAAAAATGCCTTTTTTTTTTTTTTGAGGTGTGAAGGCAGGTCAGTTGGGGTTAAGTATCTTGCCCAAGGTCACACAGCTAGTTTTATGTTAAGTGTCTGAGGCTGGATTTGAACTCAGGCCCTCCTGACTCCAGGGCAGGTGCTCTATTCACTGTGCCACCTAGCCACGCCAAGTAGAGAAAAAATAAAAGAAAGGTAAATAATTACCATTTTAAAAATGGATTCAAATAATTCTTTTTTTTTGCTTTTTTTTTTCTGGAGGGAGGAAGGCAGGGCAATTGGGGTTAAGTGACTTGCCACGGTCTCACAGCTACTTAAGTATGTGAGGCTGGATTTGAGCCCATGTCCTGCTGACTTCAGGGCCAGTGCTCTATTCATTGTGCCACCTAGCCACCCCAAAATATCTTTTTAAAAGACTCTGGTTTTTGCATTTGTAGAAAGTGGGTTTGACCACATTTTTAGCAATGCAGATATTGAATTAAGATTGTTTCAAATTAATTGATCTCACAAGACTCATCCCCTTTGCTCTCTCATGTGTCCTATGCATAAGCATTAGATCTATAGCAAGAGAGATGTAGTAAGTCCTTATTCTACACTCTGATTTTTCCCTTCACAATATGGTGCCCGTAACTACACATTTATCCTAGGGAATGAATTCTTGTGGAAAACAAATGGTTTAAACAATGAAGTGGGGCCTGAGGGGGAGTAAACTATAATTTCCATTCTTTTGGAAACTAGTAATGCTTGTGCCTTCTCTTATCTACAACATTAATACATTCTCAACAAGGACTATATATATGATTTCTATTCAATTGCCTTTTATGTAAAGAAAGTTGTCTGTTTCTCTTTTAAGTAAATGGAAATTGGATTGAAGTCGAGTTCACCTTCATTGTGTTTCTATATCAGTGTTGTAGATTAGCAAGATACTAGTTTGCCATTTTCTTGGCAGGGAAACTTGTTGAATTCATTTTTTGAAAAAAAAAGTATTTAGTACAGTATTTAAGCCTCATTAAATAAAAGATCTGCTTACATATTCACAGCTTTTGTCTCTGCTTTTTTGGAGCTGTACACGCACTAATTTGCATGTATATATTTTTGGTGAGGAGGAGGTAGGACCTAGGATCTCATTGGTATAAAGAACTCCCAGCAGGAAAATAAAACCCCTCTACCATTTCAGACCAACAGATATTCTGTAACTTATATTCAGACTGTTGCCTGTGACAATGGGAGGTTATTTGCCCAGAATTATCATTAGTATATAGCAGAAGCAAGGCTTGAGCCCATGTCTCCCTGTCTTTGTGGCTCTATTTATTATTCTATGTTCCTTCTGTATGCATAGAATTATACACATAATCCTTATATTAAAAAAAGTACTGCCTAAGTAATCCATGTAGGTGCTGCCTGTGAACTATATACATATTGCATGCTCATATCCAGCATATTTCTAGATTTCTAATGGAATAGTCATTTCAAATGCAAACACATGAGATAATGGGATGATACATTGAATAGAGTTCTGGACCTGTACTCAGAAAGACCCGAGTTCACAGAGAGGCTCATAAAATTGCAAGCTACGTGATCTTGGGTAAATCACTTAACCTTTGTCTTTCCCATTTCCTCATCTGTAAAAATTAGAAGAATAATAGCATCTACCTCTCAAGATTGCTATAAGGATAAAATAAGATAGTATTTGTCAGCTAATTTGCAGCCTTAAAGTATTATATGAATACTAGTTATTATTGTTATTATTATTATTATAACTAACAACAACACAGGACAGCTAGCAGTTGCAATAACTTTTGCCGAATCCATGTTTTATAAACATAGAAAAGGTTCACAAGACTCTTATCTGCCCCCATTTATTCTCATCTGTTGAGATGGCACAATTTTAATTCCCTATTTAACGAATTCCTGTCACAAAATATTAACTACCAAGCAATGGTGGCCTTTACTTGGGAGTTTCTTTGATACTTTTAAGCACCATTTTCCCATATGATAGATCTTTTTTGATGTCGTGGTTACTGAATTTTTGTTTAGCAAATATTGGGAAATGATTGAAGGAATAGAAATAACAAAATAATTTGTCTGGTTGGGTACAAAATTTACATGGGAACTCCTGAAAACAAAATAGATCAAAGTGTGATAATAATGTTACCTAATTGTATATTTATCCCCAAAAGTAGGTGTATAATAAGTGCTAAATAAATACTTATTATAGAGATCTTTAAGAGATCTTCATGCTCAATTACTTTTCTTTGGACCAGCCTGGGTAACAAGGCAGAAGTGGTTTATCCTGGCAGAAGAGGTTAGGGAGAGAAAGGGGAAGTAGTTCAATTTCTGAAATTAAAGAAACAAAAAGGACTTCATGGAGTCTTCAAGAAGAGACCTGTGTTCCTATCCAGGAGTCTATCCAAATTATAATTAAAAGGTGCCCAGTGATCATAGAAAAATGTAGTATTTGTCACAGAGGAGAACTTGGTGATTATTACAGGTTTATGTGACATCTAACTGCTCTAAAAATGGTGTCTTAGAAAAGGTTAAGAAAATAATTTAAGAAATACTGAATTTCAAGACACCTTAAGCACTTCTTTTTTTAATAGTATTTTTTTCCCCAAATGTCAAGACATGTCTAGATAATTTATAGCATTTATTTTTGCACGATTTTTAGTTCCAAATTTTTCTTCCTCCCTCCTCTTCACTTCTCTCTTCCTAAAATGGTAAGACAAGTTGATATACGTTATGTATGTGCTATCATATAGAACATATTTACATATTAGTCACAGTTGTGAAGAAACAAATCAAAAGGAAAAAATAAACACAGAAAAGAATAAAGTAAGTGAAAAAAGTATGTTTCAATCTGCATTCCGGGTCCATCAGTTCCTAATCTGGATATGGATAGCATTTTTCTTCATTATTCCTTTGTACTTTGTACTTGTACTTGGATCATTTTGTTGCTGAGCAAAGTTGAGTCATTCATAGTTGAACATCACACAATATGGCAGATACTGTGAACATGTTTTTGTGATTCTGCTCATTTCACTTTGCATCAGTTCATACAAGTCTTTACAGGATTTTCTGAAATCTACCTGTTCATCATTTCTTATTGCATAATAGTATTCCATTACATTTATATAGCACAGCTTTTCCCACCATTCCTCAATTGACTTACTCAAATTTACATACTGGGATTCCCCATTTGGCTTACTGGGACACTTCACGTCCTGGACTGGGTATCCCTTTTGCTAAGTGAGGCAGACCTTTCTTGGTGATCTTCCAAGTTTTGGAGCTAAAACATTGTTTCACCCTACCTTTTTGCTGGTTCTTCTGATTTAGAATTTGTTTGGGAACACTATTTTATGGCTGTTTGGAGGTGAATATGGGAGAGTTACTGCAATTTGCTGCTTACTCTGCCATTTTGGCTCCCAGAAATCCCCCTTATTCTGATAGCCAACATTCATCTTAGTTATTTCTGATAGGTCTTATGTCTCTTCTTGATAGAGTCCTATATTTAACTGATTATGTTATTTCCTCCTTACACTCCTCCTTACAAAGTGAAGGCGAAATTCCTATACTGTTCATCTTCCTCCCTTCTTCCTCTTTACTATAATATGTTTTTATGCCTCTTTGTGTGGCATAATTTTCTCTTTTCTGCTTCATTCTTTCCTCTTCTTCCATTTGGTCACTTTGCACCCCTAAATAAGGTTTTTTATCATCATTTTGTTTAATTTGTACCCACCCCCTCTATTTATAGTGTTTTTAAATGTCTCAATAAAAATACAATTCTCAATATTATCAGGTATTAGCTTCCCATATAGGGATGTAAACAGTTTGCTCTTATTATATAACAAGTTGTGGCAGGGGGGAGGTGTTTTCCCTACCTTTCTATGTCTCTCTTGATTCTTATAATTAGAGATTGAATTTTCCATTGAGCTCTGGCTTTTTCATCAGGAAGGTTTGGAAGTCTCTTATATCATTGAATGACCATCTCCTTGCCTGAAAGATTATGCTCAGTTTCATTGGATAGCTGATCCTCAGTTATAACCCAAGCTCTTTTGCCTTGCAAAATATCATATTCCAGTCCCTCCTACCTTTCAATGTAGAAGCTGCCAGATCCTGTGGTATCCTCACTCTAGTACTGTGCTATTTGAATTGTTTCTTTCTGATTGCTTGCAGTATTTTCTCCTTCACCTGATAGTTCTAAAATTTGGCTACAATATTTCATGAAGTTTTCAATTTGGGATCCCTTTCAGGAGGTATCTGGTGAATTCTCTTGATTTCTACTTTATCATCTGGTTCTAGGATCTCAGGGCAGTTTTAATGATGAGCTCTTGGAAGATATTGTCCAAGCTCTATTTTTCATGATTTTCTGGTAGACCAACAATTCTTAGATTATCTCTCCTGGATCTGTTTTCCAGGTCAGTTATTTTTCCATTGAGATATTTTACCTCTTTTTCTACTTTTTCATTCTTGATATTTTGTTTGACTGATTTTTTTTTTTTTAAAGCAATTGGGGTTAAGTAACTTGCTCAAGGTTACACGGCTAGTCATTATTTATGTGTGGGTGCTCATTTTCTGAGGCTGGATTTGATCTTGGGTCATCCCAACTCCGAGGCCGGTGCTCTTACTCACTGCGCCACCTATTGACTGATTCTTGGTGCCTCATAGAGTCATTATCTTCAATTTTGTCGATTCTAATTTTTAGCGAATTATTTTCCTCAGTTTTTGAAACTCCTTTTCCATATATTTTTCCATTTCACATACTTTTCTTTTTAAGGAGCTGTTTTCTTCATTGTAATGGTTTTCTAATTTTGCAGTTTTGATTTTAAAAGAATTATTGATTTTATCTTCTACCTCTCTAATTTGGTTTTCAAAGTTCTTTTTGAGCTCATTTAAAAATGCTTTCTGTGTTTGAGACCAGTTCATATTCCCTGTTGAGGCTTCAGCTGTGGGTGTAGAGTCAATGTTGTATCCTTCTGAATCTGGTTCCTCCCTCTCATGATAATAGGATTCTAGAAGTTTTCTCTTTCCAGTCTGTTTTTTCACCCATTTTGAGGCAAGGCCTTAGCCACACCCTTTCTCTAGGGTTCCCAAGTCTTTACTGTTTAAAATTTTGTTTTGAGGCAATGATTTCTGTGTTTTCAGGGTCAGAGGGGGGAATTGGAGCAGTGGAGGTTCACTCTCCCATCCTGGAAGTTCAGATAGGTGCTTTTTAAATTTATAGCCTGTGAGTTGATATCCCCAGAAGTAGCTGCTGCCACTGCCATGGGTCCTGCATTTGTCTCTTACCCAGCTCTGACAGCTCTTAGCCCTGGGGTGATAGGCCTGGGAATGGCCCTTTTGGTTGGTGGATCAACTTGCTGCAGCACTACTGCACTGCTGTGTGCTGCCCTCGTCTCTGCCGCATGTGAGTGAAGCATTTCTTAACCACTCTATACTAGCTGTTTCCCAAACTTGAAATTTCATCTCCTATCTCCTCACTTTTGCACAGGCAGTTCCCCCATGGCAGGAGCATCTGTCTGGCATTTAGTAGCTCAGTGTATAGAGTTCTAGGGCAAAAATCAGAAAGATTCACCTCCCTAAATTCAAAATTAGCCTCAGAAATGTGTTGCAATGTGACCTTGGGGAAGTCATTCCATTCTATATTTTGCCTCTATTTATTTGCCTCTATTTCCTCATCTGGAGAAGGAAATGACAAACTACTGCAGTATCTTGCTCAAGAGTCAGACAAAGGTGAAATGCTTGAACAACTATACCAACATTTTTGTCTCAGAATCCTGGATGTCCTTCAAGGCTCAGACCATGTGCCACTTTTCCTGATTCCCCTAGTTGCTCTATCCCTTTAGAAATTACCCTCTATTAACTTATTAATTTACATAATATGGTATCTTTCTCTCCCACCAGACAGAATGTAAACTTCGTGAGGGCAAGGATGATTTTATTTTTCTTTGTAAAACTATATATAGCCTAGCAGCATTACTTTCCCATTGCAATGCTTAAATAATGTCTTTTTTTCCTATTTTATCTACCTTAGGTAATTTTATAATGATAATATAAACAGAAAGGTTTTGCTGAGATCTGTTTGACTGTGTTCATGCAAACTAGTAGCTAAAAGTAAGCAAAACTCAAGACAGTTTTCAAATTTCAATTTCTTAATTATAGTGGCTCCTCCTGCTAACCACTCTGCTGTTAGCAATGTCTTCTGCATAGAAAAGTCCAGGCTATTCTCAAGCTTACCTTCTCAGTGCATTGTGGACTGCACATATTACCTCTTAGCCAAACTCTTTATCTTATCCAAATTTCATTACTTCCTGCTTTTTAGTCTATACTCCTCAGCCTTTGGCCCATTTTCTTGCTTCTACCTAAGTGATAATTTCTTAGGACTTACCTATAGAGAAAATTGATAAGTCCTTAAATTCAGCATCCCCTTTATCTGAACTCATCATAACTCTTAAGCTTTGTAGAGAGAAAATTATGTGGAATTATATTAGAAAATATTTTAGTGGGGCGGAGCCAAGATGGTGGAGTAGAAACAGCGCGTCCAAGCCACTCTGCCCTCAGATTACCTCCAAACGATGTAAAAGGGGACTCTGAACAACTTCTGGAGCCCCAGCACCCACAGAACAACACAGAGAAGCTAACCTCCCGCTGAGGACAGCCCAGCAGCCCTGCAGGAAGGACCAGCGCAGTGGTCTGGGAGCCAGCAGCGCAGCACACAGAGCATGGGGAGCAAAGCACAGCCGAGTGCCTGAGTCGTGGTTTTAGCCCCAGGGTGGCTGGGCCAACAGCTGGCTGGAGGAACCCCAGAACACCAGCAGCTGTGGCGATTCCAGAATTATCAACATAGACATTCCTCGGACAAAGTGAGAGGTTAGTGCCCTATGGACTTTGGGACCAGTATTTGGGGAACGCATCGGCTTCCTCCCCTGGGGGCTAGAAGCCGCTGAGGAGATACACCATTTTGTAGTTTTCAGAGGCAGCTCCAGCTGCTGACCTGTGAACTGTAGGGAGATCCAGCGATCAGTCTTGGGGGGTAATCGCTCTTGCTTTAACCTCCCTGGATCTGGATTGTGATCTGGTGTGGAGGTCGTGGGTGGGTTTCCAGCTTGCCAGAAGCGGAAGTTGCCCCCCATATGTTCGGGAGGAAAATTCCTCTATCTGGCCTTAAAGCCATACTGTGGCAACAAGCCCAAAAGTCAAGTAATTAAGTGGCAACATGCCAAGACAAAGGAAACAAATTAAACAGAAAAATGCAACCCCAGACTCCTACTTTGGGGGCAAAGAGGGTCGAAGCATAGGGGAAGAGGACTGTGAGGTCAGAAGTCCTGCTCCAAAAGCCCCAGGGGAAAACATGAGTGGGTTGCAGGCCATAAAGGACCTTAAGAAGGACTTTAAAAATCAAATAAGAGAAGTGGAGGAAAAATTGGAAAGAGAAATGAGAAGGATGCAGGAAAAGTATGAAATGAGGGTCAACAGCCTGACTGAGGAAAACAACACCTTAAAAAATAGACTAACTCAAATGGCAAAGGAGGCCCAAAAGGGCAATGAGGAGAAGAATGCCTTAAAAAGTCGAATTTGCCAGATGGAAAAAGAATCTCAAAAGTTCACTGAGGAGATTCATTCCTTCAGAGTTAGACTGGAGCAAATGGAAGCTAGTGACTTTATGAGAAATCAAGATGCTGTTAAGCAGATCCTAACAAATGAAAGATTAGAAGGCAATGTGAAATATCTCATGGGAAAAACCACTGACCTGGAAAATAGATCCAGGAGAGACAATTTAAAAATTATTGGACTGCCTGAAAGCCATGATCAAAAAAGAACCTAGAAATCACCCTTCAAGAAATTCTCAAGGAAAACTGCCCTGATGTTTTAGATCCAGAGGGCAAAATAGAGGTTGAAAGAATCCACAGATCACCTCCTGAAAAAGATCCCAAAAAGAAAACTCCCAGGAATATTATAGCCAGGTTCCAGAATCCCCAGATCAAGGAGAAAATACTACAAGCAGCCAGGAAGAAACAATTTCAATATTGTGGAAACACAATCAGAATAGCCCAGGACCTGGCAGCTTCTACACTGAGGGATTGAAGGGCATGGAATATGATATTCCAGAGGGCAAAATAACTGGGAATGAACCCAAGGTTCACCTACCCAGCAAAACTGAGTATTTTGTTTCAGGGGAAAATATGGTCATTCAGTGGAATAGAGGACTTTCAAGCATTCTTGAGGAAAAAACCAGAATTGAATAGAAAATTTGACATCCAGACACAAGAAGCAAGAGATGCCTGAGAAGGTAATCAGGGAAAAGAAATCAAAAGGAACTTATCAAAGTTGAACTATTTACATTCCTATATGGAAAAACAGTAACTGTGACTGATGAAATCTTTCTCACTAATAAAATAATTGAAGAAGGGTGCATGGTCATATGAATACATATGTGAATGTGTTGTATATGGCTACAGTTATATATGGATAGAGGGCATAGGTTGAATTTGTTGGGAAGGGAGGATACTCAAGGGGTGAAATTATGAGATGAGAGAGGGAAGTGGTGAGAGGAGATGGGGAGAGACAGGGTAGGGTAAACTATCTCATGTAGAAGAAGCAAGGGGAAGTGGTTGCAAGGGAAGGGAAGAATAGGAAGGCAAAAAGGCAGAAGCACATTCTCATTGAATTTGGTTCAGGGAGAGAATGACATACATACTAAATGGGATATCTCAACCTGCAGCAGAATAGGGGGAAGGGGGATGAGAGGAGGGATGATGGATGGGAGGGCATCCTTGGGGGGAAGGGAGGTTGGAAGTACCCACTATAGAAGAGGGACAGGATCAAGTATGGAATGGACTAGGTGGGGGGAGGGATGACTGGGAGAGAATTATAAGCAGCCTTGTACAATATATCTACTATGATAATGTTTTGCATAGCTAGACATGTACAACATATACTGAATTACTTATCTCCCCAGAGGGAATGGGTGACAAGGGAGGAAGGAAATGGATCTGAAATTCAAGGTCTTAAGATTAAATATTTCAAATATATATAAATACTGTTATTAATACTCTTTTGCTTGTAATTGAGAGATAAAATGTATAGGCATTGGGACACAAAGAGTCACCTTCCTCTAATGGAAAAGTCGAAGGGGGTACGGGAGATGATATGGGAGAGAGCATATTGGAGGAAGCAATATCTTATGGGAGTGCTATTCTGGGAGGGTGGGTAGGGGGAAAACAGGGGAGGAAAAATGATTGTAACTCAAAATCTGGCGGAAATGAATGATGTAAAACAGAAGTTAATAAAAAAAAGAAAATATTTTAGTTATTGAATTTATTAAAATATATATGAGGATCAAGAGTGTTATTTTCTGTTAAAGGAGAGGCCCATGAATGTGCATAGTCACATACATAATACCATATATCTTATGGGTAAAGATATTATTTTTGTGTTTTAGTTTTCTTTTTGCTCTGGGATATGAAAAGTATGAGTGTCTCTTACCATATTTGTGATACTAAATTGAATTCAATGTACTGGTTCCTTGATGCATATAACCTCACTGTTTGATTAGAGGGTAACCTTGCTGAACCATTTTCTCTTTTAAGCAAAAATAAATAGACTGGTTTATGTACCACTAAGTTAAATAATAATTATGATAATCTAATAATAGTGGAGAACAAACTGATTTAGAATGAAATTATAAAATGATTTCAACTCTATATATTTTGTCTTACACGGGTTAGACCTTTCCTTTACCCTTCAATTCATATTTCCTGGGGTAGTAAATATAGAAAGATAGCAAAAGAATAGCCTAGTGCTGGATTATTTTGCATTTCTTTCTCCTCTATCCTACCTTTAGCCTTTTGCACAGATGAGGGAGAACTAGCCTGCCTCATTAAATCTTTAATACAGTGTGTGGAATGAAAGCTATATTATTACATGTGACATCAGGTTATGTTGCAGAGTAACTGAAAAGTTACTTGCAAACAAGCTGTTTCTTTCCTCTGGAGGTAGAATTAAAAGAGGTACTCCTGGGAAATGGCTACTTGTGTTGCTATTTTCTTAATTGGGTAAGTTTAATGATCATGAAAGTGAAGAATTTTAGAGCATTAACTATCTCCAAGAATAGATGGGTGCCTTCTCAATTCTAGACTAGAATCTCCCTGAAGTCATACTTACTAATAACTATGGAAAAAGACATGAAAGGGCAAGTTTTCTATGCCCTTCATGGAATGGTCCTTACTAACCAAAATGATTTTCATTTAGATCTGAAAGCAATAACAACTTTCATTCCTGGTAAGGATATGAGCTTTTCCATGGTAACTTAAGGATTACCTAAAAGTAAAATGAATTGAATTTTCATTCAGGCATGGAAAGGTTTGTTTTGTTGCTTAATACAATGTAGCCTACTTTCTAAAATTTAATTTTTCCCCAAAACAACAATAACAGTTTACATTGGGAGGCAGAAAGTTAGACTTGGAGTCAGAAAGGCCTGAGTTCAAATCTTGATTCAGATACTTAATATTGTATGATCCTAAGCAAATCACTCAGCAAATCTTATCATTAAAAGATAATAATAGCACCTCATTTATAGGGGAAGTATAGGAATCAAATGAGATAAAATGTCACTTTGTAAATCTTAAAGCTTTATTTCAATGTCAGCTGGTGATTATTCTTACCATACAATACTCTGTCATTGATCTGTAGAGAGGAGAAATATATTTTTGTTCCAGAACACTTAGTCAAAGGAATGAAGCTCACTATAGTATTGGTTAGTCACACAAATCATATCTGAGATTTTAAAATGTATTTTATTTCATTAAATAATTTCCAATTATATGTAAAAAATTTAACATTTTTTAAAATTTGAGTTCCAAATTATCTCCCTCTTTCCTGCACCTAGCCCATCTTTGAGAAGGCAAGGAATTTGATATCAATTATATACATGAAGTCATGCAAAATATTTCCATATTAGTTATCCATGTTAAGAGAGAGACACACACAGAGAGAGAGACAGAGACAGAGAGATACAGACAGACAGAGAAAGAGAGAGAAAGTTACAAAAAATATGCTTTAATCTGCCTTCTGAGTTGATCAGTTCTCTCTGGGGAAGTGGATATTTCATAATAGGTCCTTTGTAATTATATTGGACCATTGTCCTGATCAGAGTAGATAACAGAGTAGATCACAGTTGATCATCATAGAGTATTATTGTTACTGCGTACAGAGTTCATTTGGTTCTGCTCACTTCACTTTGTATCAGTTTGCATGTTTTCCCAGGTTTTTTTTGAAGCTGTCCTACTCATTATCTGTTATAGCACAATAACATCCAATCCCAATCATATACCACAAATTGTTTAGTCATTCCCCAATTAAGGGCATTCCCTTGATTTCTAGTTCTTTGCCACCACAAAAAGAGCTGCTATTGTTTTATTCTTGACATCTCAGAGTCATTAGCTTCCACTTGCCCAATTCTAATTTTTAAATGATTATTTTCTTCAGTTAGCTTTTGTACCTCTTTAGCCAATTCTTATTTTTAAGGAGTTATTTTCATCAGTGAATTTTTTTGCCTCCTTTTCCATTTGACCAATTCTGTTTTTAGTTGATATTTTCTTCAGTGCTCTTTTGTGCCTCTTTTTACCAATGTGTGGGCTTATTTTAATAATTTTCTTCTTTTGCTCTCATTTCTTTACCTCGTTTTTTCCCCTGCCACTCTTATTTGATTTTTAAAATTATTTTTAGCTCTTCCAAGAATTCTGGTTGAAGTTGTGTCCAATTCACATTTTTTTTTCTTTGAGGCTTTGGTTGCTGCTGTTTTGATGTCATTGTCTTTTTCTGAACTTGTTCTTGATCTTTCTCATCACTATAGCAGCTTTTTACAATTGTGTTATTTGTTGTTATTGTTATGATTAGCTCAGTTTTCTACCTTAATTCTTGATTTTGAACTCTATGTTAAAGTTGGACTCTATTCCTGGTTGGGGGGGTAGCAGGGCACTGTCTCAAATTTTAGGCTTTTTAGCCCTATTGTTCTCAGAGCTAATTCTAAGAGTCTGAAAGATTTTGTTGCTTCCAAGGTGGTGTGATCTGGGTTGGGGGTCGGGAGAGTATGGTCACTTCTCTTCTTGTCTTCCCTCTGGTCCCTTCCCAGGAAGGGTCCCTGATATCTTGGGATTAGAGTAGATACTGTTCCTCAGGGTTCCTGATTCCTTGTGAGCTAAAATGATAGTGTTTCTCAGGGCTTCCATTCACTCTTAACTGAAAGTACTCTTTTCCTCCCTTTTAACTATGACTTAGAAGTGGGTATAGGCCATGGAATTGCCAAACAATGTCTGGTCCTGCATCTAGTGCTATCTCATATGTCCCCTGTGATCTCTTTCTTAGCAGTTACCAGGTACCCTTGCCGTCTTGGGCTTGAGGGCACCTGAAGCTGCTGCTGCTTCTGTTGTTACTCTCTAATCCTACCACTGGTGTTTCATCCATGTGGGATTCGATTTAGTCCCCCACCCCCATGTCTTGCCCTTCAAAGCTGGAAGAACCTTCTATTTTGGGCTAGAAAAATGTCTCCTTCTGACCTTTGATTTGTTCTGCCACTCTAGATTTAAATTTGAGGTATTATTTTAAAGTTGTTTGGAGGGGAATGTTGGGAGATCTCTGCTGAGTGCTTTTTCTACTGTGTTGTCTCAGTCCCAGACCTAGAAGTTCAATGTCTGAGTTTTTAATTAGAAACAACTAACTGTATATTAAGTGAATCGTAATGTGATGGGCAGCTAAGTGGGACAGTGCATAGAGTGCTGGGATTAGAGTAAGAAAGACTCATCTTCATGAGTTCAAATCCAGCTTCAGACATTTACTCGTTGTGTTACCGTAGGCAAGTCATTTAACCCTGCTTGCCTCAGTTTTCTCATGTGTTAAATGAGCTGAAGATAGAAATGACAAATCACTCTATTGGTTTTGCCAAGAAAAAAACCCAAATGAGGTTATGAAAAGTCAGATATGACTGAAAATAATTGAAGAACAACAAGAGGGTGGATATAATTAGACTTGGGGGTCAAAAAGACATCTATGATACAACATAGCAATGTGATATTGGGGGCAGCTAGGTCGAACAGTGAATAGCGCACTGGCCCTGGAGTCAGGAGTACCTGAGTTCAAATCCCACCTCAGACACTTGACATACTAACTGTGTGACCTTGGGCAAGTCATTTAATCCCAATTGCCTTGTCTCCCCCCTCACAACAACAATAAAAAAAGCAATGTGATACTGGATAAATTACTTAACCCTGAGATACTTCAGGATAATCAGTTATGCAATCTACAATGGTAAGGGGAATTCCCTCATAGTGATTTCCATATTTCAGTGGAACCACAAGTGTGGCTAAAAAATAAAATCATAGGATTAGATATAAAAAAGACTTTAGAGATCATCCTATGATCTAATTTACAGATGAGAAAGCTGAATATCAATGAAAGGACCAAGATTCAAACTCAGGACTTCTGACTCCAGACATTGTGTATTTCCCTACTGTGTATTCACAGATTACCCAGCCTATAGAGATCTATCCCATCAGGTCTGGAAACCTCTTATTCTGAGTAGCCCTCTGTGTTGCTACTGTCCTTCTCTTAGGAGAATCATGAAATCATCAAAGAATTTAAGTGTTGGAAGAGACCTCAGAAGTAATCCAGTCCAATTCATATCTGAAAGGAATTGCCATTATATCATAGCTGGCAGTGGTCATCCAGCCTTGGCTTAAAGAGTTCCAAATGAAAAGCAATCTACCACCTCTCAAGATGAACCATTCTACTTTTAGAAAAAAAGTTCTAATTAAATATGCCTCTTCTTCCTAGCAGCAAACCAGATGTGGCCTTTTTGAAATTCCACTCATTGTTAGTAAGCACTCAAATGCTTGCTGCTTTGTTCCTATTCCTTCCCTTGATAAACAGAATAAATCTAAGTTTTGTCACAGATACCTGAAGAAAACTGTCACATCTCCCTTGAGTCTTTTGGGCTCCAAGGTAACATTCTAAGTTTCTTCAACTGATCCTTATATAGAAATGTTTCAAAGTCTTTACTATCCTGGTTGCCCTCTCCTGTCAGTCAATCAGCCAATAAATATTTACTAAGCACCTCCCATGTTCTGAGCACTGTACTAAACATTGGGGATACAAAAAGTGGGGTTTGGGTGGCAAAAGACAATCTCTGCACTTAAGGGATTTACAATCTAACTGGGATGACCACAAGCAAATAAACATATATAAATAAGACATATACAGGATAAACAGAAAATAATTAATAGAGGGAAGGCACTAGAGGATTAAGAGGGATTGGGAAAATCTTCATGTAGTAGGTCCAGTTTTAGGTGGGACTGGAACTTGAAGGAAGTTGGAGAAGCCCATATGTGGAGGTGAGGAGAAAGAGCATTCCAGGCATAGAGGAAACCAACAAAAATGCTCATAACTGAAAGATGCCACAGATTGTAGGTTAGTGTTACTGGATCAAGGAGTAGGTTGGTGGAGAGAGGAGGAAAGAAGGTATAAGAAGACTGGAGAGATGAGGGAGGAGTCTAGATTATGAAGTGCTTTAAACTCCAAACAAGAGGAATTCATTTTTCATGAAAATATAGCTTTTCAATATTCTTCTTAAGTTGTGGTTTTCAAAACTGAACATAATATTTCAGATATCTTCTGCCCACAGTGAATTACTAGATAATAGAGTTATTTCCTCCCTAGTTTCCCTAGTCTCATGCTATGTCTTTGAATGCAGGTGAAGATCACATCAGTTTTCTTGTCTCTCTGGTAGATTTCTGTTAAGGTTATATTCTGTCCAAACCCCTAGTTCTTTTTCAGATGAACTGCAGTCTTGCCACACATCTACCATCTTGTGCTTGTGAATTTGATTTTTTAAATCAAAGTCCACAACTTTACTTTATTCTTATTTAATTTTATTAGATTAGGAATAACATTCTAGTCTTTCCAATTTTTTTTTTATATTTTGCATGTACTGCTTTATCTCTCCTCCAAGGCATTTATTAAACTATTAAACAGCATGGGACCCAGCAAAGATACCTGGGAAATTCCACTTCGGATCAATTTCTAAACTTATATTAAACCACTAATGATGTTTTTGCCATCCAACTAGTTCTCAATCTACATAACTATCCTGTCACCTAAACAACATTTCTTCATCTTCTCCACAAAAGTAGGATGAGAAAATTTTTAAATGCCTTGCTGGAATGTAGGTAAACTAAATCTACAGTATGTCTTTACAGTATATCAGTCCAATAACTCTGTCAAAAAAGGCTGATAAGCAACTAGAGGCAGTTTGAAGGCATAGTGGAGACAGTTCAAATGTGATCTCAGTCACTAGCTTTGTGACCCCAGGCAAGTCAGTTGAATTTTGTTTCCTCAGTTTCTTCATCTGTAAAATGGAGATGATGATAATAGCACCTATCTTCCATGGCTGATGCAAGGATCAAATGAGATAATAATTGTAAAGTGCTTGGCACAGTGCTAGGCACATAGTAAGCACTATGTAAATGTTAGCTATTATTCTTATCATCAAAAGGTAAATGAGGTTAATCTGACATCGTCCTAATTAAAACCATGCTGACAATCTCTGGTCACTTTGTGTTTTTCTATATTTTTATTAACCATCACTTTAATAATACATTCTAGAATTTTCACAGGAGTTGATATTAGTTCTTTGGCCTATCTCAACTCTTTGTTATAATTAGCTTAGGTCTGTAAATTCCATTCTCTCCTCTTCTTGAAAAATCTGAACATAATTTGACCTCCTCTTATCCATTAGTAGCTTTCCTATTTGTCACACTCTTTCACATATTACTGACAATGTCTAAGGAGTCATATCTGACAATTCTGTCCATACTCAAGAATGTAATTCATCTGGACCTGGTGATTTAAATTCACCAAGAGCAGATAGATAATGGGTATCAACTTGGGTGTCAACTCTTTATTAGTCTTTTTTTTTGCTCTGTCCTTTCTAGTCCATAAGTTTATTTTCCTTGGCAGAGAAAGCAGAAGCAGAGTAAATGTTAAACACAGAAATTTCTGCCTTCTCTCCATCATATTATCATTATCCTTTCCCTACATGAATTAACATGAATTAACCTTTTCCTAATACAGCAAATAATGAAACAGACTATTTGGTGGAATTAGCTTACCTCTCCAGCCCCAACTCATAATGATCTTTAGCACTCCGGACAAGATTCTGTCATGTTTTTATTTATCATGCATCATCTTCCTGGACTTTTTTTAAAGTCTCAGTTGATGGATGAGGTCCTTCTGTGTCCATGTATCTTTAGACTACATCAACTTTTCTTCTTCTTCATACTTTTTTGTTTCTTCAGAATTTATCTTTCAGCTTCTTATGAACCAACAAGAATCTATTAAGTACCTATTATGTGCAAGTAAGCTCTTTGGAAGCAGGAACTGTTTTTGTTTTTCTTTGTATGCCAACATTTAGCACACAGTAGGGGCTTAATAAATGCTTGTTGACTGACCAGGGACACAAGTACAAAGAATGAAATCAACTCTACTTAAAAAGGAGTTTGCATTCTAATGCAACAGCTTACATTTTGGTCTTATTATTTCTTCATTATTTGACTGTGTGGGATCCCACTCAACCTCCCTCTGAACCATCTGAAATCAGTTGTTCCCAAATCTAAGATGAATGGCAGATTCCTCTGTCTTTCCTCTCTCACAAGTTATAAGATTCAGTGGATCCTTCTTCTCATGGTTCTCATAATTTCTACATCAGCAACCACTTTTTCCTTGTTGAGAATCCATAATGAAAATTTGCCTTTTAAAAGAATAAATCATTAGAAGTCATTAAATCACTAGTTGTTCTGCATTAGACAGACAGTTCCAGTGTGTGTATAGTAATTCACATGCCCACACACACATAGTCCTGCTGCATTTGTGCATGGGGTACCCTCACATTGACTGATTCCCATCATCCTCAGTACTGGTGATTTTAGCAAATCTGGTTCAAGACTACCAAAGATGTTTCTCATAAACACTTATTTTTCTTGAAATTAAATGCTTGACAGCAACAACAGCAATAATGACTAGACAGTCCTGCGGATAAGCTATAGCTATTAAGTAGTAAAACTGTAGCACTAAGTCCAGCTTCCAAATAGTAGAACAGTTTTAGGTATCATAGACGCCTAGTATTTTTATTCCTATATTTTCTCAGGTAGTAATTGCAATTCTAATCCGATTTCTTAAAAATTTATCTTTAAAACATCATTGAATGATTGTGGAATACTCATGAATACAGGGACCAATCTTGACTTTAGAAGACTTGCTGGTGAAGAATGCTCCCTCTCCTTCAATGAGAAGTGAGAGAGTAGATAGCAAAAGAGATCTATGTTTTCAGGTAGATTTATTTTACTTGACTGAATTTATTTATTACAAATCAAAGGGTGATACAGGGAATCATTTGGAAATGGAAATGCTATTTTTTCAAAGAACATGAACAAAACAGCTAAAAAGGAAAATAAATTTAAATATATCATTATAACCAACAGGTGATAGGTATCCCCTGAATTGATGCTTCAAGATACTTAATATCACATAAACGTGAATTCTGCTTTTTAGCTAACTCTTTTTTAGTTTTGATTTAAATGTTTTTCAATTTTAGCTGTGGAAATACTGAATTACCTATCATCTCTATAAAAGAAGTGGTTTATTAAGATCCATTTCTCTTGTTAGGACCATTCTCACTCATTTACTGCCTTGGAATATGATGAAGAATAGTTTACCAATGAACTTTTACAGTAATCAAGCAAATGTTAATTAAGTTGTTACTGTGTGCCCTAACACTGTACTAGGTGCTGTAGGGAACACCCAAGAATAATATGTGATGCTGGCCCTGAAGGACTTGTCAATATAATTGATGAGAGAAAACTAATATGTTTGAAACAATTAGAGAACAATTAAATATGAAAGTACATGGTAATGACAGCAGGAGTTCCCAGATAAAAAGAGCTACCCTTCTGGGAGCAGTTCCAAAAGAGATACAACTTGAACTAGACATAAAAGATTGTATAGGATTTGGGTACTTGGAGAAATATAGGGATATTATTCCAGGTAGGGAGAACAGAGCAAGCAGTGTCTCATATTTGAGGGAAAGTAAAAAGAACGATCTATCACAGTGGATCTATATAGAGGTTTAGTGAGAATTAAGTTCAAAAAGGAAAGCAGGGTCCAGGAATGGAGAGTCTTGAAAACTGGCCAGACATTTTGAGAGTGGATATTGTAAGGAAAGGAAGCTATGACAGGTTCATTGTTAGTTGAGAGGACATGATGAAAACACCCATCAAGCAGAAAGTCCAGAGCCTATGAAACTAGCTCAAAGGATTAGAGTCACACAGACATGAAAATAATGAGGTCTAGATCAGTGCTCTAACAATAGGAATAGGGAACAGGGAGTGAACTTGGAAACATTTTACAAGGGAAAAACAGATAGGACTTGGTGATAACTTGAATACAAGTAACATAGTTTAATTTTTCAATTCAACAAATATTTATGAAGTGCTTTATACAAAGTACTCTGCTTTTTGCTGTGGGGGAATATAAGATTGAACAAAATATTCAAAAAATTCCCACCCTCGGAAGTCTTAAGAACTAGGAATATAGGGGCAGCTAGGTGGCGCAGTGAATAGAGTCAGGAGTCAGGAGGACTTGAGTTCAAATTCAAACTCAGACACTTAACACAAAAACTAGCTGAGTGACCTTCGCCGAGTCACTTAGCCTCAATTTCCCTCCAAAAAAGAAAAAAAAAGAAAAAAAAAGAACTAAGAGTATAGGTGATGTGCACACCTATCATATAAAGCAGAATGTAATGACTGCTATCTATAGTAAAGGGTTAGGGAAAAGGAGAGAGAGCTGCTGAATGAGAATTAGAAAAAGCTTCTTTAAAGAAATGTTTGTTCAATTTAATTGAATTGGGGTCATCTGAATGGTATTCAGAGAAGTCAACAGAGGCAATTATCTGAGAGTCCTGTGTATTTTTCAAGGAAGGAGAAAGGAAGGAGTTGGAGGGGGGGAAAGGGAGGAATAAGAATGAGAAAAGATAGTTGTAGGATCCAGGTCCTACAGGAGGCGGGAAGAGGAGGAACAAGAGAACAATCATTTTAGAAACAAAGTTAAACACATATTATTCTGAGCCTAGAGGAAAGGATAAGAGTTAAAAGGCTAATTCTCTAAAATATAATAGTTGCTATATATATAGTAATCTAAGTACTTTGCAGCACTTTATAAATATGATTTCGTTTGATGCTTCTGATAGTCTTGTAAGATAATACATCATCTCCCCCACTTTACAGAGGAAGAAACTGAGGCTGTGAGGGGGAGTGAGTCAGACACAGGCTTTGAATTTAATTATATCCTGACAGCAAATTCATTACCTGCTTCCACTACATCGTGAGCCCTCTCTGGCATTTTTGTGCTGTCTTATAGATTTAGGGGTTCCAGTAAAGTGGGAATTTGTTTTGTTGTTGTTTAGTAGTGTCCAACAATTTGTGACCCCATTGCAGTTTCAGTGTGTTGCAGAAGCACCGTCTCAAAGAACTCAGAGTCAGACCACCTCTAACCCAACTGCGCCTCTTGAGATCAATGCCTCTCATGAAGTGGACTAAGTTCCAATAGGGACCAGCAATGTCAGAGAAAGCAAGATGAATTTTTATAGGGTAAAGATGCAGTTACATAACAGAAATTATGAATATTAAGGAGGCAGGAGGGGTTTGTCAAGGGATTAGATAAGTGATGAAGAGTCCCTTCTATGATTCAGTGGTCAAATATTCTGATCATGATGCTTTCTGATTGGTCCTGTCTGGTCAAGATATGATTAATTAGGTATTGTGATCCTGTCTTGGGCTAAATGGATGATGTGATTACAGTTGAGTACAAGGATACACCTGTTCAAATCTCTGAATTGGATCATGGCAGTGGCTAGTTGGGGGCAGTGGCTGAATTGAGTCTAGGGCCCTGTGGTGTGTTAAAGCTAGATTGTGTGGTTGAATAACGACAGACCTACTCTTCAGTGGGGGCAGCTTTATTAGGATTCCATCAACCCCTTTTGGGATTTTCTTGGCAAAGATATTAGAGTGGTTTGTCATTTCCTTCTCCAGCTCATTTTACAGATGAGGAAACTAAGGCAAACAAGTTTAAGTGACTTGCCAAGGGTCACACAGTATGAGGCCAGATTTGAACTCAGGAAGATGATTCTTCCTTACTCCAGGCCTAGCATTTTATCTACTAGGCCATTTAATTGACTGTAGGAATTTATTAATAATTTCTTACCTAGATTGAAACAAATCTAATTGTTTAGTTCATTTGCAGCTGAAAATCTTTAATAACAGTATTCTTTCAGAGGCAGAGCCAAGATGGCAGTGTAGAAATAGGAAAACTCTGTGAGCTCCCCACTTAAATACCTATGAAATATGACTCTAAACAAACTTTAGAGCCACAGAACCCCCAAAGAGACAGAGAGAAATAAATCTCCCATTGAAGGCAGCCAGCAGGCTAGAAGGAAGGGTCCATTGCAGCACTGGGAGCTAAACAGCCCTGCATGAGCAAGTGGTTTTAGCCCCAGGGTGGCCCTGACCAGAAGCAGCTGGAGCATTCCTCAGGAGAGTGGATCACCAGCAGCTGTGGCAGTTTCCAGAATTATCAATCCATAAATGCAAAAGGCAAAGTAAAAGATCAGTGTGGACTTTGTGGGAACAAGGGGACTGAGAGTATGGTCCAGCCTCTGCCCCTTGGGGCAAGAAGGCAAGAAGCAGCAGAGGTGCTATGGCCATGCAGCCACCACCATGTGGCTGCTTCAGAGCTTCAAGCCTGAAGATCACAGGGGAACCAAGCTACCATTCAAAAGGTAATTGCTCTTGTTTAACCTGCTTGGATATGAATTGCTGTCTTGGGTGGAGGTCCTGGGGTGTGTGACCAGGTGCCAGAGCCTGTGGAAGCCTCAGAGAGGGCACCCAGCTAATAGCTCTTGCAGCCCCCAAAACCACAGAAATTTGGGACAAAGCTCTCCTCTCTGTAAGCAGAGCTCTTCTGTGGCAAAAAGCTCAAAAGTCAAGTAATTGAGTGGCAACACGAGCAAGCAAAGAAAGCACAGCAGTCAAACCTTAGATTCCTTTTTTTGGAGCCAAAAAGGATCAAAGCATGGAACAGGAGGAAGACAAAAATGTCAGAACTCCTTCATCAAAAGCTTCCAAGAAAAGCATGAACTGCTTACAGGCCATAGAAGAGCTCAAGAAGGATTTTGAAAACCAAGTAAGAGAAGTGGAAGAAAAATCGGGAAGAGAAATAAGAATGATGCAAGGAAATCATGAAAAAAGAGTTAACAACTTATCTGAAGAAAATAACACCTTAAAAAACAGACTAGCTCAAATGGCAAAAGAGGCTCAAAAAGCCAACGAGGAGAAGAATGCTTTAAAAAGCCAATATTTGCCAGATGGAAAAAGAATCTCAAAAGCTCATTGAAGAGAATAATTCCATCAGAATTAGATTGGAGCAACAGGAAGCTAATGACTTTATGAGAAATCAAGATACTATTAAACAGATCCAAACAAATGAACAAATAGAAGGCATTGTGAAATATCTCATTGGAAAAACTGCTGACCTGGAAAATAGATCCAGGAGAGATAATTTAAAAATTATTGGAATACCTGAAAGCCATGATCAAAAAAAGAACCTAGAAATCATCCTTCAAGAAATTCAAGGAAAATTTTCCTGATATTTTAGAACCAGAGGACAAAATAGAAATGGAAAGAACACACCTATCACCTCTTGATAAAGCTCCCCAAAAGAAAACTCCTAGGAATATTATAGCCAGGTGCCGGAGTTCCAAGACCAAGGAGAAAGTATTACAAGCAACCAAAAAGAAACAATTTGAACATTGTAGAAACACAATCAGGATAACACAAGATCTAGTAGCTTCTATGTTAAGGGATCACAGGGCTTGGAATATGATATTCTGGAGGTCAAAGGAGCTGGGTTTAAAACCAAGAATCACCTACCCAGAAAAACTGAGCATCATGTTTCGGGGAAAATATGGTCATTCCATGGAATAGAGGACTTTCAAGCATTCTTAATAAAAAAACCAGAGTGGAATAGAAAATTTGACATTTAAATACAAGAAGCAAGAAGCAGGAGAAGGTAAAGAGGGAAAAGGGATCATAAGGAACTTATCAAAGTTTAAATATTTACATTCCTACATGGAAAGATGATAATTGTAACCTTTTAAACTTTTCTCACTTTTCTCAGTATGAGGATAGTTGTAAGGAATATAAATGTATGTGTGTGTATGTATACACATACATATATGTATACATGTACACACATACATATATGTATATATAGGAAGGTTATATGTGCATATGAATTAATGTGTGTGTATGTGTGTGTGTGTGTGTGTGTGTGTGTGTGTGTGTGTGTACAGGTATACATAGAGTACACAGGATCAATTGAATAGAAAGGGATGATATTTTTAAAATAAAATTAAGAGGTGAGAGAGGAACATAATGAGAGGAGATAGGGAGAGACAGAATAGGGTAAATTATCTCATATAAAAGAGGCAAGGGAAAACTGTTACAATATAGGGGAAGAACAGGAAGGCAAAAGGGAGTGGGTCAACTTTACTTTCATTGAATTTGGCTTAAGAAAGGAATAACATACACACTTAATTGGGTATCTTGCCTTACAGGAAAATAGGGGGGAAGGGTATAAGAGGGAGGATGAAAGAAGGGGGCATATTCAGGGGGATGGTAGCTAGAAGCACACATTTTTAAAAGGGACAGGGTCAAAGTAGAAAATAGAACAAGTGGGGGGCAGGATAGGATGAAGGGAAATATAATCAGTCTTTCATAATATATCCACTATGAAAATGTTTTGCGAAACTACACATGTACAACCTATATTGAATTGCTTATCTTCCCAGTAAGGGTAGGTGATGAGTGAAGAAGGCAAAGTTTTTGGAATTCAAAGTTTTAAAACCAAATGTTTAAAAAAATTGTATGTATACACACACACACACACTTACATGCACTGGTAAATAAGACATACAGGCACTGGGGTATGGAGATCCATCTTGCCCTATTGGAAAGTTGGAGTGGGAATGGGGGAAGATATAGGAGAGAACAGATTGGGTGAGGGGGTATACAGTGGAATCACTGTTTTGGGGTGGTAGGTGGGGGAGAGATGGGGAGAAAATTTGTAACTCAAAATCTTGTGGAAATAAATGTTGTAAACTAAAAATAAACATAAAAGTAAAAAAAAAAACAAAACAGAGTATTCTTTCCATATATCTCCCTAGACATCTTTGTAACCCACCCCTACACACTACCAAGCATTTTTTTTAATCTTTTAGAACAGCTTTGAACTTCTCTTTTCCAATACAGCATTATTGAGCAAGAATGCTTAGCTGATTGAACAAGTCCATGGTTTGAAATTTGGGAGACTTATACTAATAGAACTGAACTTTTCATAAAGGGTCTCCCTTAATTACTCACAATAAAGCTGAGTACAACCATCCCAGCAGATATTTATCACTTTAGATAGAGTAGAATATTACAGTAGGAGCATTTCTCTGAAAAATGGGAAAAGAAACATTTTCTGACGTTGAGAGCCATATTAGAACTTCATATAATGAGTTCTCAGAATCCATTACAGTATATTGTTATTTTTAGAGTATAAAAGTCCTTTTTAATAAGCCATAAAATATTATATACCAGTCTCTGTGGATCAACATTGAAAACAATCAAGGCTCTCCCCTTCCACCCAAGGTTCCCTGGAGCTACTCTCTGGCCAGCAGTCTGTATTGAAAAGTCAGCAAGGCAGCTACCATAGATCTTTGTCTCAGAGAAAAGCATGGAACAAATCCTAGAATACAAATCAGTTCTATTTTATCAACAACTTTATTGACTGTGATGTACTGAAATAAACAAAACCACTGTTCAGAATTTGCATGGAACTTTGTCTTCCATGATTACAGTCTGGATTCCTGCCCTAAAATGATTTTGTTAGGATAAGGTCATTTTCTGGTAGAGGAAGGGTAAAGGGAGGTGTACGGTAACTGACATGCTTGTCAATGGCAAGGGAATATACTAAGAGCATCAGGAAGGGGAAGAACCATGTTCATTTGAACTAAATTCCTTCCACTATGGTAGAGGAGAGGAGATTATTCCATTTTGCTCTTTTGATGGAAGTTTCTCATAATATAAAATTCACTGCTGCATTTTTGTCCTTTCTTGACCTCTTAGTATTTCCCAGCTTATGATCTATGTAAGTTGCCTGTCGAGTGAGTAGATTGATGTTTTCCTTGAATAAATTCACCCATACAGAGAGAGGCAGTGACCCTCAAGAATTGGTAGAATTCTTCTTCTTCTCGTACCCCAGTGTTGACACAGTTACTTCTCTGATAGGAAATTCCAAAACTCAATCTGTAGAATAACAAGAAAGCAAGAAGGCTGGTGTTCTGTTTCTTACCATTTAACTTATTTCAACAATTCTCTGACTCTAGAGAAAATAATACATTTTGTACATGTATCATGATTAGAATTGTTCAGTACAGAGACCACATAAAGAAATTATTTTATCCACATTTCTAATTTCTTCAATCTTCTTCTCTCAAAATGATTTTTCCTTGAAATGGAATATTTTTCAAAATAAAAATATTTTCAAAGAAAATTCAAATATTTTCATAACCTATCTCCTCACCTTTGTACAAAGCTATGATAGTAATAACTTGCATTTTATATAGCATTTTAAGGTCGTCAAAAAACATTACAGATATTATTTCATTTTACCTTCCCAATAACCCTGAGAGACAGTTACTATTGTTATCCCCATTTTACAGATGAGGAAACGGAGGCAGTTAGAGGTTAAGTGATTTGCAAGATGCTGAGGTTATTTTTGAACCTGGGTTTCCTGATTCCAGATCCAGTGCTATATTCACTGTGCCACCTAACTATACAGAACCATAGATTTACAGCTGAAAGAGATCTTGGGTGATATCTAATCTAATTCTCTTATTGTATAAATGAGGAAACTGGGACCTACAGGGGTATAGTGACTCACCCAAGGTCACACAAATGGTAAATAATGGAGTTAGGATTCAAACCCAGTCTAAATCCAAGTCCAATGCTCTCCACTATATGCAGTGCTGCTTCTAATAGGAAAACTAAGCATAGGGGAAAAGTAACTAGCTACAGTTTCTTTTCATTTAGCATACTCAGCCATACAATTATTTGAAACTTCCTTATTATGCTTCAAGTTTCCTGAGGACAGAGACAATACATTCATAATAAGTGTCTGTTAGATTATTATTACTATTGAAAATAATAAACTGAATGCAGAGGCAGAACCTATAATCCCTGCTGGATTGCTTGATCTCAGGAGTTCTGAGCTGTAGAAAGGGTAAAGATTATGTGTCTGCAATAATTCCTAAGTGCAACATCAATATAGTGATGGAAGTGACTTGGGAGGTACTGTGCACCAGGCTTCCTAAGGAAGGATAGACTAATCTACATTGGGAACCTAGCAGGTCAAAGTTCCTATGCCTACCAGCAGAAGTATCAGGCTCAAAAGTTGCCACTGCCCTTTCAACCTAGGCAAAATAGGAATACTTACTCTTAAACATTTTTTTAATTTGAAGTTTTATGTGCAGTCATTTTAAAAGTTATGTTATGAAAATGTTTGTTTTATTCCATAAATTAAAAATAAAATAAATAAAAATAAAAACAGTGATCTATACTTTCCACAATTGTTGTTGAGTCATTTCAGTTGTGTCCAACTCTTTGTGACCCTATTTGGGGTTTTCTTGGCAAAGATACTGGAGTGGTTTGCCATTTCCTTCTCTAGCTCATTTCACAGATGAAGAAACCGAGTCAAATAGGGCTAAGTGACTTGCCCAGGGTCAAACAAGCTAGTAAATGTCTGAAAATAGATTTGAACTCAGGAAGGTGAGTCTTCCCAATTCCAGGCCCAACGTTCTGTCCACTACTCTATCTAACTGCCTTCTTTTCACATAGCAAGTACTTAATAAATGTTTTTTTTTCTTTCATTTCTTACAGGTGACAGCAGCTGGAGGACAATTGAAATTTACTATTTCTTATGATCTCATAGGAGAGGAAGAAGATCTAGAAAATGTATTGCAGTTCATGGTCATCTTAGAGGTAAAGATACTGAGTGCCACTGATGTAATATAATTGTTTTCTGTCTATCAGCTCATTTAATAGTTTGGGCAATTCTCTTATGTTAATTTGAACGTGGTAAAGGTGATGGGAAGCTGCAAACTAACAAGGAATCACATACTGGGTGAAGGTTGGTTTTTCCCCCTGTAGTATATCTCTATGACACAGACCTAAGATGCTAGGCAGAATGCTAAGGTCCTCCTTGTAACAGAAGATCTTTAGGCTAAGACATGTGGCAGTTGACAAATTATAGTCATTAAAACTCTATGACAATTTTTTGTGAGAACTCAAGTGTTAGTTACAGTGTCTGGGCCAATTCTAATTTGAATAATGATATTCTTCCCCTCTAAATTCTTTTGGTTCTTGCTGCTTGGTCCTTTCACTTTCTGATTTGAACTGTGCTAGAATCAATGAAAAGTGGGCTTTACCATTAGGAAGACAAAGATCTGATTGCTAAAATTCTTAATTGGGTGTGATGAATGCAAGTGGACCATTGTAGTCTCCAAGTTTTAAAATCGTTTGTGGGCTTATACAAGAGTGTTCTGAAGTCAGCTTGAACTAGCTAATTATTAATTTTCAGCATGAGCACTTATTCCTTAAAAATTGCTGTAAGTCAGGGCTTGATTTACTGTTTTGTTAATCATCTAGACTTAAGAAATTGATGTAAAATGTTAATGATGCTGAGTGAATTTAAAAGTTATCATGTGTACTTTCCCCCCAAGAGCTGGTTGTTAAACATTTACTAGTACATCACTGGGCTTAGATATGCCCAGATCTCCTGTGCACATAGTATTCAGAGCTGACTTTATAGGTCATCTCCAAATCCTTTATTTTGTAGATAAGGAAATTTCAGCAAAGAGAGGTAAAGTAACTTTCCTAGCCTAGGTCACTTGCCCATCCAAGCTCCTCTGATTCCAAAAGCACTTTCCCACTGTGTCAGATTACCTTCACATACCTTTCCTTTTCTGCCCCATATATATTCAGACATAGTCTTAAAGTTATAGAATCATGGATGATCAAAGATATGAAGCTGATGAGGATATCAGAGGCCATGTGGTCCAGGCTCCTTATTTTGTAGCTGAGGAAATGGACTGAAAAATTTAAGTGACTTGTCCAATGTCACCCAGCTACTGGGATCTGAACTGGGACTTGAATGCAGACCCTCTGACTCCAGAACCCATGTTGCTGTTGTTGTTTTTCTTTTTTTTAATTTTTTTCCCATTGTACCAAACTGTCTTCATATACAAGATAATAAGTATTAACTTAGGACCACGATTTTACCAATTAATAAGAAATTGGGAGAGATGGTTCATCTACTTGGCTCTGCTTATGAGTTAGCTATTTGAAATTGGGCAAATTTCTCCACCTCTTAGGGCCTGTTTTCTCATCTCAAAATGAGGAAGTTACACTTAGATGACTTCTGAGGATTTTTCTAGCTCTGGATTTCTAGGTTTCCATGAAAATATTCTCTTTACTACTCTTTCTTGACTTCCTTTTAGATAAAAAGAACTCTTTAAATATAAAATGTTGAAATGGTGTTTTATTAATATATTAAGAGAAATACCTAAATTGATTGGTTAGTCAAAGTACTTTTTCTTGTTATAATTCCATTAACATACTGTGAACATTGGACTCTTGGTGATTCCCTAGATTTTTCCCTGTAAAAAGTCATTATGACCTCTCCACCTTTCCACACCAAGAAATTAGGAAGATCTGAAGGATATATTTTGTGCATACTTGTTTGATCATAGGCTAACTTCTTACTCAACTCCTGTGAATGAAGCTAGTTCTCTATGTTCTACATACACATAGGGAAATGGTAGCCTGTATAATCAAAAATTAAATGCTTTGGAATTACTTTCCCCTACCCCCTTCAACATATGCATCAGTCTTTGTCATTATGTGTTGCTTAGGCTAATATCAAAATTATTTTAACATTCACTGCACATGTGCAGGGGAGAAAGACAAGATATCTGTTGAATAAATGTGGAAAAACCATTCTGTGATGAAAATATACAAGATGGAACATAGAGTTAGAACTGGAATGCATCATGGGAGTATTTTTTTTTTTCATTCATAGATGAGGCCTTGAGAGGTCAAGCCCATTTTTCAAAGGTCATAGCAGCTTATAAGTGGCAAAGCTGGCATCTGAGTATAGGCCCTCTAACTCCAACCTAGTATTCCTTCCACTAGATCACAGACAGAACTATTCATAAACTATTTGTTTAAGTCAATGATGTTTTTTTTTTTTTTTCCATTCTACTCTAGATTCATTCTTGCATGTATTTTTGTAGGGAAATGGCTTACAACTCAACACAGCCCAGGAGGAAATCTACCTGTCACCGTCTGAAGAGTATACTCATGTTGTATTGCTCAATTCAGAATTATTTAATGTGCACAGCACTGGATCTCAAGTCAGTAGAAAGGAATTTATGGCCGTCCTGGCAAATATAAAGAGACTTCTCATACAAGCCACATACATCCTTGGGATGGATGCCATCTTCAGGTAAAATCAGAAACTACACTTTACAGCCTTGCCATGGGTACAATTTTATGTGCAAGCTATTTTAAACATTGGATCTGTGGGGCCCTTCAGGGCTTGTTTGATATGTCCATGTGTGTTTATGAAATATTTTTAAGTGGTGGATTGGATTGCAGGAAGGTACTTCTGTTAAACCTTTTTTTAAAGGTAATTTCCCAGAATTGCTTCTAATTTGTATCTTAAATCTGTAGTGCTCATAGTTCCTTCTTATTCTTTTGGAATCCACCAATAGTGAATTCCTAGACTGCGAAATACTATGTTGGGAAGCAAGATCTTTCTATAGGGTTCATTCATGTGGTATGAGATTCATTGGTGCCATGGGGTACATTTATGTTTAATGGTTTATAAATTGCATTTCATTATTTGCCATGTCAAAGTTTCTGCCTCAGATAGGCTAGGTGGCACAGCAAATAGAGCACAGGCTCTGGAGTCAGGAGGACCTGAGTTCAAATCCAGTCTCAGACACTTAACACTTACTAGCCGTGTGACCTTGGGCAAGTTACTTAACCGCAAATGCCCTACCTTCTCCCATCCAAAAAGAAAAGAAAAATGTTTCTGTTTAGTAACCTGTAGTCCACAATGAGACATAGAATGTTTTCTAATTTTAAATTTTCTAATCCCTTTCTGAAAATGTAAGAATGCTTTACTGTTTGCCTGTTTCTTTTTAAAGAACCCTATAAAGTAGGATTGGCTTTGCTTTCCAGTTTTAGAATCATGATATTTTTGTTGCAAAATTTTGAACTTGAACTGAGTCCTAATTGGATCCCTTTCCCCATACCAACTTGACTTTTAGTAAATGTGAAAGGGTCTATTGGACACTCTGTGTTCTAAATCAAAGCAAACCACATAATGACCCTTCATCCTCTCTCTATATGAAAGTCACACGACAACTTTAATGTGTTTCTTCTGTAAGAGACTTCCCTAACATCATTTCCCTGCTGGTACTCCCTGAGTTTCCCCTTCATCTGTAATATTTCTTCCTGGCCTGACCATTATTCTGCTCTTCCTAAGAAGAGAACTACAAATTCACTGGTAAGACCACTCGCAGTGAATTGTTCTTTAATAGGTGGTTGTATTAAGATCTTGACTGAAAAGCCAAGAGGATGAGAAGAAATGCTTAGGAATTAATGATGTGTTTTCCTTTTAGGCAGTAGAGAATGTTAGCATTTCTTGGTCATACAAAAGAGAGTCTTCCAGGTTCAAAAGTGAATAACAAGTACATGGACAAAAAGTGGTTGGGATGGGGGGGAGTGCAGAGAGAGCATTTAAATTTTTGTCAGACAACACTTAAAAGTCATGGATTTCTTGGAGCCATCTCCACATTAGGTGAATGGCCTACTCACCAAAATTGGTTATTCAAGGTAGCCCTTAAAGACAAGCCAGAGAGATGATTCCTTTGTGCCATTCCTGTAACCAAATGGTACATCTAGAGCACCAGTTATAAAAATGAAACACCAAGTTTTGAAACTGCTACCCACTTGAGGTGAGCTGAGAGGCAGCCTGGCTCCCATTGTGGCAGACTTGTTATATTTTATTTATCTCTGATCTGCTGGGCGAATTGAGTCATATTTGTAAAATATCACTTGAAGTGATTGCAGCTTCTCCTGCACAGTAGGTTTCTGACTTGCTGCAGAGTTCTGTGAAAACACAAATATATGAGAAGAGCTCAACAAGAATTAGTGTACCTATGAGACCCCTCTCTAAACCTCTACCTGGAAAGGCACTTGTATTCCTCCTGATAGAATCATTAGACAAACTAGTGAAACCAATATATAGCATTCATAGAACTGTTTTTCCCTTGTACTGTTAGGCATCTAGGATGTTTGTAATTGTCTACCTACCTCTCTGACATTTTTCATTCTTATTTCATTCCAGAATATTAATCCTGGGCAGTAAGCTTAACTGGTTTCATCAATACTTTCTTAACTAATAAAATGAAGACAACTCTTCATTCTGATAATATAGTAAAAGAACTCGCCCAGCCTCCTACTTCTTCCTTATCTCTTGAAAATAACATTTACCTTTGAGTCTTGAAATGTATCTCATTCCTTGTTAGTTAAAAAGTTGTTAGTTAAAAAGTATGGATAGAGGGGCGGCTAGGTGGCGCAGTGAGTAGAGCGTCGGCCCTGGAGTCAGAAGGACCTGAGTTCGGATCCGACCTCAGACACTTAACACACAAACACACAAAAACCTAGCCGTGTGACCTTGGGCAAGTTACTTAACCTCAATTGCCCTCCAAAAAAAAAAAGTATGGCTAGAGTCCCTCCTGTTTTGGGGAGGCTGTAGTTTGCTCCCTTTTAGTCCCATGCTGATCTCCACTGTTTGAAAATAACTTAAAATGGTTCCAAAGAAGAAACCTCAGAATATGGTAAACTAGCTTATCACAGAATCATAAATTGAGGTTTTATACTTTAAGGGAAAAGGCAGGAGGGAGGGAGAGAGGCAAGAAGGAAGAAAGCATTTATTAAGAGCTTATTGTGTGTCAAGCACTGTGCTAAATGTTTTACAGACATTATCTCTTTGATCCTTACAACAACCCTGGGAAGTAAGTATTACACTTATCCCTTTTATATCTCTGGGGTTTAGGACAAGGCACGCCGTGCCCCTCCCATCTGGAAAATCTATTAAAATGTTTGGCTCTCCCTTTGTACCAGTGAAGTCTGATTGTTTTTCTCTTTTTTAGGGGGTATTTATAATATCTTAATGTAAAATTTGGGTAAAGTATTTGGTCATAGACTCTGTGTCATCTGCAGCTTCCACAAAACTCCCCCAAAATGACCAAAGGCGTTGGAGGGTATGATGGAATGAAGATAGAATGGGGGAGCAGGTGTGGAGCAGGTATAAAGTAATAGAGATAAGAGTTAGATTTTCTTATACAAGGAACAGTAAGGAAAGCTAATTTGGTTGAAACCTACTGGACCTAAAGAAGAGTAATGTGCAACAAGCCTAAATGTTTAGTCATCATCAGAATAGTTTTAGTAAATAATCTGTACTCTTACCTTTTGAGATAATTATATTAGAACAATAATTTCCTTCAACTATTTTCATCACAAAATTAACTTCAGTTCTTCAAGAACCCAGACTGGACTGTCTTTTGCCTTTCTTTGTATCTCCAGCACTTTGCTTTTGACTGACTGACCTACGCCACTATTATCAGTGATAATATTCATTGTAGGTTTTTCTTTTACTTCTTTGAGGAAATACAAAAGCAAAATTAATAATGTAGCTTGGAGTTGTTCCAAAGCCTAAAAGTGGGGTTTTTTTTTAATTCATTTAGCTTGTCCTAAAATAAATGGTTTTATAAATGTGTGTGTGCATATTGGTGTTTGTGCAGATAAGCAAATGAGTGTGGGAATGCACATTGGTACAGATAGCCTATGTTTGTCCAAAGCTTCTAATCAGGCCATATGTTGTGTTTGTAAATGACAAGAATTTGATACAGTGCCCAATATCTTTAATATCTATGTATAATGAAGAGATATGAGACTAGGAATGGCAGTTTGATGGTGTTATTTCTGAGTCTTTTTTGGAATACATTAAGCCCTTAAGTGTGTGGTGACCCAGATTAATTATAACAGTTAAACCTATTTTATATTTTTCAAACTCTAGGAAGAAATCAAACTTTCAAATCCTATTCTCATATGAATATTGCCAGGTGTGTTCTTGTATCTGAACATTTTTATTAATACAGGATTGGGTTTCAGTTAATGTGAGTAGGAAAAAGCATCAAACTAAAAATGCCTGGGGAGCCTAAAGGAAAAGCTTTCTTCTTATTGAGAAAATATGCCCACTTATTCTTCCATCCCTTTAATAGTGCAATAAAATCACTTGAATGTCCCTTGTCATTTGAGAAGTCACAATTTCTTCAAGATTATGTAATTTGAACAACAGTAACATGCACAGAAAATGTAACTAGAAAAGGATCTTTAAGTCAGCCCAAACTGGTCAGGAATATTAATTATAAAGAGCCTAACTTCTCACAATATGTCCAATAGACCTTTGAAAGTAAGAATTAGGGGCAACTAGGTAGCATAGTGAATAGAGCACTGGCCCTGAAGTCAGGAGGACATGAGTTCAAATCGGGATTCAGACACTTGACACTTAATTAGCTGTGTGATTTTGGGCAAGTCACTTAACCCCAATTGCCTTGCATTCCCCCCTCCAAAAAAAGTAAGAATTAGAGTGGCCTAGTGGCCACTAGTTTTTCTTACACTAACTATGAGAAACAGTGATGAGACATTGTTAAATTTATTGAACAAGACTGCAAATGTTAAGCATCAGCCTAGTCATGATGGGGAGTGACTGGATAGAGTGCTGTCAATTCTGACATAACTTACCAAATTGTTATTTATGACCTCAGATAAATCAAAATATCCTAATATCTCCCCAAATTTAGGTTTGTTGAGGAAGTAATTTGCTTACATCAGCTCAATGAATGCAGATAAGTATATTGTTCAATATTGGTCCTTATATTTTGATGCAATATTCTGGCAATTAATAATGTGCTTTAAGGAACGTCATACTATCTGGATAATGTCCATCATTCTCTTAATAGTTGTGACATATTCTGACTAGAGTGTTTACACTAATCCGATCAATAGTGTCTTTGAGAGTGACCTATATGTGAGTTACTGATGATCTGAGATTCCAAGGAGTAAAAGAACTAATATATGTTATCACAAAGTATTATACAGGTGTCCTTCATGTGCACAGTATTAATACTGGATTGTCAAGATGGTGAAGGATGCTTTTTTTTAGCAATACATCAGTGATATATTTGTGAAGTGACATGGCCAGTCTTTGTATGTATAAGGAGGAATTGGGTTCAAGTCCTTTGTCTATCACATTTTGGCTATGTGACCACAGGCCAGTTAGGTAGCCTCTCAGTGCTTCTCTTAGACTATAAACTACAGTTGAGTTGCTGATCTGCATGAATGGAAAGAGTTTCCCACATAGGGAGTACTTATAGATATAGATCTTACTCACCTCTCCCTGACCAAATAAATAAATAAATAAATAAAATCCATAGAATTCAGAGAATAGCAAGTGAAGGATTAACATTCAGGAGGTCTTAGAGCAGAATTCTCTCATCTTTTAGGTTTTCTTCACTGACAGTGACATAATGAGCCTTCACTCATTGCTTAAATTTGGGGAATACCCATGTCATTTTTGAGCTTGATAGGTGGAAAGTAGATTTGCCAACCTAGGATTTGGAAGAAAAATAGATCTTAGAGATTTTCTAATCCTTTCCCTTCATTTTACAGATGAGGAAATAAAGTCCTAGAGAGATTCAATGATTTATCCTAGAGGCAACTGTCTGGCACAGTGGACAGAGTTCTAGGCCTAGAGTAAGAAAAATAGTCACCCATAGTTACCCATAACCTCTTTCTGTATCTGGAACTATGAAATGGGGGCAATAATAGCACCTACTTCCCAGGTTTGTTGTGAGTATTGAATGAGATAAATCAAAAGTACTTAGCACAATTCCTAACACATAGGAGTCATTAACAAATGATTATTTCCTTTCTCCTTTGCTTAAGATCATAGAAGTATAAACTAGCAAATACAGGCTTTAAAGAGTTCATTACTCTGATTCAAACTCATTGCTCTTTCTAGCACCTCACACTGACTTTAAGTCAATTCTTGGCTCACTAGGCAAGAAAAAAATTTTGGTTGTTGAGTTTTCCATTCCCATGAAACATTATTCATTTTCTATACATTACCCTCACTTCCAACATGTGCACTGCGATCTTTCATGATGATCAGTTTTCCATAACTGCTGTGATGTAAGCACCTTGAGAGGAGAGGTTATTTCATTCTTTATATTTCTATCTTCAGCCATAGCATAGTTCCTTAGACATAATAGGTATTTAAATTCTTATTGACTGACTGATTGTCCCATTCCCTGTGTACTTTTTTTCATATCATCACCAAGTTTCAAGGTGGGAACACATTCAAGTTAGGTAAAAGTACTTCTGAGAAGTACCAAGTGAAACACTATGGAGTCTGATATCCATTGTTCCTTCAGAAGAATTCATTTTCTTTTTTTTTCTTTTTTTTTTTTTAACAAATGCTTTATTAACTTCTGGTTTAAATCATTCATTTCCACCAGATTTTGAGTTACAATTTTTCCCCATTTTTCCCTACCCACCACCCCAGAAGAGCAGTCCCACTAGATATCCCCTCATCCAATCTGCTCTCTCCCATATCTTCTCCCATACCCCCTTCGACTTTGCCATTAGGGCAAGGTGAATCTCTGAGCCCCAATGCCTGAACATCTTATCTCGCAATTACATGCAAAACAGTGTTAATAATAGTATTTATATACATTTGAAACATTTAATTTTAAGACTTCAAATTTCAGATCCATTCCCTTCCTCCCTTGTCACCCACTCCCTCTGGCAAAATAAGCAATTCAGTATGTGTTGTACATGTATAGCTATGCAAAACATTACCATAGTAGATATATTCTAAAAGACTGCTTATATTTCCCTCCCACCCATCCCACCCCCGACCCGGTCCATTCCCTACTTTGATCCTGTCCCTCTTCGAAGGTGGGTACTTCCAACCTCCCCTCCCCCTAGAATGCCCTCCCCCTCATCATCCCCCCTCTCATCTCCCTTCCCCCTACTCTCCTGCAGGGTGAGATATCCCATTTAGTATGTATGTCATTCTCTCCCTGAGCCAAATTCAATGAGAATAGGATTTTGCCTTCCTATTCTTCCCCTCCCCTGCAACTACTTCCCCTTGCCTCTTCTACATGAGATAGTTTACCCTTAGCTGTCTCTCCCCATCTCCTCTTGTCACTTTCCTCTCTTGCCTCTTAGCTTCACCCCTTAAGTATCATCCCTTCCCACCAAATTCAACTTGTGCCCTCTATCCATGTATACATAGAAACATATATAGACACATTCACATATGTATTCATATGTCCATATACCCTTCTTCAATTATTTTCATAACGAGAAAGGTTTCATCAGACACAGTTATTGTTTTTCCATATAGGAATGTAAATATTTCAACTTTGATAAGTTCCTTTTGATTTCTTTTCCCTGATTACCTTCTCAAGCATCTCTTGCTTCTTGTGTCTGAATGTCAAATTTTCTATTCAACTTTGTTTTTTCCTCAAGAATGCTTGAAAGTCCTCTATTCCACTGAATGACCATATTTTCCCCTGAAACAATATACTCAGTTTTGCTGGGTAGGTGACCCTTAGCTTCAATCCCAGTTCTTTTGCCCTCTGGAATATCCTATACCATGCCCTTCAATCCCTCAGTGTAGAAGCTGCCAGGTCCTGGGCTATTCTGATTGTGTTTCCACAATATTGGAATTTTTTCTTCCTGGCTGCTTGTAGTATTTTCTCCTTGATCTGGGAGTTCTGGAACCTGGCTATAATATTCCTAGGAGTTTTCTTTTTGGGATCCTTTTCAGGAGGTGATTGGTGGATTCTTTCAACCTCTATTTCCCCCTCTGGGTCTAAAACATCAGGGCAATTTTCATTCAGAATTTCTTGAAGGATGATTTCTAGGTTCTTTCTTTGATCATGACTTTCAGGTAGTCCAATAATTTTTAAATTATCTCTCCTGGATCTATTTTCCAGGTCAGTGGTTTTTCCCACGAGATATTTCACATTGCCTTCTATTCTTTCATTTGTTTGGATCTGTTTAACAGCATCTTGATTTCTCATAAAGTCACTAGCTTCCATTTGCTCCAGTGTAATTCTGAAGGAATGATTCTCCTCAGTGAGCTTTTGAGATTCTTTTTCCATCTGGCAAATTAGGCTTTTTAAGGCATTCTTCTCCTCATTGCCTTTCTGAGCCTCTTTTGCCATTTGAGTTAGTCTATTTTTTAAGGTGTAGTTTTCCTCAGTCAGGCTGTTGACTGTCATTTCATACTTTTCTTGTGTCTTTCTCATTTCTCTTCCCAATTTTCCCCCCACTTCTCTTATCTGCTTCTTAAGGTCCTCTATGGCCTGTAGCCAGATTGTATTTTCATTTGGGGCTTTTGGTGCAGGAGTTCTGACCTCACAGTCCTCCTCCTGTTCCATGCTTTGATCCTCTTTGCCCCCAAAATAGGAGTCTAAAGTTGCATTTTTCTGTTTATTTTGTTTCTTTTGCCTAGGCATACATATTGCCACTTAATTACTTGATTTTGGGGCTTGTTGCCACAGTAGGACTCTGCCACCTGACAGGAGAGCTTCCATCCCAAACGTGGGGTCTTCACAACTTCCAGAGGTTGGGTGGCCTCTGTAAAGCCTCCACCTGCTCTGGCAAATTGGATACCCACCCCAAGCCTCCCCCCAAGACCACAATCCAGATCCAAGCAGGTTAAAGAGAGAGCAATTAACCCCCAGACTGATTGCTGGATCTCTCTACAGTTCGCAGACTAGGAGCTGGAGCTGCCACTGACGCTGCAAAATGTCCTCTGTGCCGCGTTTCCACAGCAGCTTTTCACCCCCAGGGGAGGAAGCCGACTTGTAACCCAAATACTGGTCCCAAAGTCCATAGGGCACTAACCTCTCACTTTGTCCTAGGCATATCTGTGCTGATAATCCTGGAATCACCACAGCTTCTGGTGTTCTGGGGTCCCTCCAGCAGGCTGCTGGCCTGGCCACCCTGTGGCTAAAACCGTGGCTCCCACGGGCCTGGGCTTGGCTCCCAGAGTGCTGCGCTGCCAGCTGGCCGCTCCCTGCAGGGCTGCTGGGCTGTCCTCAGCAGGAGGCTAGCTTCTCTGTGTCGTTCTGTGGGTGCTGGGGCTCCAGAAGTTGTTCAGATTCCCCTTTTACATTGTTTGGAGGTGGTATGGGGCAGAGCACCTTGGAAGAGAAGAATTCATTTTTAGAAGGAAAGCTATTTAGTCTTTTGCAGTGATATATTTTTCATCAAAAAGCTTGTTTTGACCCAATCTAATAGTAATTTTTTTCAAAGTTTTAATACTCCAATTGAATTGGTTTCCATTTGTTTGGAGACTACAAAGCAAATATAAGAACCAGATCTCTCCTGCCTCACCCTTTATGGTAAATATATGTCTAATTTGCTCAGAAAATAAGCATCACTCATCTTTTCTCCTCAACAACTTACCTTTTATCAAACATGAATATTTGTCCTCTCTTATTTTCATACTGTTCCCAAGAAAATAGGCTCCTCTTCATTTCCATACAGGTTCTTAGACTTCCTTCTCTAGAACCTTCCTTCCTCCCTCAGTCATCCCCTCTGTATCCACTCTCTGCTACTTCATTAGAAACTTCATAGAGCTCTTGTATCTTGAAAAACAAAATAAAACAACCTTCTACTGAACACAGTGCCATGTCTGGTTACTTAGTAGAATCATAGATTCTCATAACCTTCTCAAAGGTCATAGGAATCATAGGTTTATAGCTAGAAGAGAACATAAGTGGCATTTTTTTTTCAGATCTGGAAGCTGAGATCACATAATAAATGGAAAGGCCAGAATTCCAACCCAGCCCCCAACTCCCAAGCCAGTGGTCTTTCCAGTATACTACATCCAGTTTGCTTCATATCCAAAAGATAATCCTGTCAACCATTAGTTACACAGTCTCCCTTTGAAAAGCTCTTGTTGTTGAGCCATTTCAGTTGTGTCCAACTCTTTATGACCCTATTTAGGGTTTCCTTGGCAAAGATATTGGAGTAGCTTGCTTTTTCTTATCCTGTTTATTCTTCAGATGAAGAAACAGAAGCAAACAGAGTTAAGTGACTTGCCCAGGGTCACACATTTAGTCAGTGTCTGAGAACAGATTTGAACTCAGGGAGATGAGTATTTCTGACTCCAGGTCCAATGTTCTATCCACCATACCACTTGTGGAAATCTCTAGAGGTAATGAATTTATTACCTCCCAGAAGTGGTCCATTCTACTTTGGAATAGTTTTAATTATTAGAAAGTTAATACTTTTATCAAGCCAATATCTGCCACAACAGATTTCAATCCAATATTGTCACTATAGTTCTTACCTTTCTCTGAAACCAGATTAGCAAATCCATAGAACATCTCTTCAAATACTTGCAGTATTTACTCTACTTCCAAATCCTTTCTTCTATGGGCTAACCATCCCCGATTCTTTCAACTGATATTTGTACAAGTATTTTTCTCCAGTTCCATCAATATCCTGGCTATCATCCTCTGAATGGACTCCAGCTTGCAAATGTCTTCCTAAAATGTGCATAGAAATAACAATGCCATCTGTGACTTCATTTAGTGTTCCCTTACTGCCACCTCACCTCAGTTTCAGATTGAGATGGTTTCTATTACATAGTTGTCAAACACATAGCCCATGGGCCACATGTAGCCTATAATATACCTGAATGCAGCCAGAAGCAGATTAAAATGTAATTGGGAAATATAACAAAATAAACAAAAATTCAGTAAAGTATAAATAGTTAATATATGGCTTTCTAAGTCAATATGCACCTATAGGGATACTTTTGTATGGTTCAGTGGCCCCCATTTCTAATTCAGTTCGATACTACTGCTCTATTGTATTCTGTGGATAAAATAGCTTGTTTCTCCCTTCATTGATTATTATCCAAATACACTTCATTCACCATGTTTTCCCCTCTGGTTCCTATATTTCTTCACATAAGAAAACCAAGACCCAGATAGTAGAAGGAACTTCCCCAAATGGAACATTGTAGATGGATAAATTGGGTTGGAATTCATTCATCTTTATTCCATACCCTAGGTTGTAAACTGCTCTTACTGGAGAGTAAATAAGCACAAACTTAGATATTTCACTATTCCTGGCCAATCTCAGAACATACTTCACATCCCATCCTGGGCATTTTACCATCTATCATATTACCTCTCCCACCCAAACTTACCCTCTCCACCTTCCTACCTATTGTTCTTATATTGGTAATCCTCAATACCATTGTTATTAGAAAAAGTATAAAAAGCAACTGCCCTATGATTTTTCTCAATCCCTGTGACTCTCCAGATGAAAATTCCTTTTTCCTGACTACTGTTGTTTAAACTTACTCGCTCTTGAGTCCAGGAATGGTCCTGCTTTTCTGTTTGTTTTCTCAGCATCTAGCACAGTGTTTTGTATATAGTAGTACCTAATAAATGGGTTTTTTTTCCAAATTTTTATTGTGAGTTTGCTAAACACTAACATACAAATAGTTTTAAATGCAGATAACTGGGGTGGGGTGGGGTGGGGGAGATTATAGAAGAAACCATGAATCTTTATGGCATATACCTTGTTGAGTTTTTTAAGATTTTTTTTCATTCACTTATTCAATAAACATTTATTAAGGATCTACCATGAACAAGACCCAATGCTAGGAACTAGAGATTGGAAGGTAAAAATGAATGAGTCCTTGTCCTCAAAGAGCTTACATATATACAAATATGATGTTAGGTAATTTGGAGAAAAAGAGAGCATTAACAACAAGGGATGGGATGAGGAAAGGTTTCATGGCAGACTTAGCACCTGGGTTGAGCTAGGAAGGAAGATTATGATGCTGAGAGGCAGAGATGAGGACAAAGTACCTTGCTGGAATGGAAAAGTGTCTCTGCAAAGGCATGAAGCTGGAAGATGGAATGTCAAGTTTAGAAAAATGCCAGCAGTCTAACCAGCCATAACACAGTTTTTGAAGGGGAACTAAATGAAATAAGACTGCAAATGTCAGTTGGAGCTGGATTATAGAAGCCCTTAAATACCGAGCTAAGAATTTGTATTTTATTCTCAAGGCATGGAAGCTTCTTGAGTAGAGATGTGGCATGTGCCCTAATAAGATCTGTACATTAGGAAAATTATTTGGCAGCTATTTAGAAGGAGAAGAATGAAAGGACAGAGGCCAATTAGGGAGTTTAACAATAGTCCAGGGGAAAAATCATGACTGCCTGAAATAGAAGGTGGTGATTTGAGAGGAAAGACGGAAATAATTATGATGCTGATGCCTTGATCATGATGATCACTGATATTTTAGTGCTTAGACAGTATAGGACTAGAGTCCAGGAAAGAGGTTATGGCTGGACATAGACATGTGGGATTTATCTGCATTCTACATTGAACTGATATTTAAATTCATGGAAGCTAATAAGATCAACAAGGGGAAGAGTATAAACAGAGAAGGTAGAATGAGGATAGCGAAATGAAGGAGAGCAAATGAAGATGGAATAGAAAATGAGAATAACTGATGTGATGGCATAAAAGAGCTAAGCAAGAACCACATCATTAAGACCAAGAAAAGAGTATTAAGAAGGACTGTGTGGTCAGAAGTATCGAATCTACAGAATGGCCAAGGAAAATGAAGGCTGAGAGATGGCTATTGTATGGATTTAGCAATTGAGAGAGTGTTTTCAATAGTGATACCAGACTGAAGGGGTCCAAAAATGAATGGTAATGAGAGCATGCAAATCAGAGTTAATGGTTAGCATTTATATAGTGCTTCAGGATTTTCAATATGCTTCATAAATGCATGTCATTTTATCTTCATGATAAGCTTGGACATGGGTGCTGTTATTATCCCCATCTTATTGATAAGGAAACTAAGTTAGAGGTTAAGGGTCTTGCCCAGGGTCACACAGCTAGTAAGTTTCTGAGATCGTATTCAAAGTCATGTCTTCATGTCTCCAGGTCCTGCACTCTGTCCACTGTGCCATCTTTATCTGAATACAGGACAACACTTGAAGATTAGGTCATGGCCTGGATCCTCTGCCATGTCTACCCACATTTCCAGTATATTTTTGAGGAAGAGATAGCCATTGTCCTTGTCAAAATGAACCAGTCTTTCTGTGCTCTTGCTCTCATCCTCTTTCATCTCCTTTAGTAGCTTCAACTACCAATCATACATTTCTTTCACCCTCATTTTGGCTTCTTTGCCTATAAACAAGCCTGTAACACCTCCATGTTGGTGGGGGGAAAACATTACTTAACCCTTTCATTTCCATCAGCTATCACCCTATAACTCTCCTTCCTTTCAATGCTGAAATCCTAAAATCATCAACTTGGGCAGCTAATGTGGAATACTGTTGCCAAATTGTCAGGGATATTACATAGATATTCTTGTTTGGGAATGGATTGGACCAGAAAGGACTCTAAGGTCCTTTTTGGACTCTATGAGGTTTCCACATTAAACATTATTAAAGTATTGTCCAGTAGCCAAGATGGGTAATCTTTAAACTAGAAAAGCTTTCCACCCTAATGCTTCTTGACTTTACTGCTTTAGCATTACTATGAGATCTAATGATGTGGTGGGGTTTGAAATGGAATACAAAATAATGATTACCAATAATGAATGGAAATAGGAAGTGTTCTTTTAAAGTTTCATTCACCAAATATCAAGGGAACTTGTGGTATTGAACAGAACAAATAACAGTGGTCAAAATGATTTTTCTAAAGTGCAAATCTGACAATGCTACTCTTCCATCCAATAAAAGCAAGTGGTTTCCAGGTACTTCTGAGGTAAAATATTAACTTCTTTTATGGCATTTGAAGTCCTTAATACCCTTAATACCCTTATCCTTGAGGCCTCATTGTGCAATGCTCTCCTCCATGGATATCCAAGTCTGCCTAAGTTGACCTTTTTTTTTGCTATTCCTCATACATGATACTGCATTTCCTACTTGGGTGTATTCCACAGACAGCCCCCCACCATGTCTAGAATATACTCTCTTTACTTCCTATGATTCCTTCAGGTTTGACATAATGCACAACTTTTTTTACAAAAAGCCTTTCCTGATCCCCCCAGGTACTAGTGCCTTCCTCAGAAAGCCACTCTCTAGATATATATTTATATATAGCCATATAAGACCTGTGCTATCTTACCCTGCTAGACTGTAGGGTCTTTGGGGGTAGGAAGTATTTTCTTTTTGCCTTTGTATTGTCAGCAATTTGCATAGTGCCTGGCATATAGTAAGTGCTTAATATACATTTGTTGATTGACTAATTAGTAGAAATCAATATCATGTGAAGGATTCTGTAAGGAAAAAGTTGCAAGTAATCTTCACTCCAAGATCAGGGCATGATCTCAGGGCATTTGATCTAGCTCCAATTCTGGCCATGTCAGTTAGTGTCACTTTGCCCTTTCACATCATCATATAAATATATCTTGTTTGTATTTGGAAGTCAGAAACAGTAATAGTTAGCTTATGTATTTGCCTTAGTTAACAAGACTTGGATAGTTCATTCATTTCCAGAATTCAGGGCACCATTACTGTCAGCATTATGGATTTAAATGATTGTAGTCTGACAAAGAGGAATGGAAATGACCACATTGAGAGGGGGGAAATATAAACTACAGTTTTCTTCAACGGGTAACACTTAAAATTGTTAAACACATTAAAATCACATTTACTAAATAGCAGAACCTAATGAACACTGGAAATTCAAATGGAACACTGGAAATGCAAATGTGGGATATTACTGGCTAAGATGCTTATGTATAGAAATTTCTCATTGTTCAAAATGGTTGTAAGATTAAGGAAAAGAACATCTGTTCAAGAGCAAATGAAATTTGGCAGTTTATTGGTGGTAGTTTTCCTTATGGATCTTTATTTTAAATGTTTTCTTAAATCTTTCTTTCTTAAATTATTTGACTTTGTACATGCTTCTACCTGACTCATATATCCAAAAGGGTTAGGGATAGAGACTGGGTAAGGAAAATACTTCTACCAATGACAAGTTAACACTTTCTCCGAGTTTATAATCTTAGAGACTTGCCTAAAACATTGAGATGTTTAATGACTTGGTCACACAGCCAATATGTGTCAGAGACAGGACTTGAAACCATATCTTCCTGGCTTCAAGGGTAGCTTTCTATCTACTACCCCATGCTGCCACTCATTTGTAAAAGCAGCAAGTGTCACTCTGGACGTTTGAGTATCCTTTCTGTATCCACCTTGTTTCTAGACAAGGGCAGATCTGAACACTTTTCAGACCTTTCTGTCATACCTCATTCTTGGAATGGGGTTTACATTTTAATCTTTTTTTTCTCAATGAATGCTTTTTCTTACCATCTCCCTAGAGATACAAATAGTCCCATTCTTTTCTTGGTTAGCTTATTGCCTAGGAGTAATCTTCCAGTTCATGTGGCATCTTTCTCTAGTTTACGGAGATTATAAAAGATGAAAAATTGTTAATTTGTTGACAATGACTTGGATTTCTATTTTTAATAGCTTGGAAAATTCCTAACATTTCAGGCAGATTTGGTTCTGTAGCCTAACATAAATTTTTCCTTTAGTTTTAAATCCCACTGATTATATATCCTTGAAAGAGGACTGACTAAATTGGATGCCTCATGGTCAATTTGACTTTATTTGCTCATGTCACAGTTATGGTAATTAATTGGATGGACTGTGAAGCAATTGAATTTGACCATAAAGATGCCCCAAACTTGACCATGACATGGACCATGTGACCATTCATTATGGGCACTTAAGGTAACTATTCCATAAAGACACCAAGAAATCAATAGTTGCATCTTAAGAATAAATGCCTAGGGCTTCTCAGTTTTCCCTAATATTTACTTTTTTTTTGGAGGGCAATTGGGGTTAAATAACTTGCCCAAGGTCACACGGCTAGGTATTGTTTGTGTGTGCGTTAAGTGTCTGAGGTCAGATCCGAACTCAGATCCTTCTGACTCCAGGGCCGACACTCTACTCACTGCGTCACCTAGCTGCCCCTCCCTAATATTTAAACAAGTTTACTTTGCTATGTCATACAAATAATTTATCTTTAATTTGCCTCATTTTGTCTTCTTGTGAAATATATACAATATGCTCTGCAGATTATCTCTTATTTAGTATATTAAGCATTATATTATTCTTGGGTACTGCCTTTGACTCTCCAACCTCAAAGTGATCTCTCTATCATCAAATATTAGTGAAGCATTTTGTCTGGTAACCTACTTTTCTCTACCACATGTTACCTTTACTATACTTACCTGTGTGTATGCCATATTCTACATCCTAATAGATGATAAGGTTCTAGAAGGCAAGAATTGCATGTTTTTGTTGATTTTGTGTTGCTAACCCCTCTTGAGCAACAGACTTGGTCTGCTTTCAAAGTACAGCTTAATTAAAGATGGAGATTCTCATCAATAGTAGTTTGGCAATTTCATGACAGTTTCTTTAGACATGGTGAGTCATGAAATTAATAATTGGAGTGAGTTCTAAAGTTTTTCCCCTTCTAGTTCTAGAGTTATGGTGGCAAGAGTGATGGAAAAGGGAGAAGAGAGTGCCAAGACTGTTGTTTTAGATTTTTCTATAAACATCAATTTAGCTATTAGTATTCTAAAAGTAAAATGTTTGGCCCATAACCTACAATGTAAATTGTAGACAAGGCAATTCAGCCAGCGTTTACTGAATGCTTATTATTTGCCTGGCACTGTGCCAAATGCTAGGGATACAAAGAAATGTAAACCTACTATCTACTCTCAAGGAACTCAAGATGGAGTAAGAAGGATCCCTGCATAGGGGATCATAGAGAAAGTCCAGTTAGCCAATTGTATTACCTATAGAGGAATGAAGACATGGTTGGCCTCAGCATCTTCCTTAAAACAAAAGATCTGGAAGGAGCCAGCCAACCAGACCAAAGGGGAAGAGGGTACTTCTAGCATGGGGAGTCCAGGGCTGAAATGAACTTCCAGGGTTAAGAAAGTCTGGAGAGGAATGAACACCCTGGAAAAATGAAGACATGAAGATGACAGGAACTGAATCTTGACATTCTCACTATAAATTAATGCCAAAGATAAAAATAAATAGAAACTAAATGGATGGGTAATTTGTGAGTTATTTTTCCTCGGAGAGCCAAATAAAGGATTTCTCTGGAGAACATCAAAATATGGCAGAGTAGCAAGAAGCAGTAGATAGTACAGTTTTTCTACATCTACTCCAACAAAGACATAAAAAATAGACATTAATGACTCAATAAGACAACCACGTACACTAAAACAAAGACAAAAGACTAAAATTAGAAGAAAATATAAGACATCACAATATCAAAACAATAGACTGGAAAACAGGTTAAGAGGAGTTCATTTAAGAATCAGTGAATTACCTGAAAATAATTATCAAAACAAGAACCTGGACATCATATTTTAAGAAATCACAAAATTTCAGAGTTTTAAGAGACCTCAGTGACCATCTGACTCAAAATGAGTTTGTGGTGTACTAAAACGCACTTTTTTTTCAGAACTGCTAAATCCTGCATCTACTCTCTTATATTTGTAAAACTAATTTTTGTGGTCAAGTATAAGACATTGCATTTATCCCTATCCTTCCTAATTTTGTATAACCTGAAATTTTTAAGACTATCATCTGTCAATGACAAAAAAAAACATTAAAAAAGGATAACAGTTTTTTTAACTGCCTGGGAACAGATTTCATGGATACTCTATGGGACACTTTCTACTACATTGAGATTGAATCACCATAATCATGAAATCATAGATTTAGAGCTAAAAGTCCAAATTCTTCATTTTACAGGCAAGGAAACTGAGGCCCAGGAAGGTGAAGTGACTTACCCATATTTACACATAGTAAACATCAGAGGTAGAATTTGAATCTGGGTCTTCTGACTCCAGAGCCAATATGTTTGCCACTATTCTCTGACTCTAGCCATCCAACCAGTTCTAAATCCTTCTCATTCTATCATTATCTAGTCCATATTCCTCTATAATAATAGTCTGAAATACTTTATAAAAATTTTTGAAAAAATTTAAATAATTTTCATAGCATTCTACTTACCTACTATCATAGTAATCCTGTCAAAAAGGAAAATAAGGTTAGCCTGGCATGACCTTGTTCTTGATGATACTATGCTGGGTGTTTATATGATCACCACTTCCCTCTCTGGATGTTGGTCAATAAACACATTAATAATCTGTTTTTGAATTTTCCATGAAACCAAATTTACTCTCACTAGACAAGATCTGCATACTGTTCTCTCTCACTTTTTTTTAAAAAATTGTACATTTGCCTTTTCTAATCCTTCGCTGTTTCCCATGATCTGTTAAATATCACTGACAATTGTCTCAGCAATCACAGTCACCAGTTCTTTCAGTACTAAGGATATAGTTCATCTGAGCCAGGTGACTTGAATACATCAAGAACAAATAGGTACTTCCTTTATATATCTTTATTTAATTTGGTTATTGACTTCCTATTAGTCATTTTTGTTCAGACATTTCCAAGATAAAGTTCATTTTCCTTGAAAAAAAAAAGGAAGATAATCAAGTATCTAAGTCTTCTGTCAGTTATCATCCCCTCCACCACAAGCAAAATTCCTTTCTTCTTTGATCCTTCCTTTTTCTCCCCCAAAAGCTTAAAACAATATGCCTTTTGTTGTCCCTATTCAGTCTATTGCTAGTTAAGTAAACACTAATTAAGTGCCTTCTATGTGTCAGGCACTATCTTATATTTATCCTCTGCTACCTGGCCTTCCTGCCATCTTCTGTCCAGTTTGTAGAGAAGTACAGTCTAAGTTGCTTGATAAGTTACCTGTCAGTGGAATTTTTTTTCATTTGTATATTCAGAATTTCATCTTTGAGCATCTTCAATACCCCCTAGTCCAACTTCGCATGAAGAATTTCTGGAAGAATCTCAATTTTGTTTTTAAGTTTTAAAAATGTAGCTATCCTTTATGTTCCCTTTTTCTTCTGTATCACACTCTTCCACTCCCCAACAGATAGACAAAGGTCAAATCTTCCTTGCTCTACCTTATATCCCCTTTTCTCCCATTGAAACCTCTCTTCTGTTTCTTAAAAATTTTCTTTTTGGCTGAAAGAACACAAGGAATATATTATTTTGGGAACATGAAAAGCATTTATTGACTGTCTCCCACTAACCCCAATAGAGAACTCATCCATCTTTCTCCGGAGACTTAGTACACCTTCTTCCTTGCCCTTCTGCTCTTTTGCCTTTCAGGAAACTGCAGCCCTCATTTCTTGTATGCCTGTATATATTCCACTTTGGTGGCAAGTTATACCATAGTGGAGTATGGTATAACTCCCCCCATAGGGGAGTGATTGGCCATAGTAATCATTTGCATAGCTTGGTGTATCCAAAGTATTGCATATTTCCCCCTTCCCCCATAGTAAAAACCAATCCTCTGCTATAGTTAACATTCTTCTAAATTACTCAAATACTTTATATATAAAAATTTACAATTGTAATAATCTTGTTCAATAGGTTAAAGTGTAATACTAACAATGATGAGATTGTTCATTGGTCCTGTGTGGACCAGCTAATTTTGATCCAATCCATGGCTACCATTCATATCCCCAAATCTAGCAAGGGGCCTGGCAAACATGTGCCATTAATCACAGGCCATATTGGGTACAAAAATGATATCAGTGAAAATTCATCCCCATCATTGGTAGATAGCCTATATGAGAGTAAAACAACAGCCTCTTAGTAAGAATGGTATATTAATGCATTGTGAATGTCATCCATAATGTTTGTTGTTGCTTGTTAATTAATCAATAATGATTGTTATTATTATGCAAGTACCCAGACCTGAGCCCTGTAATATAATTACATACATATGTAATTATATAACATATATAATATTAAAAAGTATTAATTTTTTGCTGTATCTAATTTGTTTATCAGCATTATGTTGAAATTTTAAAGGTTCTTAATTTGCAAGTTTGATAGTGCTCAGCACTGCAAAAATTAAGCATTTCTTCCCAAATTCAAAAGTGGACCAAAATGCCATTAATTAAATCAGGTTTATGTTAAAAGGTTTTTAAACAGTTCAACAAGTAGCTTTTATGCTCATGTGTTAAAGAACTGTTAAAAAAAAAAGTCTAGATGCTTTTTGTTTCTTTTTGTCAAAAGAAGTTGCTAAATATTTTCTTCACTTATTTTTATCTCATTTTAGCAGTCAATGGAAATGTGTGAAGAAAATATATTTTTTAAATAAAAATGAACTAAGGCAACTGAATTCTTGTTAACAGTTGTTATAGCATGGGGATATCAACTAATTGTTGAAATATTTTGATTTCAATAGTAGCATTTGGTCTACTTTTACATTTGAGCAAATATATTTAACCTTTCAGTGGTAATAATCTCAAAATATCAACACGTAACTTTGGTGAACAGATCCAGTTAAACATTATTTTTATTTGGACAGCATTTTATTTGGGCAGGACCAACAAGATGTAAATGAAATAATGCTATTGGTATATAAAAGTATCAATTTCCAAAAAGGGGATGAACTGAGTCACCTTCTTATAGACTGGTGAATTTGACTTTGACTGCTGACCAAATTCCAGAATATATTGTTGGAAGAATGGTTTGTGGGTTGGGGTGGCTAGGTGACTCAGTGAATAGAGCCTAGCCTAGGAGTCAGGAGGACCTGAGTTCAAATCTGGCCTTAGACACTTAACACACACACACACACACACACACACACACACACACACACACACACAAAACTAGCTGTGTGACCTTGGGCAAATCACTTAACCCCAATTGCCTTCCAAAAGGCAAAAAAAAAACCCAAACCAAAACAAAAAAAGAATGGTTTGTGGGCATTTAAAAAGGAAGTGGTGAAAAAAAATTGAAAGTAAGGATCACTAAGAGCCTTACTAACTTTATCAAGTGATGCCAAGCTAACCTAATTTACTGTATTAGCAGGGCTACTAGACTGAGAGATGATGATAGTAACTAACGTTCATGTAGCACTTACAGTGCTCCTAGCAATGTGCTAACAAGCACTTTAAAACTATCTCATTTGATTCTCACAACAATTTTGAGAAGCTGGTACTGTTACCTCCGTTTTACATATGAGAAGATTGAGGCAAACAGGAGTTAAGTGATTTGCCCAGGGTAACATAGCTAGTGTCTAAGGAGAGATTTGAACTCAGTTCTTTCTAACTCTAGGCCCAGTGCTCTAACCAGTGTGCCACCTAACTGCCCCTGATCAGAAGAAAACCATAGACACTACTAGATTTCAAGAAAATATTTGATAGTCATGTTCTTCTTGTGGCTGATACAGAAATATCCTATTATAATTAAGCATATCTGTGACCATTTAAATGATGATAACCAGAGTTTTCATTAATGGACTAATGTCAACATAGAGGGAAAATTCTTGTGCAATATTCCAAGCACTTGTACTTGGCCTTATGCTACTCAACATTACTTGAATAAGAGCATAGATTGCAAGTTAATTAAATCTTTATATAGGAAAAAGATGAAAGGGCTAGCCATCATGTTAGATGGGAGGATAAGTTTCCAAAACAACCTTGATAGGCTAGGGGAGGAATTTAATAAGATATTTAAGTAACATAAACGTAAATTCTTTCACTTAGGTTCAATAGATCAATTGCACAGGGATGAGACTAGAGGAGAAATGGTTAGACAACAGTTTACATGAAAAAAAAATTCACTATGAATTTTTTTTGAATAGTGGTATTTTCTATTGAATAAAGCCAAGGCAATCAAACTTCATTAAAGGAAGCTGTATTGAACTTCATCCAGTTTGAGACAGGCAATAATCCTACTGTATTCTTTATTAAAAAAACACATCTAGAAAACATGGACATTGCATTAAAAAGCTAGGGCATACCCTGAAGAGGGCAACTGGAATGGTGAAGGACTAGAAATAATGTCTTGAGAACTGGTTGAAAGACCTAGAGATGTTTTACCTAGAAAAGATTTGGGGAGTTATAGAATGGTTGTATTTGAATATTTAGAGGGAGAACATATGAAAGAGAGTTGCTCTTTTTCTCTTCAAAGAGCAGAACTAAAGAACGGCTGGGAGTTGCATAGACATAAAATTATGGCCTATATAACTGCTGAGGTAATAAAATAAGGGGAAAAAATCCCCTAGCAATTAGAGCCATTCAGAATCACAATGATCGACCTCAGTAGGTATAAAGTTCCCCTTCAATGAAGGTTTTCAACCAGAGATTACCTGACCACTTCTCAGATATATTGTAGAGAGGATTTTTGTGTAATTACGGGTTGGACAAGATAATGTTAAATACATTTTAATGCATATTTAATAATTCTGTGAGTTTAAGAGCTGTTGCAAGCTGATTTCTGAAAAAAATAACAATAGTAATAATAATAATTTTCTTGGTTTCTTTTTGTGACATGTTAAAGTAAAAACCAGTGATTAAATATTTCTTTGCCCTACATGATCTGCTTTGAAAATCTGCAAGATTGTAATCAGAAAAAAATGAAGCTACATTACCAGTTCTTGATGCCAAAATTCAATTGCTGTGCTTTAATCCAAAGTGGCAATATTTTCTGTTATAAAATCCCTCCAACTGTTTGCATCTCAGGCCACAAAAATAATACATAATCAGAGCTGAAGTGTATAGCCATAGGCCAAGAATAGACCCCCTGCATTTCATAATGATTTGGCAGTTTCCTGGGAGTACTTTAAACTGACCAGGCTTTTCTTAATGTAATAAATATCAAGAGCTTCACAAACAATAAATAAATGTTCACTTGTCTTCCTACTCTGTTGAAACTACCACCAAGATAATTGCCCTCATACTCAGTAGACCACAGCTATACTACCAGGTCAACAAGTGAATCCTATGAGCTTGCATTTTATATGTATTCTAAATGTAATTTTTCCCTATACCCTAGGTTGAACTCTGTGAGTCTTGAATCAGCTGTGCCATATCCCAATGATGGAGACCTCGCCGATAAAGTGGAGCTTTGTCAGTGTCCTCCAGGATATAGCGGTTCCTCTTGTGAGGTAGGTTTCTAAGGAGAGTTAAAATATTTTATATCAAATACATTCTGATGAGGTGATAGCCCCATTGTTTCCAAGAATCTATTGAGGTATCCCATAACATGTTATATACAAATAGATATATTTGAAAGCATAATATTTGATGTTCATTCTTCCAAACCAGTTTAAATTGAAAACATGTTATTGAGATAAGCATTCTTTTTGCCATCACACTGGAATCCAATTCTGGAAACACATGTAACTTCTTTTTTTAAAAAAAAGCAATTTGGGTTAAGTAACTTGCTCAAGGTTTCAAGGTTAGTCACTATTTATGTGTGGGTGCTCATTTTCTGAGGCTGGATCTGATCCCGGGTCATCCCAACTCCAGGGCCAGCATTCTTACTCACTGTGCCACCTAGCCACCCCAACATATGTAATTTCTTTAAGAATTTTATGAGCAAGGGTGGAGCCAAGATGGCAGAGTAGAAACAGGACTTCTGTGGAGCTCTGGCTTCCAAATCCTTCAATACATATAAAAAATTACTCTAAACTAACTTCAGAGCTACAGAACCCACAAACTGACAGAAAGAAACAAATCTCCCACTGAAGGAAGCCGAGCAGGCCAACAGGAAAGTTCCATCACAGCACTCTGGGAGCCAAGCCCAGTTTTAGCCCCAGGGCAGCCCCCACAAGCTGTAGCTACAGCAGATTTCATGAGAATAAATCACCAGCAGCTCTGGTGGTTTCCAGACTTCTCAACCCATAAATGCCAAAGACAAAGTAAAAGGACAGTGTGGAACTTGGTTAGCCAGGAAAGGATAGAAGAATGCAGTCTGACTGCTACTATCAGGAATGAGAAGTGGAAGGAAGTGTGGTGGCTGCAGCCGCTGCCACATGGCTGCTTCTGGAGCTCCAGCCTTGCCAATTGTAGGGGGACCAAACAGCCATTCAGAGGGTAATCACTGTTCCTTTGACCTGCTTGGATCCAGATCATGTTCTTGGGATGTGGTCCTGGAATGTGTGACCAGTAAGCAAGAGCATGTGGGGGCTGTATAGAGGAAGCCCATCTAATAGCTCTGGCAGCTGAGAAAACCCCAGCAATTTGGGACATAGCTCTCTCCATTCTGGAAACAGAGTTCTACTGTGGCAAAGAGCTCAAAAGTCAAGTAATTGGCTGCCAATATGAGCAAGCAATGAAAGCACAAACAGATGATAGAACCTTATTTTGGGGACAAAAAGGATCAAGTCATGGGAAAAGAAATGAGAATGATGCAAGAAAATCATGAAAAAGTAAGGCAACAGCCTGCTAAAGGAGACCCAAAAATACACTGAAGAAAATAACACCTTAAAAAATAGACTAACCCAAATGGCAAAAGAGGCCCAAAAAGCCAATGAGGAGAAGAATGCCTTAAAAAGCCAAACTTGCCAGATGGAAAAGAAATTTCAAAAAGTCACTGAAGAGAATAACTTCTTCAAAATTAGATTAGAGCAATTTGAAGCTAATGACTTTATGAGAAATCAAGATACTATAAAACAGATCCAAACAATGAAAAAAATAGTAGGCAATGTGAAATATCTCTTTGGAAAAAAACACTGACCTGGAAAATAGATTCAGGAGAGATAATTTAAAAATCATTGGAATACCTGAAAGCCATGATCAAAATCAGAGCCTAGACACCATCTTTCAAGAAATTTTCAAGCAAAATTGCCCTCATATTCTAGAATCAGAGGGTAAAACAGAAATTGAAAGAATTCACCATCACCTATTGAAAAAGATCTCAAAAAGAAAATCCCTAGGAATATTGTAGCGAAATTCTAGAGTTCCCAGGTCAAGGAGAAAATACTGCAAGCACTCAAGAAGAAACAATTTGAGTATTGTGGAAACACAATCAGTATAACACAGGACCTGGCAGCTTCTACATTAAGGGATCCCAGGGCTTGGAATATAATATTCCAGAGCTCAAAGGAACTTGGACTAAAACCAAAAACCACCTACCCAGCAAACTGAGTATAATGCTAAAGGGAAAAATATGGTAGTTCAGTGAAATAGAGGACTTCAAACATTCTTGATGAAAAAACCAGAGCCAAACAGAAAATTGACTTTCAAATACAAGAAGCAAGAGAAGCACGAGAAGGTAAATAGGAAAAAGAAATCATAAGGAACTTATCAAAGTTGAACTATTTACATTCCTACATGGAAAAACAATAATTGTAACTCATAAGACATTTATCAGTATGAAGATAGTTGAAGGGAATATATATGTATATATAAATACATGTATATGTATACATACATATATGTATATATACATATATGTATACATACATGTATGTATACATGTATACACATTTGTATGTATAGGAGGATGTATGTATATACAAATATATATAGGTGAGTGTGGGCATTTGTATGTTCATGTATACATAGACAGAGGGCACTGGATGAGTTGAATATGAAGGAATGGTATCTAAAAAATAAAATTAAGAGGTGAGAGAGGAATTTGTTGGGAGAAGAAGAAAGGGAGTGATAAATTAAGGTAAATTATCTCATATAAAAGGGGCAAGAGAAAACTATAACAATGGAGGGGTAGAATAGGAAAGTAAAAGGGAATGGAACAACCTGATTCTCATTGAATTTGGCCTAAGGAGGGAATAACATACATGCTCAATAGGGTATCTTACCCTACAGGAAAATAGGGGATTAGGGAATAAGAGGGGGGAGGATAGAAGGGAATGCAGATTGGGGGAGAGGGTGGTTAGAAGCAAACATTTTTGAAAAGGGATAGGGTCAAAATTGAAAATAGATTAAGTGAGGGGCGGTATAGAACGGAGGAAAATATAGTTAGTCTTTCACAATATAACTACTATGGAAATGATGCACAATCTATATTGAATTGCTTATCTTCCTAGTGGGGGTGGTTGAGGAGAGAAGAAGGGGGAAATATCTGGAACTCGAGGTTTTAAAAAAAAATGTTTATTTTTTTTCTTTGCTTTTACATGCAACTGGGAAATACAGGTACTAGGGTAGAAACCCATCTTGCCCTACTAGAAAATTGGGGGAGGATGAAGGAGGATATAAGAAAGAACAGATTGGGGGAAGGGGTATCCAGTAGGCTTGCTATTTTGGGGTTGGGGTAGGGAAAAGATGGGGAGAGAAAAAATTGTAACTCAAAATCTTGTGGAAATGAATGTTGAAAACTAAAAATAAATTTTTAAAAATTAATTTTATGAGTGGGCGGCTAGGTGGCACAGTGAATACAGTTACTGGCCCTGGAGTCAGGACGACCTGAGTTCAAATTTGACTCCAGACACTTAACACTTACTAGCTATGTGATCTTGGGCAATTCAGTTAACCCAAATTGCCCTCCAAAAAGAAAAAAATTTAAAAAAGAATTTTATGAGCCTATTAAATCATCTCTATACTGTTCAACAATGTATATGCAACCTAGGACTAGAAGACCCCAGAATTAGATAGGCCATTTCCATCATAACCATTAAAGGAACTTATCCCTGAAACCCTTTACCTTTTTTGCTTTTCCTCAATCCATTCTACATCATGTTTTCTCTGCTCAAGCACCAAATAAAGGCCAAAGCATTTCCTAAAGTGCAAACTGATTAGAGGCTCAGAAAACATTAGATTGAGGAAGAAAATCTTACTTCAGCAATTTTTCTACAGCTTTTCTCATTTATATGGCGATGAGATTCTGAAGCACAGTTGTTTATTGGAGCACCTGAATATTTTAGATTATACTGAAATTGATGTGTTCTTTTATAGCATGCACACACCCTCCTCAAAGCCCCAACCCAGTAATGTTTAAATGTAGTACTTTTTGTTTATTCTTATTCTTATATATATTCTTTTGTTTATTCTTCCTTTTTGTGCATTTTCTTTCTAGAATAGTATTGTTGAAAGGCTGCTGAGTATACTTATACTCTAAGCATGTGTAAACAAACATGAAATCTGCCTCATTTTCCCGTATGTGTATGTCCAGAAACATAGTAGAGAATGGCTTGAGGTAAATAAGAGCTTAAATCTTTCAAAATCCTTGCCTGCAAGGAAACATTCCCTAATGCCAAGATGTTCTACTTCAGGACACTACAAACAGAATCCATTTAGACAGGTTTTGTAGGCATTTGCTTGTCAGCTCCTTTATTCTTTAAAATACTATATGTTTCTGTATGCTAGATGGTCTTACAATTATATTCATGCCAAATGTTTTGAAACTGGAAAACCACAGGGAATTTGTGGCAATTACCTGAGTATTCAAATGCCCATGAATAGGAAAAAATGATAGATACAGCTTAGTTCTGTCTATCTAAATTTGCCTTTATAGCAGAGCATATATTTTGAAGACTGGTATTTAGATTCAAAGGACTTGTGGTCAATCAACCAATCAAACAAATGACAAATATTTATTAATTGCCTATCATGAGTAGTGTTTCATTACCTTGAGGCAACTAATTCATTCCTTTTCTTTGTATCCCAATTGTCTAGCCCAGAGCCAGGTACATAATAGGGAGAGCTTACTAAAGTCATGTTGATTAATTGATTGATCAGTATATATGACTAAATACAAAATGATGGAAGCTCATTCATGAAAACAGTAAACACCAAAGAGTTCAAAAGAAGGAGAAACCTATGGGGGGTTTGGGAAAGCCTTCAAGGAGAAAGTATTTTTGAGTTGGGCCTTTGAATATGTAGGATTTGCATATGTTGGGCATGAAGGTTACATTCTGTGGTATGACATGAGCAAGATAATTGATGAAATCACATATCATTAGAAGTATTGAAGTTATCTAGTTAGCAAATTGAGACTTTAATAATCTCATCTTTCTTGACCTCTCAGCAGCATCTGACAACATTGATCACCTTCTCCTGAATAGTTTCTCCTCTTCAGGATTTTGTGGTACTACTCTGTCCTCATTCTCCTAACATTTTGCCCCATTCACATTTTCCTCTATGCCTGGGCTTATTAAACACAGATCCTTGAACTATCCCCACCCCATCCCAATCCCCTTTCAAGCAGGTTTGTGGATAGATTTCTGGGTGTCTGTGAATTTGCATGGAAAAAATTAAATTTCAATGATATGTATTTCATTTGTAATTCTATATGTTTATTCTATTCATTTAAAACATTATTTTGAGGAGTCAATAGCTTTCCCCAGACTGCAAAGGGGCCTATGACAAAAAATAAAATTAAAAGAAGTTAAGAATCCTTGATCAACAATATCTCTTTTGGTAATTTCATTGGCTCCCATGGGTTGATAGTGGGATTTTTTAGGGACCCAAAAGGATCATCACTTACCAATCTGGGTTTCTGAGGTGAGATCAGTAAGGAGTCAATTAAGAGTGAAGCAAGTAGGGCCGGCCCTGGAGTCAGAAGGACCTGAGTTCGGAGCCGGCCTCCGACACTTAATCCACACAAACAAAAACCTAGCCATGTAACCTTGGGCAAGTTACTTAACCCCAATTGCTTTAAAAAAAAAAAGAGTGAAGCAAGTAATAATTTATTCTAGATAACTAGGGCAGGTTGCAAGATGGATGGCAAGTTCTCTCGAGCATGACATGAGTCTCCATATATAGAGATTTTTAGGCCAGTATTCATAAACTAAACATTATTCAAAGTAACATCATATGAAACAAAGAAAAGAAAAAGGGCTATTCATAAAATACACATGGTTATGCAAAAACAATAACATACTTCTTGGAGAAAAGTGCATATTCTTAGCTACAAGAAATAGATAAGAGAATTATCATCTGAGTATAGCTGGTCTCACTTAAAGAAATCTGCCCAGTGGAACAGAGAGGGAAAAGAACTTTCCCAGAACTCTGGAAACCTTCGCTTTTGCCAGTAGGACTTTTAGTACCAATAAGAGGCAAGGAAGAGACATTGAAGAAGACCAAATGCTGTGACTGTGTCCTTCAGCCTACTTATAATAAAATAGCTGAAGTCCGTATTCCTTGAAATAGGACAGTTCATGGTGCAGGATATTAGGGTAGAGGTAGCAAGGGGTTACTCACTGGACACTGTCTACTTCTTCCGCTCACACAACTGCTGCGCTGGTGCAGATCCTTCTCATCTCTCACCTGAATTACTTAACAGCCTTCTAATTGGTCTTCCTGCTTAATGGGACCACTCTCTACAATCCATCCTCCATTCAGAGATAGTTTCCTAAAATGCAGGTATGACTAGAAGGACAGCTAGGAAGCCCAGTAGATATATCACCAGGAGTCAGAAAGCTTCCTCTCCCTGAGTTCAAACCTGGCCTCAGATACTTAGCTTTGTGACCCTAGACAAGTCACTTAACTCTGTTTACCTCAGTTTCCTCATCTGTAAATTGAGCTGAAATAGGAAATGGCAAACCACTCCAGTATCTTTGCCAAGAAAACCCAAATGAGGTCAGGAAGAGTCAGACATGACTGAACAAGGCATGACTATATTCCCTTCACCAAATAAACTTTGGTGTCTCTCTGTTATCTGCAGAATAAAATATAATGCCCTTTGTTTGACATTTAAAGCTCTTTCTTGCTTTACCCTTTCCTTCATTTCCCATCTTCTCATGGTAGAAATTCTTCTACCACTCTACATATACACTCTACAAACCAGGTTTATTGACTTCCTTTTGCTTTTCCTCAAACAGGCTATTCCATTTCCAATCTCTGTGCCTTTAAATTGACGGTGCCCAGCATGCTCTCCCTCCTCACCATCAATTCCTAAAATCCCTGACTTCCTTTAAGAGATAGATCAAGTAATGTGCCCTCTGAAAGACCTTTCTTGCTCAGTCCAGATACAAGTGCCATCCCTTCAGGTTACCTTGTAGCTATGAACTTAAATATTTATATGCAGTTTTAGAATTAGAATGTGAGCTCCTTGTGGACAGGGAGACATTATTTGCCTTTTGTTGTTTCCCCAGCATTTAGCAGTCCCAGGCATGTAGTAAGCGTTTACAAATCCTTGTTTGTTTGATTAATGGATACTTTCCTTTCCTTTGGAAAGTGAATTTCCTCATAGAATGCAAATTCCTTAAAGGCAGGGAGTCTTTTCATGTTTGTATTTCTAGAGCCTAACTTGGTGCTTAGCATGCAACAGGTACTTAATCAATACTTTTTAAATTAGTATGCATAATTTCTAGTGCACCTCATTTAAAATGCATATCTCTAATGAAACATAAATATATGCAACATTTATAAATATATACAACATTTTGAATAATAAGTAACATGGTAATTAAATCCATTGGGAGCCTATGAGATCACTGAGCAAGTAGTATAGAAGGAGAAAAGGGCCCACAATAGAAGTGTGAGGAACACCTATGGTTATAAGGCATGATCTGGAGACAGACACCACAAAGGAGACAGAGAAGGAGTGGTCAGACAGGTAAGAGGAAAACCAGGAGCTGGTGGCATCCTAAAAACCAAGAGAACAGGGAGAATAAAGGAGGAGTGATCAACAGTGTCAAAGGCTGCAGAGAAATCAAGGACAATGAAGTTTAAGAAAAAGTCATTGGATTTGACAATTAAAACATTGCAAGTAACTTTGGAGAGGGACATTTTATTGGGATTATAAGGTAAAAAGCCAGAGTGCAAGGATTAGGAGAGGAGAGAACATGGAGACACCGATTCCTGATCAAATTGAGAGGAGGTTAGCTACAATGGGCAGAATTGCTATAGGATGACAGATAGCAGGAATGGAAGGATGAAGTGAGGGATTTTTCAGGATGGGGGTGATGTGACCATGTTTATAGGCAATAGAAAGTATCTGAGGCCAAGAGATATTAAATGGCTTGAACACATTCACAAAGCTAGTTTGTAAAACAACAGAACTAGAACCATGAGGACTGCCTAACTCCCAATCTAGAGGGAACTTTTTCTCCTCTGCAATGCTGTTAAAAATATAATTTCCTATTATTGTATGTGTATGGCCTTTATCAGATTTCATGCTGTCTTGGGGAGAAGGGAGAAGGTATAATTTAGAATTCAAAAATCTTATAAAAGTGAATGTTAAAAACTAAAAACAAACTAATACATTTTTTAAAAAATAGAATTTCCTTGAGGATGGGGTTATTTTTTTCCATTTCCTTTGTAGTTTTGCATGATATCTAGTATTCTACTCTAAAAATAAACTCAGTGAATGTTGGCTTTCTGAATTATAAAAGGAATAAACAGAATGGCTTAATGCATGTAATCTTAAACATCAACAATCAATCAGCAAACATTTATTTTATACCTACTAGCCTCAAGTACTATAATAGGAGATAAAAACAAAGTGAAGCTGCCCCTCTCCTCAAGGAACTTACTTCAGTTGGGTGAGACAAATATATATATGCATATTCAAGATAAATAAAAATATATACAAGTTAATCAGGGGAGGGGAGAACAGTAGTACCTGGTGGGACAAAAAAGGCCCAATTTAGAAACTGGCCCTTGAACTGAGCAGAATTCCAAGAGGGACAGGGGAGTGAGGGAGAACAGCCAGTACAAATCCATGGAAATGAGAGATGAAGTGTCATGTATAGTAACAACCTAATGTCATGTATAGTAGTAATGTGAAGGTCAGGTTGTCCTGGGCAAGAAGAGGTAAAGGAGATTAATGTGTCATAAGCCTGTAAAGGTAAGTTAGGGTCAAGTTATTTGAATCAAATTCAGTATTCAGCAGGGGAAAACAAAAAGGTGGCCTACCCTTCTACAAAAAGAAAAGATGAAAAAAGGACAAGAATACAAGAGATTAATACAAAATAAAATGGAAATGCAAAGCCTTTTAGGCATAGCTTCAAACATTTCACACAGTAAAAGAAACACTTCTGACAGGATAATGTCTACATAGTTCACTTTGATGAACACATTTTGAAATTAAGAACCTCCTTTAGTATTCTCTTCCAATTTTTTTCCCTATAAAAAATACCTCATCTCTAAAGAACATTCCAAGTTGCTATGCCTTTCCCATGGATGTGATAATAATTAGCAATATCTCTCAGGTGAAAAAATAATTTTAGGAGAATCAAATGTCCTCTATGGTAGAGAAGAGAAAAGATATAGTATTAATCTCTGTTATTATAAAACGTCTAGAATAAGAATTCTTGGTGTCAAAGCACTTGCATATGTACTGGTCATTTGAAGTATTCAAATTCCTTATGGCCTAAGAAAAATCTTTAAAATATAAATTGCCCATAATACTCCCTGAGAATACATATAAATATATGTATATGCAATCAAAAAGTCTGTTGCCAGGTATATCACTTATGGTTATGGAAAATCATATGGTATTTATTTTCTAAATTGAAGCTAAAGGATAAATCTATTTCATGAAAAATGGTCAAGGATTTGAGTCAGGGTCGCCATTTAAAATAAAGTTTTTGATCACTAAAGGGAAGTGACACTCTGCTGTTCGGTGATTTTTCAGTCATGTCTGACTCTTTGTATGACCCTATTTGGGTTTTCTTGGCAGATACACTATACTGGTTTGCCATTTCCTTCTCTAGCTCATTTTATAGATGAGGAAACTGAGGCAAATAGGGTTAAGTGACTTATCCTGGTTCACACTACACACCAGTGTGTGAGGATGTCTTCCTGACTCCAGGCTTAGTATTCTATCTTCTGTGCCACCTAGCTGCAGGTTACTGTGTAATCTCAAAACCACTAATGACATTGGAGAAAATAAAATAAAATAAAATATACATCCCTCCTCGTGGCAAAGAGATGAGAGAAGGCTAGGATGGAATATTCTCTGCATTGTCAGATACATTCAACATATCAGGTGTTTCTTAATTTAAAATGTGAGTGTATTCTATCTGGATTTGGAGAAAGAGAAATTTTTCTTCTAAAAATGACTGTGACATAAATACAAATACATCAATAATTTTTTAAAATAGTAAAGTCTCTGACAACGTTTGAGGCAATAGAGAAAGAAGGAAGAGGTAAGCCCAGAAAACATTCTGTATGCACAAAGAAAAAGTTTCCTAGGTAACGTAATATTACCGTGGCTGTTAGAGAGTAAACTAAAAGCTCACTGTCCTTATTAAAACACTTATTAAATAGATTTTGGGGTGTGAGGTGTCAATATCATTAATATAGATCTTTTAGAGCTTCTGATCGAAAATGAGTAAAATGGATGAGAACAAATATATGAAAGGTTAGGCAAGAAATAACATACGTGCTTTTCTTTTAACTAGATATATAGAATGAAGGCAATCAATCTGTGATATATGAACAACTGAAGCAGGGTAGTGAATGAAGAAGGGAGATGCATCTTCAGAACATAGTTGTAGGAGGAAGAAGCACAGGGTGAGGGAAGGTCCAGTTTTCTAAAAATAAACAAAGAGAATTCCAAGAGAAGGAATTCTAGGCATTCCTGAAATGAAGAAAGTAAGAGGTGAAGGCACAACTAATTTTTAAAGTAAAACATTTCATTGTACATGGTCAATGTAGTAATTTTTCCCCTTGAATATACATATATTTTTTTAAATTTTCTTTCTCAGTTGGGTAGGGGGAAATGAGAGAGAGAGAGAGAAAAAGTTGATTTTTCCTGATTAAAAAATGTACATTTTAAAAAAGAATCAGTCTTGATAAGGAGAAGAACAGAAGGTCAGTCTCAGAGACTGAGATTCATTGTATTCGATTTTTAGTAAGATTCTCTGAAGAGCCTTTAGTCTGATTATTTTTCTACCAGGCTTTATCAGTATTTTGTCTTCTGACTCTTTAGTCTGTACCGCTTGCCTTGAAACTGTCATACTTCCATTCCTCATTTCTCTGCTTTACTATATCATTTCAGAAGAGAATTCATGCTAATGCTTCCTCTAATTTCACACCTGCCAATAAAACTAAGGTCAGTACAAAGCTTTGAAATCAGGAGAAATAGCTCTATAGTCAGGATTCAGTAACTTCTTCCACCTGACAAGTCTGTTTGCTGAATTCGGTTGCTAAAAATTTCTTGGTATTTAACAAAACAAAGACTCTATAGCCATCAGCTTGACAGAGATATTCTCTCTTTCTCTCATAGTCTTGTTGGCCTGGGCACAGGCGAGTTAATGGTACTATTTTCGGTGGCATCTGTGAACCATGTCAATGCTTTGGTCATGCAGAAGCGTGTGATGACATCACAGGAGAATGTGTGGTAAGTGTTCCTGCCTTTAGAGACTGACTGACAGGTCTGAGATCTGCTCAATATACCCCTGCAATTGAATGACCACCTTTGGGACCTCAAGTACTTGAGGAAAGAAGTGTTTTGACAGGAAAGATATTTATATCAAATGGCTTTGCAAGTTAAGAATGGTCTTGTATCAGGATGTGGTTGGTTTGACAAATAAGCAAGAAGAAGAGTTTATTCATATTAGTCTCAAGTATTGAAACAGCATAAACAGAAATGGAGATGACATGAATGATAGTGGGGATATATACCTAAAGTTTGAATATAAGATTTCATTCCCTTCCTCAACTGGTCTGTGTACCATATATTCTGTTCAAGTGGTAAGTCATCTCTTGTACCTGTGATGACAGGAAAATATAATCATTGAAACTGGTATTACTGAGTGGTATTTTTATGAACCAGATTGATAAATATGCTTAATTAGGGTCTGCTGTGTTGGTTATTTTGTTGTTGTTTTTTATTAAAAACTTGAAGGCTGAACGAAATACAAAGAGATATAATTTGTTGTTGTTGGTTTTTTCCAAAAATCTAATGTATATTCACACTAGCTGCCTACTTATTCAACAATTAAGTTCATGCCATTACCAGAAAAATTCTACCCAGGACTGAGCTCTTTCTATCCCACTAAGAAGCCTTTTGGTTTGGTGAATTACGCTGAATAGACTGCTCTGATTAACTCAAGGGCATTTTAGTTTTATATTGTCTGACATGGCATGAAGCTTGAAACAACATTTCTCATTTCATTAGTCTTGCAGAAACACAATTTGAGCCAGTGCCAATTTAGCAGGATATCATACTCTCATTTCCCTGCAGAATTTCAGGCAGTCTCTGTATTGTCTGTATTTCTTAATGTTCTCTCTTTCTCTAGCGTTTTCCCCCTGCTCTCTCACTTAAAGTAAAACTGCTGGGAAAAGTCCAAAATGAAAATTCAGAGGTTCTGAAATGTAATTTGGCATACGAGTTTATTGATGCTCTTCCTATGTCTCCCCATACAAGATTATGTTTAATTGCATTGCAGTATAAAACAAGATCCTCTTAATTTGTCGATCAGTAGATTTTTCATGAATAGAAACATTAAAGCATTCTCACTTTAATTATACTGCAAGTCTTTAAAACATACCTTAGGAGAAAAATATTCTGAGATTTACCTTTAAGTGCTTCATTTAAATGCAATAGGAAATACCCATCCCTAACCTACAAAGAATTAAAATTACTAGCATTTCTATAGTACGATAGTATATTTACGGGGCAAGCACCTTCCTCACATCTTAATATAGAAAGTATCACCATTGGGGCGGCTAGGTGGCACAGTGAGTAGAGCGTCGGCCCTGGAGTCAAGAAGGACCAGAGTTCGGATCCGACCTCAGACACTTAAAGCAAACACAAGCAAAAACCTAGCCGTGTGACCTTGGGCAAGTTACTTAACCCCAATTGCCCTTCAAAAAAGCAAAGTATCAGGAAAGTATCACCATTGTCTCCATCTTATAGAAGAGGAGTCTGAGGTTCAGAGAAGATCATAGTAGAAATTTAAATCTGGTGTCACAGAACCTGGTATTGAACCTGCCTCAGATATATATTACCTTATGAATCTGGAAAGGTCAGTTGGCCTTAGTATGCCTCAGTATTCTCATTTATAAAATGACGAAGTTATACCAGGTGATCTCTGAGCTCCTTCCCAGTCCTAAAATAATGATCTATTCCTTTTCTATTGCCACAGAACTAGTGAGTTCCAGAGTCATGATTTGAACCCAGATCTCTTGCCTTTCCAAGCCTTGTAATATGTCTACCTCCCCATGCTGCCTTATAAAATATAAGTATTATTTTACCAAATTCAGGAACTTGGAAATTCCTAGAAATTTCTGAGGAAATTCTTTGTAGAATTGGTTGGAAAGGGATTAGTTAATAATGAAAATGCAAATCTGTCTCAGCACTTCTAAAAGTTTATCCATGATGATAGTCTGCTTCAAATATAATCTTCCTGGTAGAGTAAATTGAATAATTTAACACATATATTAAACATCTACTAGCATCAAGGCATTGTACATGGGGATGCAAAGAGAAGAAAGAGTCCCTGTCCTCATGAAACTGACATTCAATTGGAGGGAAGAAATGGGCTCACAAATATGAATACAAAGTTGGATGCAAAAGTAAGGCCACGAGGGAAAGAGTAATAACAACTCTGGGAGATCAGAAAAGGACTTGAGAATACAGAAAGTAGCACCTGAGCTATGACTGGAAGTGAGCTAGGGATTCCATGAGACAAAGGTAATTCCAGACATGGGAGAACACTTGTGCCAAGGTGAGGAGGTAGCAGATGGGCTATCAAAGTATGAAAGATAGACTCCAAATAAACTGGAGAGTGTAGATAGAGGAATAGTATAAACTAAGACTGGATAAGTAGTTAGGAGCCTAGATTGTAAAGGCTCTAAATTAAAGACTGAAAAGTATATTTTATCCTTGAGGCAATAGGGAGCTGATGTTTATTTTAGGAAAATGATGGGGTTAGATCATTGGGGAATATGAATTTAGCAGCTAAGGTGATAATGTGAACTAAGGTGGAGGTTGTATTAATGGAGAGAAGGGAACATATGAGAAAGATGTTGTGGAGTTAGGTTATACTTGGCATCTGGTGAGAGAAAGAGGTTGAGGAAGGAAGAAGTGGGAAGAATATTTCTGAGATTGTTCAGAGGAAATTGTCTAGAGACAGAGAAACATGGTTTGAATTCTAACTTTGGCACTTCCTGAATATCTTGGGCAAGCCACTCAATATCCTTGGGTTGCAGTTTCTTAATCTCAAAAAGAAGAAATTGAACTAAATGACCTCTGAGATTCCTCACAGCTTTAGATCTATTATCCTTAAAATGATGTGCATGCATGGCTGGAAGGAACTTATTCTTCTAAGGAAGAATAAGTTTGGGAGAGAAAAATAATGAGTTCTATTTTGAATATATTCAGTTTGAGATGCTTGTGGGATGTCCGGGAAGAGATGTCCAGCAGGTAGATAGTAAGGTGTGTTTGAACTTCAGGGAGAGGATTAGGGCTAGATACATATAACTTAGGAGTCAAAAGCATAGATATAGTAATTGAACCTGAGTTGAATAGAAGAAATAACCAAGGGACAGTGTGTCAAGAAAAAAGAGGTCCCAATACAAAGCCTTCAGAGATGTGCATGATTAGTGGGTGAGATGAGAATGGTGATTGAGGAAAAGACATGGAAAAGAAATAATCAGAAAAATATATAGAGAACTGAGAGAGAGATTGGTATCATGGAAGTCAAGGGAAGAGAAATATACTAGGAGAAAGGGATGATCAATAGGGATAAAACTGAAGACAGGCTAAGTAGAATGAGTAGAATGAGAGAAAGCCATTGGATTTTCTGGTTAAGAAATTGTTGGAGTCCATTGTTTAGAAAGAAAATGTGTTCATCAAGAAAACAGAACAAGAGTTCTCTTGGTGCGACCTAGACCAATGACCAGTAATGCCACCTACAATTAATTGGCTACCCCATAGAAAAGGGTCAAACTCCAAGGAAAGTCATGAGTGAAGATAGAGATGGGATTCTAGCATGCATGGAAAAATTGGTCATGTTATGCAGAGAAAGAAAGCAATGAGTGGTTCATCTATGGTATTTTTTTTTATGACTTTTAAGTGCCCTTTAAGTAAAATGAAGGTGGAGAGAATTCATTCTGCCTAGCTAAATGCTACTATTCTATTTGGATCATTAGATTTCTGGTGTGATCCACAAAGAGGCCAGTGTTTGAATACTCAGAAAAAGAAATGTTTCACATCAAAGGTATTCTTACTGTCAAGATTTACACAGCCTTTTGGATTCTTATTATTATTCACAGTGGCTTTTTCAGTGATAGAGATACATTTTACTGATAGACTGCTTTTTCCCCTCTTTGAAATATGTTTGGAGATGAACTAAAATATACTGATGACTTAAGATCAAAGCCCAGATCAGGCCCATATAAAAAAATCATTTTAACTACTATCACAAAGTAACTCAGGATGCTTTCAGAGTTTCAAACTATCCACACAGGAAGACGATAATATCACTTCTCATTCTTCCATTGATGTGTGTGATGGACATTTTGATAGGTCCAAGGAGATCTAGAAATGCCTTTTGCCTGAGGTTTGGTTAGCAATTCATCCTTTTCCAGTATTGATGTTTATTTCAGTAGGAGCAAGTCACTACATTATTGCTGCAATCACAAGGAAAATTGAATTTTCTAGATTTTTTTCTACCTTATCTCCATTGCCTATAACATGGTATTCAGGGGATCTGAGCAGTTGATTTATGCTGTCTCCCCATTTACTGATTTCATAATTAGAAGTGAAATAGATACAAAATAAACTGGGACTCTCAATTAGGTAACTTTTCAACCGAGCTTTAAAAATGGGCCACTTGAAGCAGAGAAAAGTAGGCAGTTAGTTGCTCATCAGATAGAGCCCTGGGATAGTCACTTAACCCTGCTTGCCTCAGTTCCTCATGAATGTTCTAGAATGAGCTGGAGAAGGAAATTCCAAACCACACCACCACATTTTCCAAGAAAATCCCATATGGGGTCACAAAGAGCTGGACATGACCTAAATGACTGAATAACAGCAAAAACCGTCTTGATTCCAATGACCCCTTCCAAAAGACCCCATCAGGACTCTATAACCTTAGTGATTTACTAGTTACAGTGAAATGCAAGAAATGTTGAACTTGAAGTCAGAAGACCTAGGTTTGAACCTCAGTTCTGTCACTACTCATGTGTCCTTGGACAAGTTATTTAATCTTGGGGGGTACTCATTTTCCTCAGCTATAGAATAGTGGAGCTGGACTAAATGGCCTCTACAGTCACTTTCAGGAACAAATTAACTAACATACCTCAAAAATAATGAAGCACAAATATTGGGTGCCCATGACTCTCTAGAAGAGGTTACCTCAATGTAGGCTTATGTCTACATCTCTTATAAAGTGTATGCACAGGGGCGGCTAGGTGGCGCAGTGAGTAGAGCGCTGGCCCTGGAGTCAGAAGGACCACTTAACACCCACAAACAAAAGCCTAGCCGTGTGACCTTGGGCAAGTTACTTCATCCCAATTGCCTTCCAAAAAGCAAAAAAATAAAAAAAATAAAAAAAAATAAAGTGTATGCACCTGTGTATGGACTTGTCTAATTATCAAAATAAATTATTACATTTGGAGATAAATAAATTTATCCCAGTTCCTAATGGTCAAAGAATAGAGCTTCAGAGTCCTTTGAATAATGCTCCCCCTCTCCTTAAATGTTACCCCTATTCCATTGCCCTCCACCCAAATCTTTCAGTATCCTCATCACTTATCACGCAGAGTACTACAATAAGCTATTTAGTTTCACTGCATCCTATCTATACTCTGCCTTCAGAGACTCTGTAGTCTCTACTCTCTACAATCCATCCTTAACTAATAAACTGATATTCTGTGATCAAGAAACATCAGTAGCTCTCTCTAAGACGTTTACAATCTGACTGCATCTTATCTTTTGAGGCTGATCACATATTACACACACACACACACACACACACACACACACACACACACACACACACACACCTACATGGTGTTCCACCTAGATCAGCACTCCTCCTCCTGCCTCTTACTTTGCAGAGGTTGCCCTACATTCTGAGAATGTGCTTGCACTCTTGCGTGCGCTTTCTCTCTCTCTCTCTCTCTCTCTCTCTCTCTCTCTCTCTCTCTCTCTCTCTCTCTCTCTCTCTCTCCCTCCCTCCCCACTTTGGAGTTTCTAGAATCCTTCAAAGTGCAGCTCTGAAGCTCCCTAACATAAAACCTTTCCTGACCATCCAAGTGTTATTGTTACCCACCATGCACCAAAATTACTTTGCATAGAATTTTTAAAAATCTGATTTCTAGGGGCGGCTAGGTGGCGCAGTGAGTAGAGCGTCGGCCCTGGAGTCAGAAGGACCTGAGTTCGGATCTGACCTCAGACACTTAACGCACACACAAACAAAAACCTAGCCATGTGACCTTGGGCAAGTTACTTAACCCCAGTTGCCCTACAAAAAGTTAAAAAAAAAAAAGCAAAAAAAAATCTGATTTCTTTGTGCATGATTTTTCTTATACCTCAGTACCTAGCCCAGAGTAGTCATTTAATAAATTTATGTTATTATCTATATTTAGTCATCTTAAATTGAACAAACTAAATAAATAAATGTGTAAAACAACAGAGATGAAGTTGGTATGAAAACTCTCTAGTATCAATTTTAAAATATATTCATATAGATTTAATGATAAATAAAATGCAACTCTTCAAAATATTCTAATAATATTGTCTCTAGTGTTCATTCTCTCTTACAATTTTATTGGCTTTTGTCCTAGACATAAGTGCTAATTTTGAACACTTGAAAAGGAGGTAAGAAGGAAGAAATCTAAAAAGAAAAAGCTTCTCCCACCTATACCCAATGAACCAGGAGCCATAAATTCCCAACCAAATATGGAGACAAATGAGACAAGGATAAACTTTTCAACACTAAAAATGGTAGACAGCCTTTCTTTCTCCTAAACACACAGACAGCTTCAATGTCAGAAGTGTATCTAGACCCATATAGTCCAATTAAATACTGAGGTGGTGTCAACCTTAATCTAAACACAATTTGTTATATAGCACTGTAATTTAACTTTAGAGGCACCTCTACATATGGCATTAAATTTTTAAAAGATGCTTTTACTTTAGAAATTCTCTTACCTTGAATAATGAGTACATTAGCGACATCAAGTTGAAGATCATGTGCTATCAAAAACACACACATTTTGATCTCCACTGAGAACATACAAAATTCTTTTTTCTTAATAGGATTTATACAGATTCTAAAATATATCACCTCAAATACCACAGAAAGCCATGAATTTCTGCCAAAATTGAACCAAAACTTAAGAAAATTTAGCCTAAGAAAATTCACTGATCTCTGCCATGTCCTGACTCTGAATCCAATATTCCATCATTCTTTACACATTGCCACCTTATTTTTTCATAAGTATCTAAAATTTTCTGTTTCCTCAAGAAAATTTTTTCTCTTCCCTCTTCAGTATATTAAAGCATTACATAAATAAAGAATTGTTAGCTAACCATACTTAGGATAAAAAAAAAATGTTAGTGATGCTGCCAGCACTTATCACAGTGCCTGGAACATAATAAGGACTTAATAAATGTTTATTGAGTTTCGTATAGGTAATATAAAGTACCACTTCTCTAGAAGTTTATTTTATATAGGCATATAGTCTGCACTTCAACTGTCAATAAAAATATTGTTTTTGTTAATGTCCAGTCTTGTCCTATACTTCATGACTCCATTTGGGGTTTTCTTGACAAAGATACTGGAATGGTTTTGCATTTCCTTCTCCAACTGAGGCAAACAGAGTTAAGGGATTTTCCCATGGTCACACAGCTAGTAAATGTCTGAGGTCAGACGTAAACTCATGAAGATGAGTCTTCCTGATTCCAAGCCCAGTGCTCTATTCACTGTACCATTTAGCTACCTAAACATAAGTGAAATCATCATTATAACATGTGATTATAATCTAAATAAATGTTCTATTCAAGTCTATATGTAACCAATTCATTGTCTTAATATAAATGATCAAAACTGAGCAAAATGGAAATTGGTATGATAGAAGAAAATAATGAATTTATATAAATTTTTTAAGAAAAAGGTATCCTTATGACAAAATGATTATTTCCAAGTTGAATCTTATTTTTCATGTCTGTACTTTTTACTGCTTGAGTTTTAACTATTAAATACATGATAATTATTTTTTCCCTGGCAGGTTAGAGTTGAGGTGAGTTAATAGATCCATTTGGAACTCTAGATTGTGTTTTTTGCCACCTATATTATAAACTTTAAAACATTTTTCCCCTTCAGGGATGCAAAGACCACACAAGTGGTCCCTATTGTGATAGATGTCTTCCTGGTTTCTATGGTGATCCTACTAAAGGGACAACTGATGACTGCCAGCCTTGTGCCTGCCCATTAAACGTCCCATCTAATAAGTAAGTTACAAGACTTATCTACATCATTATTTTGGCAACCAGTTACTAAATTCTGTTATGGGTGGTGTGTGTGTGTGTGTGTGTGTGTGTGTGTGTGTGTGTGTGTGTGTGTAAAGGAGTCTTAATGTCAAAAAATTCTTTTCCCTCTTTTCTATATGTATAAATGAATTGTGCTTTTTTATTTTAAAAAAATGTATTGGGTCAGCTAGGTGGCGCAGTGAGTAAGAGTGTCAGCCCCGGAGTTGGGATGAGCCAGGATCGGTCCCAGCTTCAGAAGATGAGCACCCATACATAAATAATGACTGGCCATGTAACCCTGAGCAAGTTACTTAACCCCAATTGCTTTTAAAAAATGTATTACTTTGGTAATTATAAAGTAAACTTACAATTCTGAATTTATTTTTCATCTTAAATATTTTAAGGAAATATTCAATTGCCTTTAAATAGTATATGTATATATGTATACATATATGTATATATATATATATATATGTATATATATTTGAATTCTTTAAGTAGCTACTAACCTTTTTCAAAGTGGCATTTAAAATTTATAAAGAAAAGCAAATTTGGGATGGCTGGGTGGCACAGTGAATAGAGCACCAGCCCTAGAGTCAGGAGGACCTGAGTTCAAACAGCATCAGATACTTAACACTTAGTAGCCATGTGACCTTGGGCAAGTCACGTAATCCCCACTGCCCTCCAAAAAATTAAAAAAAAAAATCATAAAAAAGAAAAGCAGGGGGCGGAGCCAAGATGGAGAAGTAGAAAAAAATGGATCTGAAATTCGAGGTCTTAAGATTAAATGTTTCAAATATATATAAATACTATTATTAATACTCTTTTGCTTGTAATTGGGAGATAAGATGTGCAGGCATTGGAACACAGAGATTCACCTTCCTTTAATGGAAAAGTCGAAGGGGGTATGGAAGAGAGCAGATTGGAGGAAGCGATATCTTGAGGGACTGCTATTCTGGGAGGGTGTGTAGGGGAAAAACAGGGGGGGGGGAAATGATTGTAACTCAAAATCTGGTGGAAATGAATGATGTAAAACAGAAGTTAATAAAGCATTTGTTTAAAAAAAACAACAAAAAAAGCAAATTCTTTATGATATCTAAATTGTAGCACAGTTTTTAGTCTGAGTTTACATAATCAAAAGAATTTTGGCTATAAAATACTGCATTTCAGATTATTTCTGAACTGATGGTTTGTGAAGAATAATTTCCATGTTTACTTGCATCATTATATTTCCTGGTCTGGAAAAAAAAATAAAAGAACCATGAAATAAAACTTCACTCAGTGGTTCCAGTTAAAGATAAAAATGACCATCTATTACAGAAGAAATAGCATTAGTTGGGCTGTTATGAATAACATTCTCTCAAATACCTTTATCTCCAATAAAAAGAATCTAATTACTAGAACTTCTCACAGGGATTCCTAACCATTTATGTATTATGAACACATGGTGCTCCCTGTGGCAGTCTGGTGAAGCCTATGGAGCCTTTCTCAGAATAATGTTTTTAAATGCATAAAATAAAATACTTAGAAGTACAAAGGGAGCCAATTATATTATAATACAACTCAGAATATTAAAACAATGACAGCAACTGGAAGTTCCCAGATTATAGATTAAGAACTGTTAGCTGCTAGTATTTCTTGTTTTCCCATCATTTTCCACCAGAGGATTTGGGGCATCTCTAGAAAAGGATATTTTTTAAAAAATTGTTTCTCCAGGTAACCCTCCTATTTCTTGAATGGCTTCCAGATGGTTTCTGATGCCTTTTTCTTTGGGTAGCATGATACTTGGGTCTCAAACGCTGCTTAAAGTGCTCATATTTCTTTTTCTGAGAAGTATTTGTTAATTTGCTGTGCCCTTGTTCATATTGGATAACTTTTGAAGAAATTCACCTCAGCAATGATAGAAATTAAAATAATAATGCTTTGAATGCTGGTTAACACTATAGCTATTAAATTTATTTCACATATGTTGGGTCTTTTTTCATCTAAAGGGTTCCTGGTCTATAGCTTAGTCAATAAGTTCGATTCAACAAGCATTTATGAGGCGGAGCCAAGATGACAGAGTAGAAACAGCAACTCCAAGGCTCTCTTGCCCCAGATTACCTCCAAACTATGTAAAAGGGGGCTCTGAACAACTTCTGGAGCCCCAGCACCCAAAGAACAACACAGAGAAGCTAACCTCCCGCTGAGGACAGCCCAGCAGCCCTGCAGGAAGGACCAGCACAGCACTCTGGGAGCCGGCAGCACGCAGAACGCGGGGAGCCGAGCTGCGTGGAGCCCAAGTCCCCGAGAGCCGAGGTTTTAGCCCCAGGGCGGCAGGGCCAGCAGCCGGCTGGAGAGACCCCATAACACCAGCAGCTGTGGTGACTCCAGAATCATCAACATAGATATACCTAGGACAAAGTAAGAGGTTAGTGTCCTATGGACTTTGGGACCAGTATTTGGGGAATGCGTCGGCTCCCTCCCCTGGGGGCTAGAAGCTGCTGAGGAGACACACCATTTTGTAGTTTTCAGAGGCAGCTCCAGCTCCTGGCCTGCAAACTGTAGGGAGATCCAGTGATCAGTCTTGGGGGGTAATCGCTCTTGCTTTAACCTCCCTGGATCTGGATTGTGATCTGGGGTGGAGATCATGGGTGAGTTTACAGCTTGCCAGAAACGGAAACTGGCCCCCTCACATGTTTGGGGCGAAGGTTCATGTCTGGCACCAGGCCATATGGTGGCAACAAGCCCAAAAGTCAAGTAATTAAGTGGCAACATGCCAAGGCAAAGGAAACAGAAAAATGCAACCCTAGATTCCTATTTGGGGGGCATAGAGCGGGAAAAGGACTGTGAGGTCAGACGTCCTGCTCCAAAAGCCCCAGGGGGAAACATGAGCAGGTTGCAGGCCATAGAGGACCTTAAGAAGGACTTTAAAAATCAAATAGGAGAAGTGGAGGAAAAATTGGAAAGAGAAATGAGAAGGATGCAGGAAAAGTATGAAATGAGGGTCAACAGCCTGATTGAGGAAAACAACACCTTAAAAAATAGACTAACTTAAATGGCAAAGGAGGCCCAAAAGGGCAATGAGGAGAAGAATGCCTTAAAAAGTCAAATTTGCCAGATGGGAAAATAATCTCAAAACTTCACTGAGGAGATTCATTCCTTCAGAGTTAGACTGGAGCAAATGGAAGCTAATGACTTTATGAGAAATCAAGATGCTGTTAAGCAGATCCAAACAAATGAAAGATTAGAAGGCAATGTGAAATATCTCATGGGAAAAACAACTGACCTGGAAAATAGATCCTGGAGAGACAATTTAAAAATTATTGGACTACCTGAAAGCCATGATCAAAGAAAGAACCTAGAAATTACCCTTCAAGAAATTCTCAAGGAAATTGCCCTGATGTTTTAGATCCAGAGGGCAAAATAGAGGTTGAAAGAATCTACGAATCAACTCCTGAAAAAGATCCCAAAAAGAAAACTCCCAGGAATATTATAGCCAGGTTCCAGAATCCCCAGATCAAGGAGAAAATACTCCAAGCAGCCAGGAAGAAACAATTTCAATATTGTGGAAACACAATCAGAATAGCCTAGGACCTGGCAGCTTCTACACTGAGGGATCGAAGGTCATGGAATATGTTATTCCAGAGGGCAAAAGAACTGGGAATGAACCCAAGGGTCACCTACCCAGCAAAACCAAGTATTTTGTTTCAGGGGAAAATATGGTCATTCAGTGGAATAGAGGACTTTGAAGCATTCTTGAGGAAAAAACCAGAATTGAATAGAAAATTTGGCATCCAGACACAAGAAGGAAGAAATGCCTGAGAAGGTAATCAGGGAAAAGAAATCAAAAGGAACTTATCAAAGTTGAACTATTTACATTCCTATATGGAAAAGCAATAACTGTGACTGATGATATCTTTCTCACTATGAAAATAATGGAAGAAGGGGGTGTGGTCATATGAATACATATGTGAATGTGTGTGTATATGGTTACAGTTATATGTGGATAGAGGGCATAGGTTGAATTTGTTGGGAAGGGAGAATACTCAAGGGATGAAATTATGAGGTGAGAGAGGAAAGTGGCAAGAGGAGATGGGGAGAGACAGGGTAGGGTAAACTATCTCATGTAGAAGAAGCAAGGGGAAGTGGTTGCAAGGGAGGGGAGAATAGGAAGGCAAAAAAGGCAAAACCACATTCTCATTGAATTTGGTTCAGGGAGAGAATGACATACACACTAAATGGGATATCTCAACCTGCCGCAGAATAGGGGGAAGGGGGATGAGAGGAGGGATGATGGATGGGAGGGCATCCTTGGGGGCAGGGGTGGTTGGAAGTACCCACTATTGGAGAGGGACAGGATCATGTAGGGAATGGACCAGGTGGGGGGTGGGATGAGTGGGAGGGAATTATAAGCAGCCTTGTACAATATATCTACTATGATAATGTTTTGCATAGCTAGACATGTACAACACATACTGAATTACTTATCTCCCCAGAGGGAATGGGTGACAAGGGAGGAAGGGAATGGATCTGAAATTCGAGGTCTTAAAATTAAATGTTTCAAATATATATAAATTCTAATTTCAATACTCTTTTGCATGTAATTGGGAGATAAGATGTATAAGCATTGGGGCACAGAGATTCACCTTGCTCTAATGGAAAAGTCGAAGCGGGTAAGGGAGAAGATATGGGAGAGAGCAGGATGGAGGAAGCGATATCTTGTGGGACTGCTATTCTGTGGTGGTGGGTAGGGGAAAAATGGGGAAAAATTGTAACTCGAAATCTGGCAGAAATGAATGATGTAAAACAGGAGTTAATAAAGCATTTGTTTAAATAAAAAAATTAAAAAACAAGCATTTATTAAACACTTTGGGCAAGGCACAGTGGTAAGCACTAAGGGTACAAATACAAAATGGAAGACACTCCCTGTCTTGAGGCTACAGTCAACTGTATCCCCCTCAGTGACTAGCACGAGATTTTTCATGCATGCCTATAGTAGATTATAATAATAATGGCATTAATGCTGTAAACTGTGTAAGGTGTTTCACATGTCTCATTTTACCCTCACAACTGTACTGTGAGGTAATAACTTACAATATTAGATAGATTAGATCTAGTGATGATTTCAAGTGCTCAACATTTAGATAACAATTCAAGAGTTGCTCAGCATTTTACATCTATCATTATCTCATTTGAGCAACCCTGTGAAATAGATGCTCTTATTTTTTAGTCTCATTTTACAAATGAGAGAACAGAGACTAAGAGATATTAAGTGATTTGCCCAGAATCACTCAGTCAGTAAGTATCTGAGGTAGAATTCCTATTCAGATCTTCCTGACTCCAAAGAATTCTATTCACTATGTGACTTTTTTTTAATTGACTTTTCTTTTCTCCAATGAAATTGAACTTGGAACAAGCAACAACTCTTTTTAAAAATACCAATAAACATCACAGCCCATTTCTTCATAAATAAGAAGGGAGGGTATGAGTAGCATTTTCTATCTATAAATAAAAGAAGTTAAGTTTGTAGATTATCACTACTCAATACAGTGGATCTTAGGAACTATGTGACTACAATCATAAGAAGGACTTTAATTTAAAATGCTTAGAAAACTGCCATTGTGTAGACATTGCATATGCATTTGCATATGAGAATCTAAAAGTATGGAAGGTGTTTTTTTTTAACTAAAAATAAATGGAAACATGTAATAAAGCAAATGATTCTCTTTAAAATTATTCATTTTGTGCCATCACAAGCTTTGAAGAATACAAAGGTTTTTTTCTTCTTTTTTTCATTTCATACACAGACCAGACTATAGTGGAACAGAAGCTATCTCAAATTGGTCAAAAGGTTGAAAACTTGGCATAACCTGTGATTACATGTAAACTCTCTAGTAATAGATTTTCCTTGGTGATTTATCTTTAATCCATGCACCGTAAATCTTAGAAATCAAAAATATCTTGGTTCCAAATTTCTTAGATAATATTACTACATAAATCATACACACACATATGGGGATTGATAGACATAATTATTGCAAAATAGATATATATGGAAAAACACATATTTCACTTACACATGTAATAGGGGCTTGGTTTTGCATGTCCAGAAGCTGGTCTCTCTATTTTAGATCTGGAATGCTCAAAGCAAAGCCCTGCTTATACACACCCACATGTACATCATCTGCATCAATCATTTACAAGGGTCCACTATTTGCTACCCCTCTCATAGGTGATGTATATCTACTGTAGAAATAAATATATAAAAACACTATATCTACAACTTCAAACTAACAAAATTGCAAAATCTTGGTCTAGAATGTGGACATTAAAATATCTGAACATTTATCATTTTGTAATATTAATTATAATTAACAACAATGATAATATTAGCAGCTAGCATTTATAAAGTGGCTTAAAGTTTGCAGTGTTTTATATGTATTACAGCTTTTGATTCTCACAAAAAAACCCTATGAAACAGGCGCTGTTATTATCCCCATTTCTCAGGTGAGGATGAGATGTGTACAGTCACCTAATAAGTATCTGAGGCAGGATTTGAACCTAGAGCTCACTGCCTCCAAGTCCATTTATCTATGATACCACATAAGTACATGAGTAGATAAAAAGAAATATTCAGATTTGAGGGTGTTTTTTATTTTTTTACCATTTTTTACTAAATGCTCAACTTCATACAGCTTGAGTATAGAGAAGAGATACAAAGTCCTTGACCTTTATTATCATTGAAGATGCTATGCTCTATGAGCAAAGGAAAATTGAAACAGCCCAAAAAGATGCAAGATGTATAGATTTAGAGAATCCACCCCAAATTCTGAGCATTCTGAGTTCATTTTGGTCTGATCAACCACATTCGTATGCATTGTAACTTGCCTCTAACATAGTGATGTCGTTTTGGTCCTCTCCAAGAATGAAGGACAACAATCAATCAGTAACCAACCAGAATGGAAGAGACACAAAATCTTTGACCTTAAAGAACAATCAAATCCTTGATACTTTAAACTAGGAATTTCTTTCAGTACTCATTAAGTGTGGAAGATCATTTTTCTGGGCAGAGCAACATTCTCCTGGCCTTTAAAGTTGGGTTTGGAGTCAGATAACATAGGTTTCAATTTCCCATTAACTATCTAGGTGATGTCACTTAACCTTTCTGGGCTTCAGTTACCTCATCTGTTAAATGAGTGAGTTGAACTAGATGATCTCAAAGTCCCCTCCAACCAAAATTATATGATCCTATAAGCTCAGAATATGATTGAACATAGAATGATGTATGTTATAGATAGCAGTATATTTAAGGAATTCTAATTGATCCAACTATCCAGAATGGTGCCAGGTTCACAATAGTCCTTCAATTATGCTTACTAACTATATTAGCATGACCAAGTCACTTTCTCTAAGTCTATGCATCCTCATCTTTAAAATGGAAATAATACTTATCATACCTACTTCACAAAGTTGTTGTAAGGCAAAATTAGAGAAAGCCTTTAGCAACCCTTAAAACACTGTACTGATTGTCAGCTAGTATCATTATTAATTTCCATTCATTGTGAAGAATTGAAAGACACATTTGGATTACATAGATTCTTGTAATATCCTTCCAATCAGACCACTAAGACTTTTCTCTGTTCTTCCAATGCACAGAGTTGGCCTTGTGTGAGAGTGGAAGGATAGGTAAAATAGAAAATAAATGTCTTCACATTGCATACATAAAACTTTAGTTTGCATTTTGGATTAAAATATGGAAGAATCCCAAGCTGCTGATGAATTCTTCATAAAATTTAAATATCTAAATGGACTTGTCATCTATATCACAAATGGGAATGTTCCTTACATTAAGGTAGATCATAACCTGGGGCCATCCTGTGTAACTCTTGTCTGTGTACTCCCACAGGTCCACTGTCCACATACTTCATTCTATCCTCCCTTTATCTTATCATTACTGGGGTGGGATGATAGGATGCTAAATCTAGACTTGGAAGAGATCTTAAGAGCCTTCAAGAGGAGGAAATTGAGATCCAGGGAAGCTAAGTGACTTGCCCAAGGTCTCAAAAATAGTAAATGTCAAAAGCAAGATTTGAAGCCAAGTTCTCTGCAGAGCCAGTACTCTTTAATCTATCATTTGAACCCATGGACTGTCCAACTCTCATTCTCACCATCCACATGACCAGCATGATTCTTTTACAAAAGAATCATTTTTCCCTGATGGCATTCTTTAGTTCTTTTCTTCATAGTTCTTTATTTATCATATGCTGCAGTTGACAAAACTTTACCAAACATCCTTTACTAATTTCATTTTTAAGCATTTATTTTTGCTTTGGGGCGGGGGTGGGGGGCAATTGGGGTTAAGTATTAAGTACTGAGTGAGACTGGATTTGAACTCAGGTCCTCCTGACTCCAGGGCCCGTGCTCTATTCACTGTGCCACCTATCCCCGCCCCCCAGCAATTTTATTTAAAGTTTTGAGTTTCAAATTCTATCCCTCCCTTCTTCCTTCCTCTCACCCCTTCTTGAGACTGTAAGCAGTCAGATATAGGTTATACATGGGCATACTAATTGCATTTAGATTCAATTTGATTTGTATACAAACTTCTATATGGATCTATCTGAATAGTAAAAAGCAGAATTCTGTTGCTAATTTTTTTAAAAGGTTATTTTCTACATGTAAGATACCTCTTCTCCCCTGAACTCATCATTTGTCAGGGATTGGGGCAGAGTGGGGAGTTGGCTGATCCTTCACCATTTGGCATCACACCAAAATCTACCAAGCTGCCACCTGTTACTCTTTAGCATTTGAAGAAAGTGCCTTGTGGGCCAAGAACTCCTTAGTCCTACGTGGCATTTTAGTTGGTAATCCAGGAAGTGACACTCTTTCCCCCAGAGCTTGCCAACGAGCCTTAAGTGACACTTCTCTGGAATGGCTGTGTAATCACCAGCAATCTCCCTGCTCTGCCTCTTCCTGTCCCAGCACAGTGAGCTGCATATTCTGGCCAAATCCAAAGTCAAAGTCACTCCATTTTCCAGTCTAAATTCACTGGGGAAATTATCCTCACTCATGATTATCTCCTTTCTTTCTCTCTATGTGAGTATTATTATTTTCACTGCTAGGGAAATGTCATATTCCACCCTGGAGATAACTACAATTTCAGTAGAGGAGTGGTTTCTCAGTTTCTATAGAGCTAAGATTTCCTAGGCAGAGTGGTTTTGTTTAAATGCATCCTCTCCAATTTTCATATTTGCAAAAGCTTTAAATGGGTTATTTCTCATCACTAGTTGCAGGCCAGCAGTTTGGAATAGTGGAATGAGTATCTGGATCCCAGTTTATCTTCTCCTAGGAGTCTCAGTTTCCTCACTTGTAAAATGGAGATAAGGTCTGCCCCTCTACCCACAGGGTTGAGAGGAAATTTTTTTTAAAAAATGGATGTATGTGACTTTGAAATGTGTAAAGAAATGTACAAATAGGAGTTGATGTAATTTTTTTGTAAATCCTGGTAAACCAGACTTTTTCCTGAAATGTTTAAATTCTTACTAGAATGCTTTACAGTTTCCTATGAAAAGTAATTAGGAATCTGAAATATACTTCACTAATAGCATTCCATAAATATTTTGGCAGCAGTAACGTATTTATGAAAATATCCCTTGCCTAGAAGTTCATTTCCTTTTAAAAGAGACTACTGAGCTCATAGACTTAGAGCTGAAGAGAACCTTTGAGATAATTTGGTCCAAATGATCAGAAATGTTTAGCGACTTACCCAAAATCACAAAGCTTCTAAGCTGAAGGACCAGGATTTAAACCCCAATCCACTAACATATTTGTCATTTACCATATCTGACCTTCACTAATTAGAATGAAAACATTTCATTATCATTTTGTCCTTGGTAACATGTGAGTGCCATAGAAGTGACAAAATGAATTCCATTCAAATTAACTAACACTTAGAAGAGAATACTGACACCTACATAGCCTTTAAAGTTTGCAAAGGATTTTATACATGATCATATTTGGTCTCCTCAGAAAGAAAAAGCTACAAGCATTTAATACTTGTATTATTTTACTGATAAGATGATCAAGGCTGAGAGAATTTAAGTGATTTGCCTAGAATAAGTATCTAAGATTAGATTTGAACCTAGGTATAGGTTCACTCCTATACCTAGGACACTCTACATAATCTGTCACACTGCCTCCTAAAATGCCTAAAGCACTATTCAGGGAACTAGGTCAGATGCAATGTTTCACTAAAAACATAGTTCCTGCCCTCATACAGTTTATAGTCCAATTAAAATTATATAGCATACACACAAAATAACTGAATGCAAAATTATTCATGAATATATGAAAGTGTTGTGTGAAATTTAAGAGGAGAAAAGTCATTGTTGGCTAGAGACAATCAGGGAATGCTTCTGGAGTGAGATGCTAGAGTCTGAAGAGGTGTAGTACAAAATTCCAAGTATAAGGAAATGTATTGGCAAATTTTAGAGGAAAGTATAGAGTGTCTACTGGAGACAAGGCATAGTCCAATTTGTTTTATTTGAGTATGCAGAGTATGTAGGAAGAAGCAGTATGGCCCCAGCAAAAAGACAGTAACAGCAATATTGTTTTAAGAATGACTTTCAGTGAAAAAGTTATTTTGACTATTATAAATACTGAAATTAACTACAAAGGACATATGAAGAAAGATGCTATATGCATCCAGAGAAAGAACTGATAAATAGAAGTATGTATAGAAAAATTTTACACACACACACTATACACACACACACACACACACACACACACACACACACACATACACATATATATGCCTATTTGTGTCTAATGGTAACCATTTCTAGGGTGGGGGAGAAAGGGTAGAAGAAAAAAGGAAAGAAATTTAATGATAACTTTGTCATATATTTTAAAGGAATATCAATTCATACTTAGATTTGCAGTTTCATATGTAGTCATCTTTCTTATACTGTTGTTTTATACTATAAATTAACGTGTAAAAAAACACCCTTAGTTTCTATAAAATAGGAGCATTAGATTAGCCACTGAAGTAATTTCAAGCTCTAGATTTATGAATAAATATGACATGACTTCTTTTTCCAGCCTTATAATAGTGGGAGAGTATAGAATTACAGACAAAGGAATCTTAACATTAATCCTTAGCATTGATCAATAAACATTTATTAAATACCTGCTATTTGCCAAGCACTGGGGATACAGAGATAAAAATGTAATAATCCCTGTACTCAGGGAGCTTATAGTCTATCAGGGAGTCAACGTGTATAGATACATATAATTTTTATAGTCCTGTCTGCTGCCTGACTTGTATCAAGGTTTTTCTTAGTGAAATAACAGAATAATCTTACATCCTAATACCTTTTTAACTACAAAAAAGATTTCTTGTCCAAAAGTACAAGTTTCTAGATCATTGAATATAGAGAAATAATAGCAAGGGGCAGCTAGGTAGCACAGTGAATACAGCACCGGCCCTGGAGACAGGAGGACCTGAGTTCAAATCTGGCCTTAGACACTTAACACACACACACACACACACACACACACACACACACCTATCTGTGTGACCTTGGGCAAGTCACTTATCCCCAAATGCCCTATCTTCATCCCTCTAAAAAAAAAAGAGAGAGAGAGAAAGAAATAATAGCAAGAAAGTTCACTTGTCTCAGAACCATTTCTTTTTGAACCTGTCAAAAAAGATAAGAATAAAATAACAATTTACATTAATTAATAATGTGTTATATAATACTTTAAGATGTTATCATTTGTTTTACAAATGTCATCCGTGAACTTTACAACAAACCTATGGGCTAGGTATTAAAAGCACTGTTATCCCAATTTTACAGATGAGGAAAGTGAGACTGACACTTAAGTGACCCACAGTCACACAGCTAAGATGACTCCGCCCCTGCGTCACCAACTGCCTATGAGGCATTTCAAATTGTCTTCCTGGAAGCATCTCTAATTCATTATGTATAAAACAGATCTCACCTTTTCCCATAATCCACCCCCCCTTTTCATTCTTGCCTGTATCTTTTGAGGGCCAGACTATCCTTCCATTCATACAAGCTTGAAGAATCAGTGTCCTCCTCGACTTTTCACTCTCACCCCACATTTCTAAACAGTTGTCACATCTTATTTCTTCTCATACAGTCTCTGACCCCTTCTACTAGAGCAACAACCATTACTGCAGTTCCCCATCCCACCCCCCACTTCTCACCTTTAATGTTGCAGTACATTTCTAGTTCTCTTGGCTTAAAATCTCTACTACAATCCATGCTCTACACAGATGCCAAAATTATTTTCCTTAAGCAGAGGTCTGATCCTGTTCTTCTCCTGCTCAATAAACCCAAGGGACTCGCTAGAATCTCTAATACAAAACATAAATTCCTCTCTTTGGCATTTACAATTGTTTGTAACTTGACTTCATTCTATCGTTGTAGCTTTACTACATGATATTCCCCTTCCCACAATTCACAACCTAGCAAAACTGGCTCTTGTTTCTCCTCATTCTTGATCCTCCATTGCTCATCTCCATGCCTTTTCATTGGCTGTTTCTCATACCTTATGTGTGCTATCTCCTCACCTCAATCACTTAGAACCCCAAGTTTTCTTCAAGACGCAGCTCAGATGCTACCTTCTATAAAAAAAAAAACTGCCCTGGGGAGGCTAGATGGCGCAGTGAGAAAGAGTCAGGATGACCTGGGATTGGTTCCGGCCTCAGAAAATGAGTACCCACACATAAATATTGACTGGCTGTATAACCTTGAGCAAGTTACTTAACCCCAATTGCTTTTTAAAAAAATCTGCCCTGTTCTCTCAAATTCTGGCACCCAAATTACCATGTATCTATTTAATTCTATTTTTCATATGCCCATCTTTGTCTACACTCTCTTCCACAATAGGATGTCAATATCACCCAGCATGTTTTACACAGTACCTGGAGGTGCCTAATAAATGCTTGTTGACTGACCAGTAATTAGGGATGGGATTCAAACCCAGATCTAACCTAATTCCAACTCCTATACCATAAACTAAGTTTAGAAGAACACAAGAAGTCAGTTTTCATTATTGGAGCCCATGGATGCTCAGGCCAAATTCTCCCTTTTAAATCAGTAAAGGTCAGCAATTCTGTGATTGAGTTAGGAAGAAAATCCTCTTTCCATCCCCCATCCTGCCTACTATTGACCTCCATGAATACAACAGTTTGTACTCAGACCACTTCTACACCAGTGTCTTGAAGATAACTACTGAAAATGACATTAGTTAGAATGATATCATTAGAATAATAGTTGCCACTTTACTGGAAAAGCACTCCTTTCCACCGCATGAATACTTCTTGAACTACATGTGCCATTGCAGACCATAGTACAAGCTATATTATCTTTCTGTTCCCAGAGAGGGGAAACCCCCTCTTCCCTTTCCAGTCTTCTTACATTTCCTCCCCAACACAAACTTTTCAATCCAGTGTCACTTGCCTCCTGGGTTGTTTTGTAAACAAGATGCTATATCTCTTCTCCCTGGACATTTTCTCTGACTGTCCCTTGTACCTAGAGATGCTCTCTCTCCTCTACTCCATCTAGTCACTCCCCTGGCTTCCCTTAAGTCCCAGTTAAAAATCCCTCCTTCTACAGGAAGCCTTCCCCATTCCCTATTATTTCCAGTGCCTCCTTCCATTAATTATTTCCTATTTATTCTGTATATTTTGCTTGCTCTGTGTGTGTATGTAGGTATGTATGTTTGTCTGTGTGTGTAGCATATTGTCTCCCCCATTAGATTGTAAGGTCCTTGAGGGCAGGGACTGTCTTTTGCCTCTTTTTGTATCCCCAATGTTTAGCATAGTGCCAGTTACATAGTAGTAGCTTAATGAATGTTTATTGATTGATGACCCATAAGAAACTTAAGAGCATGAAGTAAACTGTGTAGAAGCTAAATAGATGAATGAAAAATCAGCTTTTTAGCAGTTACTAAGCACTGTGCTAAGTTTTGAAGATGCAAATATAAAAGCAAGATTCTGTTCTCAAGGAAACTACATTCTAACGTAGGGATAATGATGAAAGAGGTTTCAGCTGCAGGTCAGATGGATAGCTCCTATTATTTTTAGGATTCATCAGCAAAGCAGATAGTAGTGTCATTTCCATGAATCAAATCATACCCACTTTTAATGTTGAATCATTGGGAGTGTCAAGCTCCTTGGTGAGGGGAACTTTATTTTCTGGGTCTTCATTGTCTATGGGTGCTGAGTAGACAAGGACCACAAGCACCTACGAAGGCCCTTGCCAAGTTGTGTCTCCACAAAAGTGGAGGCTTTTTTCTACCATGAATACTTTCTTCAAGAAGGACAGGAAGAGCTAGACATAGTGATAATCCAATGACATCACAAAAAGGAAATGAATTCTAACTTAACGAATAGGAAATGAGGGGATAGTGCTTTGGTAATCATTCCTGAATTAGCTGTGTGCAGTCTGTCAATTGACTTGTTGAAAGCAAACATCAAAATCAATAACAAATTAGAAGAAAGAATAAAAATGAGAAAAAGATTTGGTGTGAAATTAAAACGACTCCAATATAATGTATTTAAACATGCTGTTGAGTCAAAAAAAAATTGAAAATAGGCAAAAGACAAAAAAACAGACCTCAGAAGAAACTATCACCAATGAAAAACTTGATATTCTTACCAAGTAAAGATTTGACAACTCAGGGCAACATTGATTGAAAATATAGATTTGGCTATTAAATCATATGCAGGTGGTTGATGGAAGATTATAAGCAGTACTATCTTTTAAAGCAGCAAAATTTTTTAAAGAAAGAATAGCAGGAGATCCAATTAAATCACATGATCCCCAAAGTAGTTAAGGGTGAAAATGTAAAGCAGTACCATCTTTAAAGAAGCAAATATTTTTTTAAAAAGAATGGCAGGAGATCCAATTAAGTCACATGATCCCAAAAGTAGTTAAGGGTGAAAATGGAAAGCGTACAACAAACAAATAAAAAATAGAATCGATTTTTCAATGTTATTATACTTATTCTCTCCATTGAAGTCAATGGAGTCACCATTTTTGAACTCTAATTAGTAGCTATTGATATACTGGATGAGGAAGCAGAAATACTGGGAAAGAAAGCAAAGATGAGAAAAGTAACTGAATTAAATAGGCAAAGTCTACCCAGAGAGAAGCTGTGCTAGACTAAACATAGTTTTGAGGCTATTTAGACTTCAGTTCTCAAGACATGGTAAAAAAAATATCTTGGGTGTATTCTAAAAGGTCATCTTTGATGGAGGTATGAGAAAGGGAACAGACAGTCTTTTGCAAACTATATAATTGAGCATACCACATCATTACAGGCATATAAGTAACTGAAAGATGGAGAGAATGCAAGATCACACTGTGCTTATTGGTTTTTGAATATAAAATAATTTAATTGGGCAGAGCAAAAACTCGACCATAAAGGCTCTTCTCCAACAAGATGCCTCACATGTACATTTTAAAGTCATACAAACTTCCTTGAGAGACACAACAGAGATACATTTGTTCAATGACTGCTTATAAATATCAAATGAGAAATATAGCAGGAAAATGCATGCTAATGAAAGGTGTTTGCCATTGTCATGAAAAATGTCCAAACCGCAGAATATAAATGGAAGAGTGATTCTTGATGGATGGTCAGGTCTCCCAGATGTTCCTATTTGCAGGTGACATTGTGCTGACTGCACCAAGCCCCAGAACACTGTGACAGCTCCTGAATGAGTCTCCTAATTATTCCAAAATATTTTACCTAAGTACTCACACAGGAAAGTCAAGTAATGAAGAATGCTTGTTGTCTAGACTGTGATAAGCAGTTTGGTGGACAGTCCATTCAGCTAGTTTATCAGTATATATCTTGGACAAGCTCTGTAGAGGGCCAATGAACTAGGACAAGTATTTATGGGAAAAGATGGGTGGGCTGAATTGTCTTTGGAAATTCATCAGCACTTTTAACAACCCTGTCCTCTCTACAGTAAAGGGTCATCTTTTTAATACTAATAGATACCTGGTAGTGCTATATATAACTCTGAAGCAGGAAATATCACAGGCTCAAAAGAATTAAATATGTATGTCACTCAAGGCATGTGGTAAGCATAGGTAAACTTCAGCATATTACCAATGAAGAATTGTACAGGTAAATGAAAGTGAAAGATTGTAAATATATATGACAAGAAAAGAAAATGGGCTAATCATATAATGGGAGTATATAGCACCAACACAATATTCACAACACCAATGGTGACTGTAAATATGTTGGCATTGTTCTCAGTCACAAAATATAACAGACTCTCCCTATATAAGACAGAAGCAAAACATTTATTCAGATACCAGAAAACCAAATTCCCAAACCAGGAAACCAAATTAATTATAGCAACATAGTAGCTAATACACCATAGCACAGCAAAGAGTCACACCATCCTTTAACCTTCCCACAAACCAACACTCAGAAATCAGCTGTCTGCTTATCTGCTGTCCTCTCTCTCCTGCCATCTAGCTGCTCAGACTCCCAATTTCCTGTGGTCTCTGCTTCACCCTTCAGCAAACTCCTCACACCACAGGCTCCATGTGATTACATTTGACCTATTAGGGGGCAGGGAAGATCTTCAAATTCCTTTAGGTTTATTAAGGGGCAGGGAAGAGCTTCAAATTACCATTACCATTACAGAGAGAGAAGAAACCAATGAAAAATCTGTGTGTTTCATTTGTACCCACTCAAAGTCTACAACTCTAGAGGAATACCAATACATTAAACAGAGCCTTGTGGAGGATATATGGGAGGTCATTGACAAGAATTTGCACAGGAAAAGAAGGTGTAGATGGAATGCATTGTGTGCCATTGGTGAGAGTATATTCCCACTGAGTGGTTACAGGTCCATTGAAATATCTTCATATTCATTCTTCAGTACTGTTGTTTACTATTGTTAATGAAGCCTATGTAGCTTTTTATTATACCTTTACCTGCTTCCTCTCAATCTGAGAATCCTGAATTGTCTTATAAAAACAATCAAATCTTCTTCCACTTTAATTATTTAAATCCTTATGCAATATTTTGTTTTAGCTAAAAATAGTTTCATGATTTAAACATGGAAACATTGCCTTGAAGGTAAATCTGAAGATTATTTTTTTAATATTATTGGAGATTGGAGCAAAACTATTAAGATGTTATTTAAGTTCACCCAAAGAATCAGAGGCAAAACTAAGATTATGATTTAGATCTGAGTTTAAAGTCATTTCTTTAAGCCATTGAGCCATGCAGTCATTATTGAATTGTCCTGTCACATAAAAAATAAGAATAAATCTATTTAAGGGAAAAGAGGATGGGAGAAAGATTAATAGTTCTCTTTCCAATATTTAATTTATGAAAAGTTAAGGCAGAAATGTCCTCTTAATCTCTCTTAAAAATATTTCCTAGTACTGAATACACATGTATGAGAGTGAATTTGTGAACATTTTTACATGTACATACACAGGCATAATGATGCATCATTCTGCATAATATATGCACAGTGATGGTACAAAAGATAACCTCACCCCCTCTCCACACACATACTATATCAGATACACAGAGTTGTCCAAACTATCTAATAAATCAAGCTGCACCACTTTGTGTTCAAAGGGATTTAGCTAGTGAGAAAAATCTATGGCCTTGTGTTTTTCCAGGCCTTAAGGGTCCCTAAAAAAGCAGCTGTACATTCCTGCTTGTTATTGGTGATCACGGACTCAGCTGAGTCTAGTCACATAATAACATGTCATAGGGATACTGCCCTCCACTGTGCTATATTCGTGTTTGCAGAAATAGCAATACCATTTCGTCCTCTATTGGCTAGACTCTAATCCCCATCTGTGAACCCAGGATGACCTGCTCATCTCCTGTTGTCCCATGGGAAGAGGGATGAAAACTCTGCCGCTAATGATTTTGTCTCTCTGTTTCTTTTTTGTCCTTGTTCTCACCCAACAACAACTACAACAACATAGCTTCAGTCCAACGTGCCACTTAGATTGGAGTCGGGGATTGATATGTGATGAATGCCCTGTCGGGTACACAGGACCACGCTGTGAGAGGTAAGCAAGCACCACACTGCCTTTCAGAGTGACGTCTACCTTGGGGACTTTAAAAACAACAGGTATTGTCGTTCTTTGCACTCCCCAGTAAAAGCGGAAAAAAATACTTCAGCAATGTTCAGTGAAATGAAATTAAGTTCCCCCTCACACTTGTCAAACAAATGCAGTACATTCTTTATAGTTTTTTTTTTCATTCCCTGTAAATTGCTCTATAAATCTCTATTCCTTCAAAGAATATTTGATAAATGTTTTATTCTTAAAGGCTATGCATTAACCTATTGTATCCAGAAAGTATTTCCCAAGTGGAAGGAATATATTTTAAGGTTCTTCCATCAGTATTTTTTAATCTTTCATAATTAGTTTTCTTGTCCTTAAAATATGACTTGAAATTTTAGAGCCCAATTCATCAAATGGCCCATGACTTACTATTACTGGGTTTGGGATTTGTTTGCTTTTTACAAATTAATATGGAGTTAAAAATGTAATTTTTCATCTGATTTATATATTGTTTTAATTATTCCCAAGACAATATTATCATTCTGGCTGATGTATGCTTTCTGCAGTAGAATTCTTTAGTCAAAAGTTTCACTAGTCTTTATTTTGCAATGGTAACATAGATATCATTTTCTATGGTTTCTTTCTCTTAAAATCTATTATGAAGGGGAAAAAATCACATAGAGAAAGGCCTGTCTATAAATTATGTTCTTGCCTTTGGTAAATTACCACGCACCACTTCCATGTCCAGATCATCATAATTGAAATAGTCTCCTTTCCTATACCTTCTGGAAGTAGAGGGCCAGTCACCTCCCCATCATCACCAGGACTGATCTTGCTAAGGGCTATTCTTGCCTATCTTTTCCTGTCTGCCTTGCAGATTGTTGTCCCTGTTTCAGCTGAGGTCCCCGAAGTTAACAATTATAAGAATAAATCACCCAGGGAGTACACCAATAAAAACTGGTTGATGCAAGATGCCGAATGTTACCTGGTAAAGCAACAGGTGCAATTTGGGGATCTGGCATATTCTGTACATTAGTGATAAGGCCAGGATTAAAGTAAATTAGATTTTAATTGAAGTGAAATACAGGAAAAAACTGTAGGTCAGTAACTGTAAAAGTCAAATGAACAATAAAAGTGAAAGATATGAGTGTTTCTTCCCGTTACAAATGAACAGGTAATTACCATGCCAGGAGCAGTTTATATCAAAATCGTGGCCCTTCTACCTCACCCCACCCACTTTTTTAAAGCAATTGGAAAACGGTAGCTCATCTGTTTCTCGAGGCCATTAAATCTGTTCAAGACCCTTCAGTGCTTTTCTCACTCATTCATACTAATTCCTTTGTCAATGAGGAAGCAATTTCTAAACCTTAAAAGAAAAATTTTCAAACTGTGCCACTATTTTGAATTATGTAGAAAAGGGGCCTAGAATCCCAATGAGAAACTGACTTGAACAACAAAAAAAGTTATTATGGTACAGTTGAGTAACTAATGTTCAGAAGTAATCATAATCTCATGGACAAGAAGCAGGAACAACTGTAGCAAGGGGGTTAACATTTGCTACTTTTGGTGAAATTCATCTTGGCTGAGTAGAAAAGCCAGCTGTTCTCAAGCAGGGGCAACAAAAAACTTTGCTCTTCTATTAATTAGTTTAACTTAATTTGGGTGCCAGAGAGGAGGGGATGGAGTAGCAACTAGGAAAGAGTAATGACAGAAAATAAACTTTGGCTGTGGGTAGTCTTGGTAGCAAGCTCATTATATAATTGAGACATCAGTGACAGTCATTTATATGATAGCCCATATAACGGAATTATATCATGGCATAGAGCAACAGGGTGCTAATTGATCCAATTGAAACTTGTAGGGGAAATAGTTCTGGGAATTTTGTCACTGTACATGTAGACCATCAGAGAAAAGAGCCCATATGAGTGAGTGCTTTTCCATTTTGCCTAGGGAACCAGAAGACTTGAAGTTAATGTTTAATTGTCTCTGGACTATCAACATGGGCAGTAGATTTTTTGACAGATGAGTCTGCCAAGAATGAGGGCACAGGATAAGAATGCATCAGTAATAACAATGATATCAGTGACATTGCTTTCTCTGAGTTTCATGTTATTTCCTTCTACTTGGACAATAGAAGAGACAATATTATATATGAGAATGAACATTATAATAAGAGTTAGGAAATTTGAATGTGCCATTAACTCATTGGGTAAGTCAGGTCACCTCTTTGGGCTTGTTTCCTCCCTCACTGTGTAATGAAGAGTATGGCACAGGAGGGAAGGGAGTATGTGGTATTTATGTACCAGGCACAGTGCTAATTTCTAAGTTCCCTGTTACTGCTAAGGTACTTTAATTCCATATATTCTCTTCCTCTTTTCCTGTAGAGTGTCAGACGCTGGTGAATATCATCTTCCTAGGCAATATTCTATGCTATTGGAAGAAATCAATTTTGTCTACCTCATCTATTCTTCATTCATCTCTTCCCAAATATTTTCCAATTGACTTAGAGGAAAACAATGTGGAAGTAATCAGTGGTAGTTGACTATCCAGTGCAATTCCAGCCCCAAATCCTGGTCTTCAGATGGAATTTCCTTACTCTGTCTTGAATGTGAATAATTCTTTTGGAATTCTTGATGACATATTTTCAGAGAGTACAGGTTTGAAAATCTGGAAAGATCTAAAAGACTGTGATTTAGACTACTGTTAATTATTGAATCTAAACATATCGCAGAATTCGGCATTATTATCATTAAGTGAAGATTTATATGATGAACAGTATCAAGTTCACAGATCTTGGAAGCATTTTTCTACTCCTTAGGGAATTTTTTTTGTATGACTCCAAGAATACTATAAGACAGCTAATAAAAAGTCTTCTAAAAAGTGTCAGCAGTGAATAGAGTTTTTTCACTGAAGTGTGATATGAATTAACTATCATGTCTATTCATAATTTTTGCTTAAATGTCATACAACAAAACCCTCTGGAAGGCATAGGTGCTGCTTCTGACTTACATATTAATCTGTTTGATTATGGCCATTTTCTCCCTGGAATGAGTTTTCTGCTATTGTGGAAGAAATTTGCACTCTATTAATTGGTACCTGTGTTAAGAAGAATTCCCAGACCTTGTTAAATAATGTCATCTCTCCAGAGGGCAGTAAGTCATTTTGAGGGAAGTGAACTGAAAGTAATGGGTTTTAGTTGACTATAATAATTATCTTTGATATATCCTCATTCCACTGGAGCAAAATCCATTTATTTATAGTAAACAAAATGAAATATAAAGCTTTGTGGATGTGATGATAAATTCCAAATGTCAAACAAAGCAAGAAAAATGTGGGTGATAATTCATTTGGACCTTCTTGGTGTTTTGATTAAATGCCTCCTTCAAAAGGAATGATGGCAGTAATAATAATTTAAAACTTCCTCCCTCTCCCCCCCCCCCCCCCGCATAGACCACTTTTACCTCTTACATTGCTCTATACTTCTACTCACCATCTCTTTCTGCAGACCAAAACTACCTTATGTGGGTATGGGCAACTACTCTCTCTTGCATGCATTATCTCCTTCAAATAAAATGTAAGTTCCTTGAGGGCAGGCTGTTTTGTATTTATATCCCAAGTGCTTAGCATACTGGCCAGTGCACAGGAAGCATTTAATTGATGCTTTTCTACTCATCTAATCATAAAGTTTCAAAGTTTCCAAGCTATACTATTTCATTTATCCCTCACAGCATTTTATGCATGTGAGACAATCCAACAAATAAAAAAATACCTTATATACTCCATTTTAGTTTATATAAAGCATCTTTAAAAGGAAGTAACAAGTAATCTTTGTTTGTGGCAATAGTCTGCCAACAATATTTGCACAAAATTAGGTTTTATTGTCTTTTTTCTCTTTAGCATTTATTTTTTGGAGTACAATTAGTATTACAGTTGGTAAGTACAAATTTAATTATTAGGTCATTAGGTGCTCATTAAATTGTTGTGAATTTACCCTGAGAGGGCGCTTGACATAACTCAAATAAAAATGTACTTATCTCTTTTCCTGAAAGTAGTCTTTCTAATCTTACAAAACATGGCTATTACATGTGTCTGAACTGCCTTAAAAACAATATATTACTTGGAGAAAATTATTTTCTTCATCTTTTTCCATTATATTTTTTGATCATTGCTGTGCTACAGTCCCATAGGATGACATGGGTGTCTGTATTGCCCAGAAACAGAAAACTTTCTACTTTCTCTTATTTCTACCTCCTCTTTCTTCTCCCTACTTCTCTTCTCCCTCAGTCCGAGAACATGAGCAAGTATGAAGTATGAGTAAATGTAATGAGAGGGAAAGCATACCAGAATATAAATGGGTCCTATCTACATAAGCACTTCTTGAATAGATACTGGTAATCTGCCACATTAAATAGCAAGCTTTATAGAATGCTTTGATCAGGGGAAAACATAATACTATAATTTATTAAATATGTGCCTTAAAAAAAAGAACAACCCTCTGATTTTTGTCATTATTGTGCCAACTGGAACATACTCTTAAAAAAGGGAAAACCAGGGGCGGCTAGGTGGCGCAGTGAGTAAGAATGCCGGCCTCGGAGTTGGGATGACCCGAGATCAGATCCGGCCTCAGAAAATGAGCACCCACGCATAAATAATGACTAGCCGTGTAACCTTGAGCAAGTTACTTAACCCCAATTGCTTATAAAAAAAAAAAGGGAAAACCTACAGTCTACCCATATGGATTTCTAAATTATTAAAATGTATCTTGTGGTGTCTTCTGGTACCTGGAACATTCCACTTAGCCAGAATCCCATATAGACCCAGAGCAGTCTCCAACAGATACAATCCCTAGAAAGGGAGATGCACAGACATAGGGACAAATTTCACTCCCACAGGTTTCCACAATCTCTACTCCTTCCCCATCCCAAATAATTATCAACATACTCCTAATTACACTTTTTATATTAAGTATTCCATTAAATTTCTGCCTCTATGTTAACCTGAATTCTCATAACAAGTTCATACTGGGGGAAAAAAGAAGGTGAGCTTTATATATTAGTACAGAAAAGCAACCAGTTCAGGAGCTACATATAATGTGTTGTAATACAAAGGCTTTCCAACCTGGACTTGAATTCCTCTGGAGAACCACTAGACAGATTTCTTATTATGCTTTTGTCTCGTCTTCAGCACAAGTGTCAAGGTTTGGGGGATTTTTCCCCCTGCTGAAATCTAATTACCAGTTCAACTGCCAAGATATCATGTGGTATCTATACTGCAGTTACAAATTTTAAAATAAAAAAGAGTAAAAGAAACTTGCAATTGGGGGAAGGAGGGAAGAAATACTTGAAAGAGCATCATATTATCTTGAGAGATTAGCATCATGACCAATGTGTAAACACTTTTGCTGATGGGGTTTCTTGAGTCCCAAAGAATTCTGACAGATTGAATCTTTTGCCTTAGGTGTGCAGAAGGCTATTTTGGACAACCTTCTGTACCTGGAGGATCATGTCAGCCATGCCAATGCAATGACAACCTTGACTTCTCCATCCCGGGCAGCTGTGACAGCTTGTCTGGCTCTTGTCTGATATGTAAGCCAGGTACAACAGGCCGCTATTGTGAGCGCTGTGCTGAAGGATATTTTGGAGATGCAGTTGATGCAAAGAACTGTCAGCGTAAGTCCTGAACCATTGTTGCTCCTGACAGAATTGATGTATTATATCTTAAAGTAGCTGATCAGTTCCTGAGTAGAGATTGAAGAACAGGAAATTGTATATATAATACACACACTTAAGTTTATACTCTATAGAATACTCATTTGGTAATTTTTGTTCTGTTCTTGGGTTTGCTTTTCAACTAAAACATTCTTAAATGGATATGTGTTTTTTAAGTGTGACTTGAATATCATTGGGACAAGTATGGACTGAAGCCCAAGTAAGGAATGACAATTAGTAAATTAATTTAGTAGGTTCCAGTTTTGCTTCTTTTGTCAACTGTCATCATTTGCTTGAAACACATGATTTGGATTTAGTGAGAACATTTAAATCATTTGCCTGCTAGGAAGTGATCATGTTCTAAATTTTGAAAAGTATGAATTTCATGACCTTGAAATTCAACACTGAAACCTCAAGCCCAGTCAATATTTTAATATTCTGGCATTTTAAGCAAAGTATAGGCTCTTCATTAAAATAACAAATCTATGTCTTAGCTTAGTCCTGTATCTTAGAGTTGTGAACAAAAGGTTGTGTGTCACTTTGCCAGTATTCTGCCCAAATTGGTATTACATGTTTACCCAAAAGTTTACAAATACTGGCTTATTTGTCTTTATTATCCATTTAAGTGTTTTATGGGCAAAAATTCTTGTTAATATGACCTTATTTATATATGAAAATGACAAGAAGTATAGAATACAGAGGCAATTTATAATTTTGTAAGATTGGTCTTGTTTGGGTAAACACAATCATCCTTTTTAGAGTGACACATTATCGTTTAATGAAATCACTGTCAATTTGCAGCTGCCATCAGAATCAGAAGTCAGATACATATGGTAGCGACCCCAAAGCATCCCCAAATTAATCATGTAGAAAGAAACCTTATAAATTCTCCAGTTGGGTCATAGAGAGTGCACTAAAAGGAAAAGGTTTTAAATGTTAGACTATGTTGCTGCACCGCCACCTAGTGGTCACTCTCCTGTAAGCATACAAACAGTAGCAAAGAATGCATTCCAATAACCATTAAGAAGCCTCTTTCCTCCCTCTCTGTTTAGAGGTGAGCATCAGGTTTTTATGACAGTTAGAATCTGACTTGGTGTACCAGTTTCTGAGTACCCAGTATCTGCAGTTAGCTACCTCTCCTAAGAAATAATAACCAATATGGAACAACAAAACAAATCTATCATAGTGAATAACAATAATAATAATAATAACATTTATTTAGCATTATGTGTGAGGGACTGTGCTATACATGCATATTATCTCATATGATCCTCACAACAACGCTGGGAAATAGGTGCTATTATTATCCCCATTTTATAGATGATGAAACTAAGGTAAACAGAGGTTAAGTGATTTATGCAGTGCTATACAGCTAGTGTCTGAGGCCAGATTTGAACTCAGGTGTTCCTGCCTTCAAGCCTGGTATTTATCTATCCACTATACCATCCTAGTTAAAGTTAAGGAGACCAGTATTCAAATCCTGCTGCTGATACAAAATGGCTATGTTTTCAAGGCAAGTCATTTAATCTCTCTCAGTGCTCATGGAAACTAGGATTATAAATAACAAAAAGTTTGTGATTTGCACTGGTGGAAGGGGTTTTTCTACTGGGAATTTTCCAACTGATAAAATTATAAATCAATAAACAGATAAGCACATACTATATAACAAGTTTTTGGCAAGAACAACAGTGCCTTGAGTAATAACTTGATGGTAGACTGGAATTTCTTGGTAAATCACAAAAGTTGATCAATCTGAATAGTGATTATTGGTAGCAGTCATAATTTAGCTGTTAACCATATTGATCCTTTAGCAACCACTTTTTTCCCTTTTTCCAACTTAATTTTTCTTCTTCTGATCTTAAAATTAAAAGCAAATATAGGGGGAAACCTTCCATGCAATTTGTTATGGTGAAGGTCTAATGTATAGCATGAAGTTTTAGGCTCCCAAAGAACAGTTGTGGGTTACAAAGACGTGAAAACCACGACTCCAGGAATGGGCCATGATTGTACCTTTTCAAAGGCATACAGTATCACCATATGGATTTACAGTCAAATTTGGATCAGGAAGGGCGATTAGGAAAAAATGTAACTAAAAATTAAAAATTAGATAAGTAAACACTTTTTAATTTTTAATAGTGAATTTTGATATATTGTATGATGACAACAGCCCCACCTTTCCCACCTGCCAGATTCCCAAAGAGAAAGTTATTTCTATTTCCCCCAAAATATTTCTGTGTGACCCTGAGCAAGTCATTTAACCTTTGTTTGCCTTAATTCACTAGAGAATGGAATGGCTAGCTGTTCCAGTATCTTTACCAAGATAACCCTATGGACAGCATTAGCATGCTGTGGTCTAGAGGATCATGAAAAGTCAGACATAACTGAATAAAAATATGTTTCATGAAATTGTATTTTGCAGCCAATGATCTACATGTTTACTTTAATGTTTTATATTTTATTCATGTCAAACCATAACATCTCCTTTCATTAAAAAAATTCCTTTCACTTTTTAAAAGAAAAAAAAATACTTTTCATTGATTTCGGCACTTTCCAAAGTGCCAAAAAGGAGTCACTGTCATATTTATCTAACAAATTTCTTTTTGCATTATTTAATGTTACTCCCCCCCATTATTTAATGGTTACTTCCCACTGATTTTTCTTGTTTAGGTATTCATACAGATGTTGGACCAATGGAATTAAGAAACTTACATAAAGTTTTAAAGTAAAAAGAACACTCTAATTTTCAGATGCAAGGAGTGCTTATGCACACACATATTAATAAATTAAGATTTTAAAATTAAGAGTGAAAACTATAAGGCTTATTCCCTATTAAACTTTATTTTTACCACACTTTACTTTTACTTTAACATAGTTCATTCTCATTTGTCAGTAAACTTTATTATGACAACTGGCACTATAATGTCTCTTTAATATATCTGATTTTAAAGTTACAGGGTTGTCATCTAGGACATCTGGAATAAGGTGTTATTCTTACACTTAAAAGACTATTCTGAATTAACTAGAAGGAAGTGATCAATTAAAATGTCACATCAAATTTATGGGAAATAAGACAAGGATAATTCATTGTAAGAATTCAGACTAATATTGAATTCTCAGGTGAGAAGCAAAACATTTAATAGAAATTAATAAAATGCAATGATAAAATATAGGTTACTGCCAGGAGAAAAGCTTTCCCTGCCAGAATTTCAGTTTGGTAGACTGAACTAGGACCTTGGAGAAGTGGGGTCTAATCCCACTTCTTCTATGGGTTTGTAGTGCTACCTGGAAGAAATCACTTAATCTTTCTCTAATCCTTGGTTTTATCATCTGTAAAATTAAGAGGATTGGATTTGGTGGCTTCTAAATTCCCTGGCAGTTCTATAATTCTACTAAGCCCATAATAATCTTAAAGGCCAATGTTTAAAACCAGAGTAAAAGTAAAGGCAAAAGTGATTTTGAGCATATGTTAGCTTTTGGTAGAGCCTGACTTCACCCTATCTTCTATCTGACTCAACTATGGGAGCTGGAGCCAAGGAGAATACATAGCAGGAGATAATGAAGGAAAGAAGAAAACCTGGACAAATGATCTGATAAAGAGATTTTGAGGAGGAAGCATTCAGGGAAGGCTCTTTTTGCCTGTGTCTTCCTCTGGACAGTGATAGATAGCATTATATAAAGAAAGTTGAGGGGGGGAGGTTACTCCCTGTTCCAGAGTATTATGTATCCCAACAAACTTTATTATTTTATGGAAAGGCAAGACATTAGAAAGTCTATAGAATAAAAATGGCAAGTGATGCAAATGTCCCAATATATTGTATAATCCTGGAATATTTTTTAAAATATGATTCACTCCCATTAGAATGTAAGTTCCTTGAGGACATGAACTATTTTATTTTTTGTCATAATGTCCCAAATGCTTAGCACAGCTTTGCTGTTGTTGTTCAGTCTTTCAGTCCTGTCCAACTCTATGTGACCAATTGAACAAAGTCCATGAGGTCTTCTTAGCAAAAGATATTAAAGTGGTTTGCCATTTCCTTCTCTAATGTGTCCCCATTTTGCAGATGAGGAACTGAGGCAAATGGGGGTAAGTGCCTTAACCAGCACACAGCTAATAAATTTCTGAGCCTGGATTTGAACTCAGATCTTCCTTACTCCAGGCCAGGTGCTCTAACCACTGAACCACCTTGCAGCCTCAGTACAGCTTTATGCACTTAATAAATGTTTGTTAAACCCCCTTGATTCCCACAAGACAGGAAAAAAAAACAAAAAACAAAGATAGGAGAACAAGAAAGCTGAACAAAGAGCTAGGGAATACCTAAGAGACATAATTGGAGGGAATTGATTAGGAAAATTAGTAATATAGTACAGTGACATATTGGGAGACCTGGGTTCATATCCTGACTCTGACGCTAAATAGGCATGTGACCTAAGCCAAGTTACCTTACTCTGAACCTCAGATTCCTTATTGGTATAATGTTGGCTTAAGAAGACCAGTTTCCCACTGGATCCAGGGCCACCTCCAGATATCTATCTCTATGTCTATCTGATATGTATCAAGCTGATCTATGTCTTGCCACTGGACCCAGATGGCTCCAGAGGAGAAAGTGAGGCTGGTGACTTTGCACAGCCCTCCTTAACTGGATGGGTTTGCCATTTCCTTCAATTCACTTGACTGTTATGGATGATCTCTCTGATGTCATGGTCCTCTTTAAGAATGAAGAATAAACAGTAAACAGCCTTTCACTACTTAACTTATAAGGTTATCGTGATGAAAAATGCACCACAAATCTGTAAATGCTTCATAGAAGTGACATGTTGGCTGTGTGATCGTGACTATGTCACTTAATGTCTTGGTACTCTAGGTAACCCTTTAAGGCTTAGATTAATAAAAGATGCCAGTCTGCTTTAGGAGAGGGTATTTCCTCATCTGAGAGCTGGTTCTCTCATATCTATCCCCATACCAAGCCCAAATCTCTCCCTTCATCTTCAGTCCCATACTTCCGACTAATTCTTTGACATGTACACCCGAATATTAAACTGGCATCTCAATTTATCACATGAATTTATCATCTGTACCCCCTACAACTTCCTTACATACAGCGTGTCCCAAAAGTCTCAATGAAGTTCTGAACTATTTAATATTCTTAATAGCTTTGATAAGCTATTTAAAATATTAAAGCTTAAAATTTCACTGACACTTTTAGGACACCCTATATAACACACTGTGGAAGACACTGAGGAGTTTGCCCTTCAAGGAGCTCAAATAGCAGAAGATGGAAGGTATTTGCATAAAGTTAGAGTTCATAATAGACTCTGATGAGCAGTACCAAAGAGTTAAACAGTGTCAGGGGAATTCAGAGGAGGAAGAGCTCATTTCTTGCTGGGAGATAAAGGAAGGCTTCATACAACTTTTGAATTAGGCCTTGAATGGTAAGTATGATTTAGAAAGGCAGAAATATTTTGAAAAAGCCATTTTGATGTCTTTTGTAGCAAAGCTTACAGAGGTGAGATAAGGTAGAGAATACACATGGATTAACAATTACTATAGTTTGTCAAACAATAAATTTAATTTATCAATAATAATTCATGCTACCCTTTCAGATTTTTTTTTGCCTTTTTTTGGAGGGGGGGAAGGCAGGACAATTGGGGATAAGTGATTTGCCCAGAGTCACAGGGTTAATACATGTTAAGTGTCTGAGGTCACATTCGAACTCAGGTCTTCCTGACTTCAGGGCTGGAGCTCTATTTACTATGCCACCTAGCTGTCCCTGTTCTTTCAGATTTTCAAAATGTTTTATATACATTCTCCAATAAAATAAATGCATATACAAATACACACAGATATACACAAACACATATAATCACATTTTGGATATGACTGTAGATGCAGATGTCGATGTTGATACACAAAAACAAAAAGTTATATTCTTGGAGTGAGAGAAAACATTAACAAGAGAGCAAATCAGAAAGATCTCTGATAGGAGGAAACAGAGAAAAAAGCTAGAGTTTCTAAAAAGAAGTAAAACATGCCATCCCAGGGGAAGAACTTGGCTGTCCTGTTGAGTACATGAGGGGTAATAGTGTGGGTTGAATCTGCAATGATAAATTGGAGCAAGACTATAAAGGCTTTTAAATGTCGAATGTTTAGAGGTGTTTGTATTTTTTTCCTAGAGATGAAAGGAAGCCACTGCACCTCCTTGATCATGGAAATTGCATGCTCAGAACTATGATGAAGTAGGAAAGAGCACTTTTAAATGTGCAAATTACTATTTAACGTCAAGATAGTAATAATAAGTAATAGTTATGGTGGGGGTATTAGGAATGTACACATTTCTAGATTGCCAGAAAGTAATGAATGAATGTACTATGTGTGTGCGAAGTGCCAAAGATACAAATAGAAAAAATGAGATAGTCCTTGCTATCAAGGAGTTCGCGTTCTCTTTGAGAAAGATAGCCTTAAGGGTTTGGTGATGGTACAGATGGGAAGGTCGATTCCTTAGGTGTTATAAGTAAGTAGGATGGCAGTACCAGGAAACTGCAAAGCATAGGGACAGGTCAGACAGTCAAGCCTATGGGATTTTAGGAGGAAGTGCCAACAAAGATAGTGTTTTTCATCTCATGATGGTCCTTTATCTACAGAAGGAATAAAAGTTGTTGACCTTCAAGTAATCGACCTGCTAGGATAAGAAGATGGCTTTGGTTGTGGTCAGTCTCCCTCCTCACTGGCTATCCCAATGGTTTCTGGGATGTCATAGGACTGAAAGACAGGGTGAGGGGGAAAGCAGTTTGTTAGGGAATCCCCATATTGGCGGATCTGAATGAGGAATTTCCTTTTCCCTTTGTAGCTTGTCGCTGTAATCTCAATGGCTCATTCTCAGAGGTTTGCCATTCAAAGACAGGGCAATGCGAATGTAGACCCAATGTTCAAGGACTTCGTTGTGATGCATGTCAGGTAAGCAATACATTCTTCCTGATCTTTTTTTTTCTTCATATCAAAATCTATAATGAGCCTTCAAGAGACACATTTTAAATTGTATGTATTTAAATAAGATATATTTACTGTATTTTAATATGTAAAAGACAGCCAAAGTGATATATTGTGGATAACATTGGTTTAAATCCCACCTCAGACACATCATAGCTATGCAACCATAGGTAAGTAAGTCACTTAACTTCTGAGGACCCCAGGCTCTTTTCTAAGACTATAAATCGCTGGTTTGAATTGGTAGAGGCATTTTCTCCACTGAAAGACACTACTATGATAAAAATCACATGTCCAGACCTAAAGGAAAAATATACATATTCAAAAGGGAGTTAGAAATCATTTATCTACATATATAAGGTCAATGAAATGTTTAGAGTAATCAGCAAAATTTTGCGGCAAATTAACATTTGGCCAGCAGCATATACTTTGTTGGCAATAGAAATGTATAATATTTGCTGTAATTCACATGTCCCTGAAGTAAAGAATATAAACCATTTATATTTAGCATGAGCAATTTTACAGCTCTTTGAGGAAATTCTCACCACAGGCAAAGCTCAGGGAGCATCTTATTCAGTACAAAGTAAAACACTTTGTTATCCTTACATTCCTGGCACAGTTAAATAGCCTTTGATTTTAACAAAATACCTCTAGTTTTGTCATTTTAAACACATTGCCAGCTAGTGTTTTGAACTTGATAACAGCTTTGAGATTTACTAAAGTGTATTTTTTTTTTAAAGAATCATCTTAAAAATGAGATTTTTAATGAAAATTAGCTGTCAGTCACATGTGAATGGGACTCTACTGACCCTATCGCAATCAACAGAGTAGGTATTTGGAGATTTTCCCAGAGATGAAGCTTTGCACTGATCCCTCCATGCTGGGTCCACCCCATTTGTTAGGGCTGATAGAATTCACTAACAAGAACCAAGGAATAAAGAGAAACTAGCACTTAAGTCTGGTTCCATTTATTATTGTTGTCATGTCCAACTCTTTGTAACCCCATTTGGGGTTTTCTTAGCAAAGATACTGGAATGGTTTCCCATTTCCTTCGCTAGCTTATTTTACAGGTAAGGAAACTGAGGCAAACAGGGTGAAATGACTTGCCCAAGGCCTCATGGCTAGTAAGTGACTGAGGCCAGATGTGGACTCATGAAGATGAGTTTTCCTAACTCTAGGCTTAGCACTCTATCCACTGTGCCACTTACCTGTCTCCTGGTCTCATTACCTGGCCATTTTAGTTGACTACCCACAGATATTCACCTGAAACATGCAAAACCAATTCAGCAGCCTATCTATTCCCACTAATTTACTTTTACAAGACAATTAGTCCTTAAGAATCCCGGGAGGCAATTTGGGGTAGTAGAAAAAAAAAAAGACTGTCTTAGAGTTAGGAAGACCTTGGTTCAAGATCTGTCTCTGATACAAACCAACCATGTGACCCTAGACAAGTCACTTCTCAGGGTTCTGTACAACTCCCTAACACTGTAATTTTCAGCATAGCTGTGACTGCATTCATGAAGGGAGATTTCCTCACCAGGAGTTGCCTACCTCAATGAACTCACAGATCTTGTCCAAGAATATGTGTGTATGTGCATGTGTGTATGTGTGTGCGTGTGCGTGTGCGTGTGTGTGTGTGTGTGTGTGTGTGTGTGTAGAGACATGGCACACATGTTCAGTAGAAGCTACTTCTTTAGGGTCCTTTAGGAATATCTGAGAATATCATTGAATTCAAAACTCTTGAATACTCTCTTATGCTCTCTGTTTCACATTTTCTTTTGCCTTTGGCTCTGAAAGCCCCAGTTGCAGTGGGACTTAGAGAAGCAATTCTGTGTGTTTTGTGACTGCAACCCACTTGGCTCTGTGTCATCTCACTGCGACAGCATTGGAAGATGTGTCTGTAAATCAGGATATGTAGGTAAAAAGTGTGAACTCAGCAGGCAGGTGCATAAACAGGAGGAGAAGCCATGGATGACCCAACAACTACAAGGTCCTCCCCCACCTCCTCCTCCTCCGAGGTGGGGTTCTGTCAGCGCAAGTGGGTGCCCTCGAGGGGCCTATAGGCCCCAATCTCTGGTAATCCCAGAGGCACTGCATGGAACGTGTCTCAGCATGGATTTCTCTGTGTGCTGTTGTTGACTTTTTGCTGTTGTTAACTTTTTTGTCTTCCTGTGCCTGGCACATAAGAGGTGCTTAATAAATGCATATTGATTGATGGTTGCTGGATATGCCTTTATTGCATTATGAGTCAAAATTAAGTCTGCACGTTGCAAATGCAGACCTAAATTGACCAACAAGCAGCTTCAGTCTTTGAAAAGTGTCTTCCCTAAGGCCCAAGTCGGACCATCCCATTTCCCCACTTGAAAGCCTTCATTGTCCCAGTATTATCTCTAGGGTAAAATACAAACCACAGAGGCTGGCATCAAAGACCTCCTTCCCCAGCCTGGCTCCAGTTCACCTTCCCAGATTTATTTCCCATTACTCCCTTTATCATCCTCTTTGATCTAGCCAAAAAATGGACTACTAGATGTTTCAGCCTCTGTATACTCATAAAGGTGATCCTTTGTGCCTACATCCCCTCCTTCTGGTACATCACCTTTTAGAATGCTTATCCTTCTTAAAGATTTGACTGAGTTCCACTCTTCCGGAAAGCCTTGCCTTACTACCCCCTGACCCTTGCTGAAAGGGCTCTTTCCGTCCTCAAGTGTTGCTTGAATAGCTTGTCTAGATTTTTCCATTGCACCCAATCTCATAGGTTGTAACCCTAGTAATAGAACTCCTTGAAGGAAGGGGCTTTTTTTCCCTTTGTGTCTTGAGTGTTTAGTGTGGTAACTTGTCAAAAAGTAGGTGCTTAATAACTGTTTGCTGGCCTACTCTAATACCTCATTGTGGTGTATCATGACCCTTCATTCTCAAGGGCTGTGCCTAAACCCTGGCAGATCCTGCCAACCTGAAAGGCCATCAATGGATCTTGCATGTGAGAGGGGGAAGGAGGAGAAGGAAAAGGAGAGGGAGAGAAACAAATTCATAAAGCAGGTCAACTATGGCATGAAAGCTTGTAATTTGCAACATTAAAGTATCCACATGCCTAAATAAATTTTACCAGTGTAATTGTATTAGATCTTCACCTAAATCAGCTTCAAATACAATGAAGGCTCAGTTCAAGAAAACAAGAAAACATGTAGCATGGTGTCCCTTTTGACTTATTATTATTAATTACTATCTCATCAAGTTTTGTTTTTATGGGTTCAGAGGGACAATCTCTCTGCTAATCTCTTTTCTAACAAAAATTAGGAAAGACATAATCAAATTTTCTGAGCAGTTCCATCAGGTCTCATTTCTAGTCTTATCCATCTTTTTTTAAGATCTAATTCTGGTGTCATGCTTTAAAATGAGTTCTGTCTGGAGCCCAGTGTCTGTCATTCTTGTATACATGTCTCGAGTACCAATGCATGCATACAGACTTGCAAATCCAACTGCTCTTGTAACCCAAGACCTCCTACTTTCTGGAATGGAGAAAAGGAAGAAGAAAGCTACGAATTAATTCAAAGAAAAAAGAACTTCTACTCTTTACCAATCGTCTGAAGAAAACAAATGCATTCAGCCAGTTTCCCAGATATTTTTAGATATCCAAGTGCTTGCTATTACATAGATAAAATATCCAGGTATTTATATTGAATTTTTGTCTGGATATTTGACTGTGTTGTTAGAAAAAATTGAAGAGGGTACAAGAAAGATTTTTTTTTTAATTCTAAGACCTATCCCATTTTCATTTACGAAATATAAAATTTCAGAAAATTTCACAACAGAATGTATGGTTCTTTAAAAACACAGTATCTTTCTTAGAAAAAACAATCATTAGTCTTTAAAACACAAAAGTCAGAAGAAAAGCAGTCCATTCCATGGCTTCTTTCCTGCTCTCCTGACTCCAGCCAAAGTCCTGTTTCAGCCTTTCAGACAATCTTTTCCCTAGTTTTCACCTTTATGAATAGAATTTATGAGTACCTATCAAACTTCTTATTGAGAGCTGAGCTCTACATTCTGCTTGGTTGATTTCAATGCATTAGTCTGAATGTCTGGCCTGAGATCTTTGTTATTCATGTTTGTTTTCTGAGTGTTATTTTCTTAAACTTTTAAAGTAACCTTTGAGGGTGGCAATTGCAATTAGAAATGTAATTACTGAATTTAGGTAGTCTTTACTCTTTGGTAATTTGACTTGAAATCTTTTCTTTCTAATTATAGCGTTTCACTATTTGGAAATTCAGCATGGGAAATTGCTTGTTGTCGATTTTCTTATAAAATATTTCTTATAGGCCTCTTTGGGTGTGTTAGTTCACTTTTAAAAGTAGCATACTACCCTTTACTCTATTTCTTGCCTTTGCTAAAAAATATCAAAATGTCATATCGGATCCTCTTGCCCTTTTTTTTTCCTTTTGCTAACATCACTAATTATTTGTCATTTCCATGTGGGTTTGCAAAAATTTAGAAATGGGAAGAAAAAAATGCATAGTAAATAGAAGTTTAAAACATTATGCCTGGATATTCAACTTATTCAACCTGTAGCAAAATTTGAAAGCACTTTAAGTTTCAGGAAAACTGATTTTGTGTTCTACTTTTATTCTTCTCAATCTTATTGTCAATGTAATGAATATAATAAGGAAATGATTTTAGTAATAAAAATTAATTTTTTCTTGAATGATATGCAATCAGCTTTTGAAGTTTCTTCTCACAAAAACTATAGGGTAGAGAAGTTCATGGAGTCTGATATTATATTTAGGATCATTTTCCATTATTTTATTATGTTTTAATCTCTATGCCCAACAGAATTGGGGGAATGGCAAGCTGATATTGATAAGCAAATTTGGCATTCTATAGTAAAGATGCTTTGTTTTTCTAAGAGGAAATAAGGGAGGGTTTGTGCTTAGCTATCTTCATTTTTATACTGTCCCCTTATGACTAATAGCACATATTTTTAAGACAGCAGGCTAGTGCTAGGGATGCAGGTTGTAACTACAGAAGACTGCTTTCCTCAGTTCACAGATAAATAATTTTTATGTGGATGACCCATGAAAATGAAAATTCCTTTCTTTAGCATATCCATAGAGATTTGTCATCAATAAACAACTCTGGGAAAAATCCCAACTAATTAATTATTTAGACTTTGATGTGTACTTATTTCCCAAGACATTTCACCAAACATGTCCTTAATTGCAAATAAAGTGAATTTAGTAAATAATCATACTGACTCTGCATCCAACTCATTTTTTTGCAAACGTTTCACCTAATGGTCTTGATGTCAGTTGGATTCTGACTGTTCCTGGAAAAATAATGGACTGCTTATTGTGATGAAAGATAAAAATGGGTATTTTGTCACAGTGTTTGAAGCAGATTAGATTTCAAAATCAAAAATTATTATTGGCACGTACACTTAAACAATTAGTGTGCAATCAAATAAATTTGAGAGTGATCCAACAGCTTCATTTTGCCAATGTAGATACCACTGCCTTCTTACATTTGAGGTACACTCAAGGAATCATAGATTAGGAGCTTGAATGGGCCATTTCATCCAGATCCTCTCATTTTAAAGATAAGGTAACTGAGGTCCAGAGAGGTTAAATGACTTCTCTAAGACCATTCTGGCCATTTTTAGCAGATCCAGAATTCAAAACCAGGTCTTCTTACTCCAAATACAGCACCCTTTCCACTGCACCAATATACAGGTCCTAAAGTGTTGACCAAGAGGTTCTTTTTGTTTGGTCATACATTATAGATAGGATTGAATAGAAGAAATATCAGGCCAAGAAAGAGAGTAAAAAAGTTTTTTTTTTTTTCATTTTTTCTGAAGCTGTTTTAAAATAAGATCAAAGCATCCTTGCCAACTTTTGTGAACCTGCAATCCAGAACCTGAAAGAAGTTAACTAAACGCAAAAGGAACGAAACTATGAACAAGGGAGGTTTTTAATTAAAATTGGAAGCCACCCATGGCTTCCATCTTTTGGACAGTTCATTGCTATGACCTTGGGAAAGGCTAGGTAAAATGTTACAGACCTCGAGATATTGCCCCACAGCTGCCCTCTCTTCTGCTGTATCTGTGTGGCTTCAATTTAATAGTATTTCCCCTTTGATATGGTAGGAAATGTCTATTAACTTTAATAACAGCCTGGCTGTCATAGTAATAGCATAAAAGAGAAAATCCCACAGTCCAAAATTCCCTCTGTTCCCACCTGCATGCTTTGTTTAGCTGTTATGATTTTGGCTTATTTGTCCTTAACTAGTTTTCTTTTCCTTCCATGCCAGCCTCAAACCTTTGGCCTACAGTCCTCCCGGGGCTGTGTTCCCTGTAACTGCAATTCCTTTGGATCCAAGTCTTTTGATTGTGAAGAGAGTGGGCAGTGCTGGTGCCAGCCTGGAGTAGCAGGAAAGAAATGCGACCGATGTGCTCATGGCTTTTTCAACTTTCAAGAGGGAGGTTGCACTCGTAAGTAAACAGCTATTCCACTTCATGTCACTATTTAAGACTTTGGCAGAAGTGGGGAGGAGAAGCTTCCTATTTATTTTCAACAACTTGGAAAGAAGCAACAGTGGGAGAAAAGTTGCTGTTGAGACATGATTCCCAACAGCTGGGGAGAGGTGATTGCTAGGGTGAGATGATAAGAAGCTTAATGGGAAAGTTACCATTTGTTCCTAAAATCTGTGACAGAGTATAAAGGGATAGCCAGGCATCATTGATATGTACCTTAGCTTTGAGGAGAGATGCCAGAAGGGTCAGAGGAGGTAGAGATGGGCCTATTAGCCAAAATTCCATTCAAATTCATGCTATTTGAAGTTATAATTATGTAAAATATGGTCATTGGTTCCAGCCCAATGGAAACATGCAGTCTGAATTAAAATAATGAGACCCCTTCACAGTATTCACTGTTCCCACTAATTGGTACCTAGCTATACTCAAGATTAGTCATATGGGTAGTAAAAACCCTTTGCTCTTGTTCAGTTCAAGTAAGCTGATCCAGAGGAATTAATTACATTCTATGGTACTGGTGAATGATTGCTGAATCGCTATCAGTGATATTTGAAGATTGTGAATAAGAGGTTAAAGAATTTCAAATGTCCCAATTTTCAAAGAGAAGAAAATAGATTCAGCAAAGTATAGTCCAGTGAGCCTGACTTCAATTCCTGACAAAATTCTAAAACATGTCAAAAATAGTGATCATCTGGGGCAGCTACGTGGCGCAGTGAGTAGAGCGTCAGCCCTGGAGTCAGAAGGACCTGAGTTCGGATCCTCAGACACTTAACACACACACACAAACAAAAAACCTAGCCATGTGACCTTGGGCAAGTTATTTAACCCCAATTGCCCTCCAAAAAAAAAATAATAATGATCATCAAGCCTAGAAAAGTGTGATCACATAGAATATAGCTTCATTAAGAACAAGTTACAGCATACTAGTCTCATTTACTTTTTTTGAGACATTTGCTAATAGGTCAAAAGATTGCTATAGATATATTTTATATGAATTTTAGCAAAACATTGGATAAATTATCTCATGCTGTATTTATGGTAGGGGGAAATTGAGTGATATCAGTTAGATAACAGTATAATTAGATGGTTTCGATCTAGTTAAATGGCCAAAACTCAAGAGTAGTCATTATATGGTTCCATGTCAAATTAAAAGGTTTCCAGTGGAATGCCTCTGGTATCAGTCCTTGACCATGTACCACTTAACAATTTGGGCTGTGACTAAAAGAAAGAAGCACAGAGCATGCTTATCAAATTTACAAATGACACAAAGCCAGGAGGAATGGCTAACAGGTTTGATGAAAAAGACAAGATCCAAAAAGCTCTTGACAGGCTAGAGCATTGTGCAAAATCTGATTCAAAGAAATGTAACTGCAGTTAATGTAAAATCTTACACGGGTTCAAGAAATTGACTTCACAGCTAATTATATATATATATATATATATATATATATATATATATATGTTGAACTAGATAGTTGCTAAAGTTCCTACTCCAATATTTTCTGATTTGACACACCAACAAAACAAGTACACTTATAATTATAAAATAATTACAAATTATATATCTATTATATACTTATAATTATATACTTGTTTAAGAATATAACCATATACTTATATTTTAAATTTATAAAACTTTTATGAATCAATAGAATGTTTTACTGTTCATCAACAATTGTAAACAATATATCTTATTCTAATAACTCACATTCATATAGCACTTAAAAACTGTATTAAGAGCTTATCCTAAAAAAATTATCAACAGTTCACAGCCTTCTTTCCCTCTTCCCTTCCCTTCCTGCTTGCATGTATATGTTTTTGTATGTGTCTCAAGAATATATGTACACAGAGGACCTGTAGGTGTTTTTCCTGCAAAATAAGAACCAAGAAATAATTTCCCCAGATGGCCAATACTGGTTAAATCTACAGTGTTGTGGATAGAAAGGTACCATGGACTTGGAATCATGAAGGCCTGACTTTGAATCCTGCCAAAAACACTTGTTAGCTATATGACCCTGAGCAGGTCACATAACCCTTCTCAGCCTCGGTTTCCTCATCTGTAGAATTGAGATAATATTACATCTTTAAAGAACTATATAAATGTTAGCTGTTATTTTCATCATCATCATTATTAATACAACCATCTCATTTTATAGATGAGGAAATTGAGGTCAAGAGAGGTAAAATAAATTGCTTTTGCTGGCCTATCAAGGGGCCATCTTTTATTACAGATGGAAATGGAGGCAATTTGAAAGATGAATGCAGGCCGGAAGGGAAACAATGGAATAGCTCTAGGTCTCATGCAATAAGGTATTTTGTATTTCAGAGAGTAGAAGCTGATACATTTCAGATGATTCCCTTATGCACACTTGTGAAAATACCCTGTTACAGTCTTCTTAAAAAGCAATAATTATGCAGAGGTAAGGGAATAACAATCAACAAGCATCTATTATGTACCCACAAGTAAAGTATGTGGCAGACACTATTATAGGAACTAGGGATAAAGATACAAAGAATTAAATAACTTCTACTCTCAAAGGGCTTACATTTTAATGGGGGAGACAGTGATAAAGTCTCCCAACTGTCTCAGCCATGCCATTACAACTTTATCACCGGGGCGGCTAGGTGGCGCAGTGAATAGAGCGCCGGCCCTGGAATCAGAAGGACCTGAGTTCGGAGCCGGCCTCCGACACTTAATCCACACAAACAAAAACCTAGCCGTGTAACCTTGGGCAAGTTACTTAACCCCAATTGCCCTAAAGGGGCGGCTAGGTGGCCGCAGTGAGTAAGAGCGCCGGCCTCGGAGTTGGGATGACCCGAGATCAGATCCGGCCTCAGAAAATGAGCACCCACGCATAAATAATGACTAGCCGTGTAACCTTGAGCAAGTTACTTAACCCCAATTGCTTAAAAAAAAAAAAAACTTTATCACCTTTGGGTGGCTAGGTAGCACAGTAAATAGAGCACTGCCCTGCAAGTCAGGATGACCTGAGTTCAAATCCAGCCTCAGACACTTAACACTTACTTACTAGCCATGTGACCTTGGGCAAGTCACTTAATCCCAATTGCCCACCAAAAAAAAAAAAAAAAAACTTATCACCCTGGAAGCCCCTGGACTTCACCCATTAGAAGTACTCTCTGACCCTTCTTTTTCTCTTTTTGATTGTTTCTTTGCTCCCAGAATCTCCATTTTGAGGAGCGTGCTCAGGCCAGCCAGTCTTATTTCCTTCCCAGGCTGTACTCCTGACTCATCCAGAATCCCTCTAGAATGAAAACTTCTTGAGTTTAGGGACTATCTTTCTTTCTGCTTGAATTTATATTTTCAGCATTTAACATAGTGCCTAGTGCATAGTAGGGGCTTAAGAAATACTTGCTGACTTCTTGACTTCCCCCAAAAACACCCCAACACACTAGAGAAAAAATATTGGAGAATAATAAAATGCCCCTAATTTGGACACCACTAATTTAGGATTTGCAACTAATAACTTGTGACAGGGTACAGAGCCAGAGATGGGAACCTGTGACCTCAAAGTCACATGTGACTTTCTAGGTACTTGGTTTGGCCTTTTGACTGAGTCCATGTTTTACAGAACAAATCCTTTTATTAAGGGAATTTCTTCTGTGAAGTTTGGATTCAGTCAAAGTACCACACTTGACAACCTAAAGGGCCACATGTGGCTTTGAGACCATAGGTTCCCCACTCCTGGTCCAGACTATAATTTACCTTTGCTTAGCAAAATCCATTATAAAGCTTAAAGCATTACAGAAATGAGTTATCATTTCATATGTATGATATATATATGTATACATATGTCTATTATTTAATGTTATATATATGCATATATATGTAGAGAGAGAATTTTAAAATCCTTTCATATCCTTAATACATGGGACTAAATATAAGTGATATTCCATCATCAAATTGTATTAGAAGTCTCAAAATAATTGCTGATTATAATAGTTACAATTTATTAATATTCAGATGACTGTAGGAGTAATGTTTAACATGCTTAAGAGAATCAGATGTTCCCAGAAATTCTCAAACTCTTTAAATTCACCCATTTACATAGGAACTGAGATTTTAATTAGAAATTATACTTATTTTTTATCCATTATTATGGGGTTATTATATTCATTATAGTGGGGGCAGCCAGGTGGTATAGTGGTATACTAGACTTGGAGTCAGGAAAACTCAGCTTCCTGAATTCAAATTTGACCTCAGATACTGTGTGACCCTGGGTAAGTCACTTAACCCTGTTTGTGTCAGTTATTGTAGCTGCAAGCACCCCAGTATACCTAGGGTGGCTGCCAACACAGGTTTTTAGATCTGCTTTTCTAAAGGAAAGCAACTCAAAATGGGTTAACAATCTTGCTTTAATTAAGCAAACATATCATTTACCTACTTCAGGGGAAAAAGGTCAGAACCCCAAACTTCAGAGTATACAAAGAGAAACATTTCAAGCAGACAGGCCTCCAACTGTCTTGACCATTACATCCATACCTAGTCAGTTACCAGAAAGGGAAGCATCAACATATGGGTTTTTCAAAGCCAGGGGGCTCTCAACAGCTGCCCAGAGTTTCATCTGGTCAAATCACACAACACTTCTCAAAGTGAGCCCAAAACAAAGTGTCACATCATGGATTATATAGCCTTCTCCTGGGTCAGAGAATGTAACAACCCTCTTGACCCACTGCCCAATCACAAAGCACCAAGGTGTGGGCATTCCTGAAAAACTATCCTCCCACCACAGGCTCCAGGTTCACTAAACCTAAGGGCAGAGAAGATCTTAAAAATTTACATTCCTATAACAGTTATTTCATCTGTAAAATGAGCTGGAGAAGGAAATGACAAACTTTGTCAAGAAAACCCCAAATGGGGTCAACAAGAGTTGGACACAACTAAACAATACAACATTCATTTTAACAGAGAAAGACAATGTGAAATAGTGGAAAGGATTAGAAAAACCTATATTGAAATCTTAACCAATGCTTACTTGACTTGCAAGTTCATTGAATTTACTAATGATGAAACTGTGACAAGTCCCAGATTCTCTAGGCTGCTGTTTGTTCCTATATAAATGAGTTTAAGAAGTTAATTTTGAAGGCCTCTTACAGACCTAAAAAAAATAAAAATAAAAAGCCTAAGAATCTAAGGCAAAACTATTAAATTTACTTGATTTAATACTATATTAACTTGAAAAATAATGAAGCTACATTTTTGTAAATGCATAATATATATTCAAATTTCTACTGTTTGTGCAATAGTGCCTCCAGCCATAGACTATACCAATGAGAATATTAATATTCTTCTAGAAAGTTAGTATTATGCTAATCACTTTGTTAAAGGCAAAATTAGCAAAGAACCTAAATCACAGAATTGGACAGACTGGTCTCTCAGGTTACGCTCTTTATTCCACATGTAAAGCTGACTTGAATTATGGTATATTCCTGAAGGAATCATAGGATCTGGTTTTGAATACATTTGTTGCTGTTTACTTACTACCTGTCTGACCGTAGGCTAATCATTTAACCTCTCTGGGCCTCAGTTTCCTCACTTGCAAAATGAGGAGATTGGACTAGATGACTTCTAAGGTAGCTTAGAAGTGCTAATTCTATGATCTTATGATCCCTCCCAAACTTTTTGTCTGGTGTTGACATAGAGTTTCCTTACAATATCTTACTAATAATATCTGCTCTATAAAAGTTAATTTACCATCTCTCACCTTAAACCTATTGAGTTCAAAAGGTTTATAGACTCTCTTGCTATAGGCAGGCTGACCTACCTCAACACATAGTGTAAGTGAGTATAAAATGAGATTTTCCAATGGTACTGGTGTTCTGGCATTTACCTCCCCAAATTTCAAGTCCCTTCTTTTTTCTTCATTCTTTTGTTATAGAAGACTACACCAAAGTCCATCTAAATATCATGTAGATGGAAATAGAATCCTTCATTTAGACAGCTATAAGGTCTTCAGAACTTTGCCTTGATATACCCTGGAAGAAGGGAATGGGGAAAGATGAATCTGTTATTTTTTCTGTACTTTCCAACATTGCAAGGAAAGATCAAACTAACTACCCAGAAATAAGGCAGATGGTCAATGCAGCCCCTAACACACTTTGCACGCATAAGTAGTGTTCATGGCAAAGCACTTTTTTTTAGACTTGCAGAGTTGTAAAACACTTGCTGATGCAGATCATTTGTGTCTTTTATTCACCATACTTAAATTCAAAAGAACACCTTATACCTATTCTTTACAATTCAACTGTATCAACAGGAAGGTGTGGGGTGGTGGAGGAAAAGCAATTCTGTACAGTATACAAAAGTGTCAGAAGCAAACCCAAGATGAACAAATACCACCATAGACATGGTTCACAGAATTGAGCCAGAATTAAACAGGATCATTTTAAGTAATCCACGATAATCTGATAAATGTTTTAGAACTTAGTTGGCCAGTTGGAAATGTTTTAACTTAGGGAATTAGGTGAAAGGCAAGGTCATTTCAACATCATCTGAAAATTATACTGACCACTCTTTATTTCTTGTCTTGTGTTTTTTCTCCTTCTCTAAAGCCTGTGAGTGTGCCCATCTGGGCAATAACTGTGACCCAAATACCGGCCAATGTATTTGCCCTCCCAACACCATTGGAGACAAATGTGATAAGTGTGCACCTAATTCTTGGGGCCACAGCATCATCCATGGCTGTAAGGTAAGTGGGATCACTTCTTTCTGTCTCTGTGGTAAAACCAGAGAAGGGTCTATGTTTTTATTTTTTAAAAAATTAAATTCATCTATTCACTTTTAGTTTACAACATTCAGTTCTATAATCCCTTGAGTTTCAAATATTCTCCCCCCTCCTTCAAATATTCTCCCCCCCTCCCTCCCCCTGGTGGCATGTAAGTTCGAATATAGGTCCTACAAATACCTTCACACTGAACATTTGTCATGTTGTAAAGAAGGATTATAATCAATGGGGTGAACAATGAGAAAAAGGAAGTAAAACTGAAAGCCCACATTGAAACTGAAAGCCTTCCAGAATCATGCTTGTACTATGAGTTCTGATATTGATGAAGATCAGCCTTAGAAATGGGGACCTGTATCTAAGCAGCATTAAATCCTGGTTATGCAGTCAGTGATTTTTGTTAAACTATCACAGTGACTTGCCCAGGGTTACATAGAAAGTAAGTGTCTGTGGTCAGATTTGAATTCAGGTCCTTCTGACTTCAGTGCTCTATATATCGTACCACCTAGCTGCCCCAAATCAAATTCAAATTCAAATCTTGAACCACACACTATCAGTTTAGAATTAATCATGGCATCGTACATCTAGAATTGAAAGAGAGCTCAGAGTTCATTTAGTCTATCTATCCCTTCACTTTAAAGATGAGTAAACTAGATGATTCATCCAAAGTCACACAAGTAAAAAGCAAGTCAGGATTCTAGTCGGGTTCTCCCACAATTCCAAGTTTAGTACTTTAAATTCCATACACTATCCTCTACGCCATACTATTTCTTCTAAAGTAGTTTGCACTCCTGGAGTGTATACCAACTTGGATTCACAAGTGAGCAGTGACAAAGGGAAACCAGCTTAGCCAAGGGAGGTTCAAAGGATGATAAATTTAGAATCAGGAGACCTAAGCAAATCCTAACTCTTTCATTTATTACTTGTGTGACCATAGGCAAGTCATTTGACCTGTTGAGGCCTCACCTTTCTCACATTCTTTAAGAGAAAGGATAATACTAGATGGCCTTTGAAGTCCTTTCCAACCTAAGATTTTATGATCCTCTCCTCTCACCATCGTATCACCAAAAGAAATTTCTGCCACACCACCTGATTATATAACCAATATGACGTTGGCCAAGGAGAATCCTGCTATGAAAAATGAAAGGTGTTACCTATAGTGAAGGACATTACAAGTGCCTACAACAGTGATATTCCCCTCCAGATCTTCAGTAACCATGTATACACTGCAAATGTTCTTTGGGGTGGTGGTACTATTCTTGCATAAAGTTTCTCTTGAACAGGATATCATTGCCAACCTGTACATTACTTTGACTTCATGAAGACCACATGATGGGATGACGTCTTCCCTGGAGAAGAAAATTCACTCTACCTGTTTGTCTTTTATAGAAGTTCATTTTTATAAAGTTCATGTCACTTCTATAATACCCATGAGCTTCCAACAGTACCATTTAAATAAATAATGATGTATGACATTGGGCAAGTCTCTTCATCTCTCTAGGCCTCCATTTCTCCAGGTTTCATCTTACAGATGAGGATTTTGGACTAGTTAGATGGTTACCTCCAGCCTTTATGACTTACGATGCTAGTAAGTGCTATATAAATGTTACCTGCTGCTATGTTGTATCAGCTATCTCTCCCCTTTCAGTGTTTAATACCTACGTCTCCAAACAACCTCAAGGTGCTAACCTCATGAAATAGTTCATGATTATGCACCCGGACAGAGAGAGCAAACTCACTGAAGTCCAAGCCATGTTCTCAGAAAGGTCACTCTTTCCTATATGACTCCTAGAGGCCAAATACTGGTGTTTATGAGAAGTCAGATCAAAATAATCTAATACAGTCTTTGACAGAATTAAAGAACATAATTAGAAATGAATTCCAGTCCAACTCAGATGAAATAAAGCAGAGGAAGGAAACCAAGAACCATTAATTCCTCCATATATTTTTTTTCTTAGTACTCCAGACACCTAAGCTAACACACTTAAAAAAAAGTCTTATTCCTTGCCATCTTTCCTTCCCTCTCCAGCTTCCCAGGCTGTGTGGGTTTGAGAAAAGGATTTGGTTACCACATCTGCTACCCCAGTAACTCCATGGGTGTCTGGGAGGGAGAGGGGAATGGGATAGGGTGAAATTCTCTCCTACTGGGTGTTCTCTCTCCTTTCTTGAGGGCTGCTTCAGTCCTAAATGAAGCTATATTTCCTTGTCTCAAATGAACAAAAGATCAAAATCTCAGTCAATTCAGATCCAAGTCATTCTTATTCCATCTAGAAGTATTATACCTATGTAGAGTTACTACTGTAATATAAACTCAATAGCATATATTTTGAATTTTAGCTATATAGGGTGGGTCTAATAAAATTTTATTTCAGACTTCTATGACTGAATACATAATTCCAGTCACCATGATGTTTCTGATACTTTTTATTCTTTCTCCTCTTATGGTTCATTTTGTAGTCACTAGTCTATTATCAGGTAAACAGTCCTTGATTGTACTCTGTCCTGGTCAAAGTGTGTATATATAATATGCTATGTTCAGTTACTGACATTAAATTTTAGGCAGCATCTTAATAATCTGGAGGCAGACAACCAGAATAGTGAAGGGCCTGGATTTCATGCCATATGAAGATTATTTAAAGGAATTGGGGAGGGGCAGGAGAACATAATAGCCATCTTAAAATATTTGAAGGTCACTATCATTGAAAAAGAATTAGACTGGTCTGGTCAGTCCCAAAGATGAGTGACAGTTATTTGGAGGCAAATTTACACGTGGTGCAAAGTAAATCTTCCCAGCAATTGGAGTTTTCACTGGGGAACTTCAAGCAGTGGCTGGATGATCACATGTTAGACGTATCTAGAAGGTATTCTTTGTGGAGTAAGGGTTGAATAGATGGCCACCAGATGCCTTTTAGTATGAAATTTTGTGTAATTCTGTGAAGTGTGAAGTATAATCATTTAGTCTCTCTGATACTCTAGTCCTATTTTGCCAATAATGATGTACAATTAACCCTTACATATCATAGGTGTTAGGGGCAGGTGCCTCGACAATCTGGAAAATCCTCATAAAATTTTGGCCCCTCCCTTTGCAACAAAGAAGTCTTCCAGGTTTTCGGATCTCCTCTTTTTCCTTGATTTTATACAATACTACACTTATATTTTATGCATTTCTGAATTTCTAAACTTTTCCCACATTCTGTTGGCCTTTGTGTGTTGTCTGTAGCCTCTGCAAAACTGCCCCCAAAATTCCCATTTAATTTCTTATGCCAACCTATAATATATTGAAACCACAATAGGGAAAGTCACGATGTGGAAAGGGTAAGTGTACTTGAAATCACAGCATTGTAATTTTCCCTACTTTAGAATGAGAAGTCATATTTATAGGAACAAGGATAAGAACTGGCCCTGTAATTTCATTAATATAAGAAATTCCCTCTATCAATGAAAGTTAGACCCTTCTCTGTAGCTTATAGGCATAGATATCTGTCTAGAGCACTGACAGACATGCATTTGTCTAGTCACAAAGCCAGTTTGAATCAAAGGTGGGAAATTGAACCCTGTAATTCCTTAGTTTGAAGGGCAACTTTCTACTTGTTATGTCACATTTTTCTATCCTATATTTATAGTTTCTAGAATAATTTTTAAAATGGTTTTTAAATCATCCATTTGACTAGAATCAGGACTAGTAATGTGTCATTTGGTTATATGTTATAAATCAGAAATCCATTCTTACATAAAAAGGGATTAGAAAAATAAAAATCTAATATTTGTGATTATAGTAATATAAATAATTAAATCAACTAATATAATAAAATGGAAAATTACTTATTAAATGATTACTGTATGCAAAGAATACATAAGACTCACATTAGAATTATTGTAGACTAAACTTGTAGAGTTCAGCTGTAAGACTGAGGAAAAGCTCTTATGGTCCTTCATGCTTATGGTTCAGCAGAAGGATGAATCTGCCATGAGGTCAATGTCACTTTCAGTGGAGAATGAGACCTTCCCTATGGTTTGGTTGACAGGCTTGATTAAAGAAACTTTAAGTCCCATAGATACCCCTTCAACAAATTACCAGCCCATGATGCTTAATGTTGCTTAACCTCAGGCAATCATGTAAATCAGAATGGTCAAACACATCACCTATAACACTACCAGTGTAGCCCAAACCATACTAAAGTGTTAATTGGGTTATATTTAACTAGATAAATAAAAATATAATAAGCAAAGATAACATTAACGTGTGATTTTCCAAGTCAACATACAAGCCATGGGGATCTTTATTTAATTGCTCCTTTTTCTATTTGTGTTTGACACCATTGATCTAGCTATACCTTCTGGTACGTTTGACTAGGTCTCCAAACAACGTCAATGTGCTAAGAAAGGATCCTATATCTACAGGCTGACCCTTATAGCAAAACTATCTTACTGAAGAACCTACACATTTCCCCAATACATAAACACAAGCATTTCCAAATTTTCAAAGTGTTACCTCTCCATCACAGGTGCAGACCAAGAATTTGGGATGCTGTGGGGCTGCAAGGAGAAGACAGGCACAGGTGTTAACACTTGCCCAGGAAAATTACCTTTCCTCCTCTTGCTAGGAGATTGCAAGTGGAAACTCAAAATTGCAGCTCCATGGGGCATATTGAACAGCAGTAGGAAGGAATCCATGTTTAACATACATAGGATTGATTTAGTTACATGGTGACTTAGGATACTATAGACAGAGCAGTATGGAAAGAGGGTGATTGGTTGGAAAGTCTCTTTAGTTCGGGTGGGGAGGTAATGAAATGGACTGTCAGGGGAATGTGAGAGCAGGTGACTTAAAAAGGCTTAGAACTCTCAGAGCTGTGGGATTTGTCAGGGGGCTCTTTTCCTTTTGTGGCAAAGCTTCTTAACCTTTCCTTTTTTATTTTTTGGGGGTATCATAAGCTCTTTATCAAAAAGTACATAAATCAATAAAGTAAAACAATACTGAAATGCGGTTATCAAAGTATTGACAAAAACAAGTTCAAGCCCCACCCCCCAAATCTAGATTAATAATCATTGCTGTAGGGGGCAGCTAGGTGTCACAGTGAATAGAGCACTGTTCCTGGAGTCAGGAGGACCTGAGTTCAATCTAAACTCAGATGCTTAACACTTAACTAGCGAGTGACCTTGGCCAAGTAACTTAACCCCAACTGCCCTCCAAAAAAAAAAAAAAGAATCATTGCTGTATGGGCATTTGGACATGTGTACAGTGTTAAAATCTGTGACTTCAATGACATGATGCAACAATAGAATAATAATAATAACAACTAATGTTTATATAATGTCTACCATGTGCTATGTACTGTGCCAAGTGCTTTACAAATATCTCATTTTATCCTCACAACTCTGGGAGGAAGGTGCTTATTATCATCATCCCCATTTTACATTTGAAGAAATTGAGGCAAAAGTTAAGTGACTTGCCCAAGGTCACACAGTTAGTAAGTGACTGAGGCTGGATTTGAACTCAGGTCTTCCTGCTTTGAGTTTTGTGCTTTATCTACTATACTGCATAACTAACTATGTAGAATGAGTGATGATGAAACCTGAAAGGGAAGATTTTGTCTGATATAATTTGACTGAATCACAGGCAGCTGAGTTCACTTCCAGGGTTCTATTTTGTAAGGAGAGTTCCTAGTGTGGCATACTCTACGTTTATATCAAATATTGGCTTTTCATTCATTTTAATGAATGTTGGAAATAATTTTCAAAGAATTTTTCTAGGAGGACTTCTGAAGTTGTGACTTCAAGAAATGTCTTATGAAACTTGACTAAAATTTATATTTCATTATCTGTTCTGCAGGCTTGTAATTGCAGTTTGGTGGGATCAGTTGATTTCCGGTGTAATATAAACACTGGCCAATGCTCCTGTCACCCAGAGTTCTCCGGCACAAGATGTACAGAATGCAATCTGGGCCATTGGAATTATCCTCATTGTAATCTGTGTGACTGCTCCCTGGCTGGGACGGACCCATCAACCTGCAGCTCAGAAACTAAGAAATGTGCATGCCTTAATCAGAGCGGACAATGCACCTGCAAGGTACACATAGCCAACGTCCAGCATTGAAAAGTCTCACAATTGTTTCTCTACTTCTCGATGTTATTCATTATTTCTATTCTATTGAATTTAAAGGGGAATCACCAAAAAGAGTATGTGTGGGTACACTGTCCTCTGTGGACATAAGAGCAGAATTCTACTTTTTAGGCAATAGATTATTTTTAACCAGATCTGTTTGGGTTCCTATTGTGATTTCACAGATTTCACAGATCTTCTGTTTGGTAGAGATGCTATGGGCATCTTTACTGATGAGTGACATTCTGCAAAGCAAAACTCTTACAGGAGAAGACTTTCCTTTATCGTACCTCTCTACCCATTCAAGAACAAAAAGTTTGAAATGACAGAGAGTGACCCGAAATACATTTACTCTCACTTAAGCAGCACGTACCTGCTGAACATCGAGGCTGCAAGTGAAATAATAAGACACATTAAAAGCAGCTTCTCCTAAAAATGGATCAGCAATTATGATACAAAAGCACAATGCTCTTGTTGCCGTGGGAGTGCCATGGCTTCACATTACCCAGCACTCCTGACATTACAACAGTGACTATCTGAACAGTTCAGCCCTCATTAATATTGTTAAATGATGTGGAAAAATAATCAATTAAAAAGGCAAAGAGGTATTTTTCCCTTTAGATGTTTCTGCAAAAATCAATTCCACTCTAAATACAGTTAATATCATGTCAGAGGTATTCTGACTACTCAACATAAAGGCCCTGAAGAGAGGGACAAAAGAAATCAGAGAAGGAAACCCTAGAGGATGGTTTTGAATAAGCTTGAGCATTCTTTTAAAGAAATGCTTCTGCCACCAAGGGAGGGCATGCACAGTGTGCATACAGACTATATACAGTGTTTATAATCAAACATTAGCCTGGATCTTGTCATTTATATTCTGACCCTGTCCCACCATTTATTTGCATTACACAGACCTCAATCCAGTGTCCATTATTTTTATTGTGCTTCTGAAGCCCGGTGAGTCTTTCCTATTGTTTTCAACAGAATTATTATACAATCTGTTGCTTAGTTTTAAGAGCACCTCGGAGATGTAACATAATTATAAATAAAGCATTTTATCAAGCTTATATAAGTCTGCTATTGACACCAATCATACATGCCTTTGGAGATGGTAGGCTTGATTTCATTTCTATCATACTCTTTGAAAATTCATATCCCTAATAGTCTCTTCAAGGATGATTTCCCCTATATCTTTGCCTTTAACTGTGGACTTCCATTGGGATCATCTCTCTAGGTGAATGTGGAAGGTGTCCACTGCGACAGGTGCCGGCCTGGCAAATTTGGACTTGATGCCAAGAACCCACTTGGCTGCAGCAGCTGCTATTGCTTTGGCACAACTACCCAGTGCACTGAAGCAAAGGGGCTGATCCGTATGTGGGTGAGTAGGGAACTGCTGAGCCGTGTAATGCTATAATGTTATTTCCTGCTGGCGTCTTTTAGTCAGGCACTGAGAAGTAGCTAGGAAATGGCAAAACATTTAAGTAACCTTTTCCCCTGTGTACATTTAGAAATAGTGAGGGGACCATGTTCCATTAGATGATTCGCATTCGTATTTTTTTTAATCTGAAAAGAGGTACATTTATTTTTTTATAAAGTAATAGATGTCAAGAGAATGTATTCATCTTACTTTAATTTTTGCCTTTGACTTTACTCTCTTTGATCTTCTTAATTTTTACATTGTCCAAAAGATTTTTTAATCATTCCTTTTCCTCCAGTACGTTACTCTGCTCCTGCCACATAAAAGTTAAATAGACTCAGTGTCTGTTATCTTAAGCACCTATAACCTAAGGCACATGTCATATTGGTTTTCTCTGAGCAACAATAGCACCCCCTTATCTCAAGGAGAGGTTGCAGATAGATCTAGAAGGAGCCATATATTTATGGATAGACAATAATAAGTATAGCTAGGTGGCATTGTGTAATAGATGAGACTGACTTCCAAGTCAGGATGACCTAAGTTCAAGACATATCTTTGGTATATAGTGGCTATATGAGGTTGGGTAAGTCACTAAATCTCTCAATGGCCCCAAGAAATTCTCTAAGACTATAAATTGCAACTTGGTGGTGCAGTACGTGGAATACCGGACCTGGAGTCAGGAAGACTTGAATGCAAATGTGGCCTCAGGAACTTATTACCTATGTGACCCTGACCAAGTCACTTAACCCTATTTACCTCAGTTTCCTTATCTATAAAATGAGCTAGAGAAGGAAATGGCAAACCATTCTGGTATCTTTGCTAAGAAAACTTCAAATGGGGTTGTGAAGAGTTGGGCATGACTGAAATGACTGAACAACAAACAAACTGCAGAACAGTTGCTGATCTCTGAAGATAAAGGGATTTTTTTCTCATTGGAAGTCCTTTACACAAGTCTAGCCATATGTAAGTGCACACATGAGTAACTTCAGCAGTTAGTGATTACAATAGTGTGAGTTCACAGATTCAGATCACAAATCCTCTATGACTTAATAGTCTTAGATACATGGGAGGGGAATCACCAGCTTGTGGCTAATATGGTGATAAAAAAATGAGATGTCTGGGGCTGCAAGGTGATGCAGTGAATAGAGCACCAGCCCTGGAGTTGGGAGGATCTGAGTTCAAATCCTGCCTCAGACACTTAACACTTAACTAGCTGTGTAACGTTGGGCAAGTCACTCAACCCCAATTGCCCTTCCCTCTTCCCTCCAAAAAGAAAAAAAAAAGGCGAGGTGGTTTTGTGGATAGAGGACTGACTTCAAAGTCAGGGTTCTCTGGGTTCAAGTCCTGTCTCCAACATATTAGACTGTCATTTCAGCTAACTTCTCTCAATCTCAGTTTCCTCATCTATAAAATATGGAGAATAGTGGTTTCTGTCACAAAGCTATTGCAAGAATCAAATGGAAAAAGCATATGTAAAGCATGTTGTAATCTTAAAATATTATGTAAATATTAGTTATTATTGTTATTAGCCTTGGACAATAGGCATATAATATGTGTCAGGACTTGTAATCAAAACTTTTTCCATCCTTGTATCAAGCTTGTCAGGGTTTACACCACACTGCCACAGCCTTCAGGAACCCAGAGCCCATGTTAGGGAGGTATTAGAGAAGGACTCTGTTCAAGGATAATAGATAGATAGATAAACAGACAGACAGACAGATCTGCATCTATCTCTCTGCACCTCCATCCTCATGGGGTCATTATGGGGAAAGTACTTTCTACTTATTTATGATTTTAAGTGGTATATGCCTGTACTATCTACAAAGACATTTGTATATGTGTGTATACACATATGTATACCTGCATTGTGTGCATATAGACATATATATTGTGTGTACAGATATACATATGTGTATGCCACAGTCACACAAATATATAGGGAGTGTGACCTAATGGGTAGAGAGTTGTCTTTGGAGTCAGGAAGACCTCTGGAGTCTTATACTATCCTCCAACACAAATTGGATTATGACCCCAAGCAAGTCACTTCACCTCTCATTGGCTCAGACAGTAATCTAAGTCTATAAGTCACAGAGTATAAGTTGGTTCCCTATTGCTAGAGGAAATTTACTCTCTGGGTTTTCCTACACCTAGGAAATCATAAATCTCAAGCAAACACAGGATGTCCCAAAAGTCTTGGTGCAGTTTTAAGTTTCAGTAAGACTTTTGGGATATGAAAGAGACAGAGATGTAGATTCATATTGTTAGAGGAAATTTACTTGGTAGGGTTTCCTACAGCAATGAAATCATAGACATTGTGCAAATACAGGACATCCCAAAAAGCTTAGTTTGGGGTTTTGGGTTTTTTTTTTATATTTTAAGTTTCAGTAATATTTTGGAGACATGAGAGACAGACAGAGCCAGAGAGATGGAGGCAGACAAATAGAAAGATCAAGAGAGAGAGAAACATAATCACACACTGTCTACATATTTCTGTGATTATGAAACACACACATGTATGTTATACATATACATGCATATATAGACAAATGTATGTTTTTTTAAAGTACAGTCATATACCACTTGAAACCATAACTACCAGTAAAAATTATTTTAGATAAAATAGTATAATGAAATAGTTCCATAGAAAACATATTTATAACTAGGTAAATATTAGAATAGTGTTTAATATACCTTTATATGAATCTTATATTTATATCACACTTTAAGGTTTACAGAACACTTTTCCTACAACAACCTTATGGGGGTGAAGATTCAAATATTATATCCTTGGTTTTGTAGATAAAGAAACTAAAGCTTAGAGTGAATAAGTAACTTGTTCATGATCATCCAGCTTCTATGCATCCAAAGAATTTAGGGGCAGCTAGGAGTTACAGTGAGTAGAGCACAGGCCCTGGAGTCATGAGAGCCTGAGTTCAAATCTGGCCTCGGATACTTGACACACTTACTAGCTGTGTGACCTTGGGCAAGTCACTTAACCCCAATTGCTTTGCCTTCCCCCTCCAAAAAATTTTTTTAAAGACTTCTAATCTAGATTTCTCAACTTGAAGACCACCATACTTTGTCCACAATGCAACACCTTTAGAGTTGCATTTAGAACTCATATTAGTGCCTGCTATTTATTAACAAAGTAGTTATGAAAAGGAATTGTTTAAAATAAACTTGTACAGTTTATACTAATATAGATTGCAGTATGGGATGGATGGATGAAAGAATGGATGGATGAAAGGATGGAAGGATGGAAGAATGGAAGGAAGGAAGGAAGGAAGGAAGGAAGGAAGGAAGGAAGGAAGGAAGGAAGGAAGGAAGGAAGGAAACTATGTGACCCTAAGCACATCATTTATCATTTTGGTACCCTGATCAAAGAGTACTCCCTGATGTGCAATGATGGGAATTTCCTAACTAGGAATTCCTTATATCAGTGAAATCACAGACCTGGAATAAGAAAACCAAAAAGTGTTTATGTGTGTGTGAGTGTAAGCATACATGCATGTGCTCTTCTCAACTATAGTTTTCCTCTATTACCACTCCACGGTGTAAAGATGACCCTCAGTTCTTTTATTTTTCTTTTTGGAGGGCAGTTGGGGTTAAGTCACTTGCCCAAGGTCACACGGCTAGTTTTTGTGTTAAGTGTCTGAGGCCGGATTTGAATTCAGATCCTCCCGACTCCAGGGCCAGTGCTCTATTCATGGCGCCACCTAACCACCCAAACCCTCAGTTCTTAAAGTCTATATAGCTGGATCACTAACTCCACCAGGTTCAAGCATGCTGCAAAACCTAAGATAAAAGATCTATTAAGAGTTTGGTTACGATGGTAACAGATACTGCAGTAAACATCTAAAATCCCACCAAACAGAATAATGATCAAAAAGACCAACATAAAAACCAGTATTTTCCTCCACTGAGTCCAGAATTGAAAAAGAAGACTGCCAACAACCTGAGGGCACTCAGTGTAGTGACGTGCCAAAGAAGGCAGAATCCTGCTCCAGGTCCATAAACCAGGCCTGACGCTAGCATGATCTTTTCCTAACCTGTCAGGCCAGCAGGGGAGAACAGATAGTCCTGCAACATCACTGCTTAAGGAGCCAGAGTTTGGAACACTCCAAGAGGCCTGAAGCCAAGATGGCCATTGCAGCCAAACCAAGTGGTCCTCTAAACCTACCAGCTGACTGGAGTCAAGAGGCAATGTGTGAGGGCCTCTATGGGCCACATCATGGGACAAAGTGAATTTCCAGTTGGGCATAGTAAGGAGGAAACAGTTTGGGGCCAAGGGTAACACCCTCATTCTGCCACCAAGAGATTATGGCAAAAGCCAGGGTTTGTGACAGGATAGCCATCTCTCCCAGCCTAGAGAGGGAACGGGACCAAATGGCTGTGCACTCTATCCAAGAACTGGATAGGAGGAAGGATGGAGCTTAACTGGCATAAATTCCTAATCCAAGATTGATCCTAGAAATACATGTAAACAGAAAAATAAAAAAAACAACCTCCAAATGTAATGGAGAATAAATAGGCCCAAAGATAACCCTAGAAAACCTTGGAGAAACTCATTACCAGGGTAACCACAGGGTCATGAATTGTTTGGTCACAAGTTGTAGCAAAACTGCCATCTGCTTCAATGGGGAAAACAGACACTCCAGCTCTGGAAATCAGAAATCCTTAAGAGTATTGAAGTCTGGGCATTATCTAGACATTTTTACATTCAATCATTATCTGACATTTACACCTACTACGTGTAATTCGGGTCATCCTGTGTCTTCTTCCCACTTCCTTCTCTCTCATATTCTTTGTAGGAAAAAGGGAACAAGAGGCAAACTCAACTGTGCCCAAGATTCACATAAGCTGTGTTTGCCCCCAGGCAACTGATGTTAGCGCTCTCATATGATGCACTGTGAGGTTTATTAGCCAGTAAGTCAGGAATTTCCACAAGTGCACACAATCTCTAGTTACTACAGTGACCATACAAGGGAATAATCCTCAGGCAAGTATCATGGTGGTGTGACAGTTCAGTTCCCAAGTGCCTTTCAACTTCTTCCCCCTCAATATTAGCACTCTGTTTTCATGACAAGTCCTCCATTCAGTTTAACCTCTGTCTCATAGCACTCAAGTTTCCCACCCTCTCTGACACAGACACTAGGATTCTGCCTGCCTTATGGTGCTCTTAAATACATTAGCAAGATGATAACCTATTGCTCCCCTTTCCCACAGCCCCACCACAAATACACAGTGAGAGATGGGGAGGCAACCTTCCTTACTCACCTCAATTCCCCAAACTATGAAACATCAGCAGCTTCTGGAAATGTATAAGGCACGTGCTAGGGGCTGGATTGACAAAGATGAAAAATCATAACCCTTCAATAAACAGCCATTCTGATGACAAGAGTAGAAGGTGGTAGAGGGGGAAGCATACTTGATATAGAACCAGAGGATCTGGGTTTAAACTGCAGCTCAGTTAACTAGCTAGGTGGCCTTGGGTAAAACTCTTCATATCTCTGAGCCTCAGTTTCCTTATCTTAAGATGAGGAGGCTGAACTCAACCCCTAAGATCCTCTCCAGTTACAAATCTGTTATCCTAGGATCCTACAATCCTGGGATATGTACATGAATCACCATGGCTCTGAGTAACAATAATTCATATTCATTGAGCACTATTATCATTTGTGAATCCCCTTTTATAGACACATGAAGGGAAGAGTCAGGCAAGGTGCTCTGAGAAATTGAAAGAAAAAGAAATCGCTTTCACCTAAGGAGGAGGAGAGGAAAGTTTTCGTGGAGAATACAGTTGGGCAGAAAGGGAAGGAAAGTTACTTCAGCAGTTAAGAGATGAGGAGAACGTCTGGGGATGGAGCCAAGATGGCAGAGTAGAGGAAGCACTCAGCTGAGCTCTCCCAACATTTCCCTTCCAAGCAGCTTTACAATAATGCCTTAAATCAAATTCTGGCATGGAAGAGCATACAAAGGTCAGAAGGAGAGAGATCTGCCATGAGGGTGGAGACTAGTGGGACTAAGTGGAGGTGACAGAATCAGCAGCAGCAGCTTCAGGAGCTTTCAAGTCAGAGAAGGAAGGGGACATGGCAACTGGACAGAAAGAAACTTCATGAAACCCCTTGCTAGCAAAGGACACAGGAACAAATGCTATTTGCAAATTCATTGCCTGTGTCCACTTTGGGGTCGAGGGTGGTGAGGAACACTCATGATCAAGAGGGAGCTGGAACCTAAAGGGAGAATATTCCTTTTGGTCACAAGGGATCAGGAACCCTGAGGAACAGGATCACTTTTGGTACCAAGGGAACAGAGCTCCTGAGAAACAGTATCACTTCTAGTCCCAAAGGAACTGAAGAGCAGTATTGATTTAAATCCCAAGGGATCAGGAGTCTTTCCTGAGTAAGAAATGGAATGTAGACCAGTGGAACATCAACCATACCTCTCCCCAGATCACACCATCTTGGAAGCATCAAAACTTGCAACCACACCCCTCCCCCTAGAACTAGTTCTAAAAACAACAGTGGAGGGGGCGGCTAGGTGGCACAGTGAGTAGAGCGTCGGACCTGGAGTCAGAAGGACCTGAGTTTGGATCTGGCCTCAGACACTTAACGCACACACAAACAAAAACCTAGCCATGTGACCTTGGGCAAGTTACTTAACCCCAATTGCCCTCCAAAAGGCAAAAAATTAATTAATTAATTAATTAATCAATTGAATGAATGAATAGATAGATAGATAGACAGACAGACAGACAGACAGACAGACAGACAGACAGATAGATAGATAGATAGATAGATAGATAGATAGATAGATAGATAGATAAAAACAGTGGAGAAAAAGCCTGAATGAAGGCTGAGGCAGTGCCCTTCCTCTATCCATGCCAGAACAAAATCCAACATTAACATAAAGTTCAAGACCAAGAAATATGGTGGAAAAAAATGAACAAACAACAACAACAAAATCCTGACCAAAAAAAGTTACTGTGCTGACAAGGAAGATCAAGACACAAACTCAGAAAAAGACAATGAAATCAAAACAGGTACAAGCAAAGACTCAAAGAAAAAAGGTGATTTGGACACAAGCCCAACAAGAATTCTTGAAAGAGCTAAAAAGAATATTTGCAAAATAAAAAGAGGGGTAAGGAAAAAATAAGTAAAGAAATAAAAGGAAAGGGTGGGGGTTATAAAAATATGATTAACAGCTTGGTAAAGGAGGCAAAAAATACTAAAGAAAATGATTTTAAAAAACAGAATTAGCTGAATGGAAAAGGAGATGCAAAAAATCACTGATTAAAAAAAAAGAATTGACCAAAAAGAAAGTTATTACAAGAGTTCACTGAAGAAAATCATTCTTTAATAATTAGAATTGGGCAAATGGAAACCAGTGACTCTTTGAGACATCAAGAAAAAAATAAAACAAAATCAAAGGAATGAAAAAGTAGAAGAAAATGTGAAATCTCATCATAAAAAAAACTGACCTGGAAAATAGATTAAAGAGAGATAATTGAAGAATTATTGAACTACTTGAAATCCATGGTTTAGAGAAAAAGAGCCTAAGTATATTTCAAGAAATTTTCAAGGAAAAGTGCCCCAATATACTACAACCATGATGGTAAAATAGAAATGGAAAGAATCCATCAATCACCACCTGAAAGATATCCCAAAATAAAAACTCCAAGATTATAGCCAAATTCCAAAGTACTCAGGTCAAAGAGAAAATACTTCAAACATCCAGAAAGACACCATTCAAATACCAGGAAGTCATAGTCAGGATCACACAAGATTTAATAGCTGCCACATTAAAGAGAAGGGTTTGAAATAGGACATTCTGAAAGGCAAAAAAGATGGGCTCAGAATCAAGAATAATCTACCCAATAAAAATGAGTATAATCCTTCAAGGAAAAATGCATATTTAATGAAAGAGGACTTTCAGATATTCCTGATGAAAACACAAGGGGTAAAGAAAAAAAAATTGACTTTCAAACACAAGACTCCACAGTCCTGAACCCAGGCAAGTATGCCATCATGAAATTAAAATTCAAGGTTGATGAACTTCTCTGAGGAACCAAATTTTGACATAATTTTCCATAAGCCCTCATGACTGACAGTATCAAAGGCATTGGTCAGATCTACAGAAGCTGTGTACAGACCTCGGTTCTGTCCTGGCATTTCTCCTGGAGTTGTCAAGCAGCAAATAGTATAATGACCATTCCTAATCCCTTTCTGAAGCCACAGTGCCTCAGATAGATGACCATATTCCAGGTGAAGGATTAGCCTATTAAGGAGAACTCTGATAAGAATCTTGCCAGCAATGACTAAGAGAAAGATTCCCCCCACCCCTCACCCCTGTGATAGTTGCAGGATAACCTATTTCCTTTACCTTTATAGAGTTGACCAATGGAGGAATCCTTGCAATCCTAAGGGATAATCTCCTCTTGCCATATAACCCAGAAAATTTCAGTCAGTTTTTGTATGAGCAGTTGACCCCCTACCTTGCAAACCTCAACTGAAATAGAATCAGCATCCAGTGCTTTGCCACACAAAAGGAGCTTAATGGCTTTCAAAACCTCTTCTTCAATTGGAACTTCAACTAAGGAGGGATTGACTTCAACCTGAGGATCACAGTCAATGGCTTTGGCATTGATTGATAACAGTACCTTGAAAATACTATGAAAGTGTTCATCCCATCTCTCTAGGATTATGTCTTTATCTCTAATTACTGTGACTCCATCAGCACTGAGTAGTTGAGATGCACCATAAACCTTTGGCCCTTATATAGCAGCTCTTTTCTGGAGGTAAAGTATTGGAAATCAAGGGAATATCTATCACCTGGGGAACGGCTGAATAAGTCGTGATAAGTGATTGGAATGGAATATTATTGTTCTATAAGAAATGACAACCAGGATGGTTTCAGAAAAATCTGGGTAGACTTATGTGAATTGATGTGAAGTGAAGTGAACAGAACCAGGAGAACAACATGTATAGTAACAGCGATTACTGTAAGGATGACCAACATAATCAAGACAATGATCCAAGACAATTCCAATGGACCCATGATGAAAAATGTTGTCTACCTCCAGAGACAGAACTGATGAACTCTGAATGCAAATTGAAATATACTTTTTTTAACTTTATTTTTCTCCTTCATTTTATCTGTTTTCTTTTGAACATGGCTAATTTGGAGGCATGTTTTGCATAACTTCACGTGTATATTTGATATAAAATTGATTGCCTTCCCAAGGAATGAAGGAGAAAACTAAGAACTCCTTTTGAAAAAAATGACATAAATATTTTACATGTATTTGGTAAATATTTAACAAAATAAATAAAAATAAATTTTAAAAAAGGATGAGAGGGTGGGGGATGGTCAGGAAATCTATTCCAAATATAGGAAATAACATGGATGAATGAATGAAAATTTTATTAAGGACCTACTGTGTACCTAGTAGAACTAGTCTCTAGGAATACAAATACAAAAACTGAGCAATCTCTTTGCTCAAGGAGTTTACATTCTACATTCTTTTATTTATTTATTTACTGTTTTAGACTGAAAGGGCAGAACACAAATACAGAACAGAGAAAAGAAACAAAAACATATCATAAAGTCAAATATTGAAACTTAAATACAAAGAAAGAAGAAAAAACATGTCATGTGCATAGCAGAACATAAGAGAGAATTCAAAATATGTAACAATAAATTTTCATTTCAAGAAAGCCTGTATGATAAATAATACATGTTGTGTTTAGAATTGTCCATCTTTTCTTTGCTTCCTTGTCAGTTTTTTTTTGTTCTCTACTGTGTACTTTTTTACTTTGTTCTTTTTTCCCTCGAACCCCCAGAAGGCTACAATAAAGTTTAGATATGTTTCTCTATAGCTATATACACACACATATGCATATATACATACGTATGTAGATGTATACTTTCCCAAACACACACTGCTCCTGATCTTTGCTTTTATATTCATGCATATCTCTATTTTCCTATCACTCCTGCCTCCTCTACTTTACTTCTACCCACTACCTTGCCCTCCTATTACTTGACTATCCCCCTCCGAGGATCCCTCCCCTATCCTCCCATTCCCATAAGTCTTAAAGACTCTTCTATACCCCTCTTTTACATGTTCCCTCACCTTCCCCTCTAAAGATCCCTCCCTTGTCCTCTCCCCACTCCCTATGCCCTTACTGTTTTTTTTTTCTTCTGAATTTAGAAGACTTTTATTCTTTCTAAATATATATGTAATATTCTTTCTTAAACCCATTCCTGATGAAAGTAGGTTACCAGAACTATCAGCCCTCCTTCCCCTATCTAATTGCTCTGCATTGATTCTTTTTCTTGCACCTCATTTATATAAAATAGTTACTCTTTTAAGCTTTTCTTAAATGGTTTTAATTTTAAATTCATATCATACTCAGGTTTACCCTAATTTTTCTTATGAGCTACCCAATTATTAATTAGAATATTAGACATACATTTTGCATTTTACATATTATAAAAGTAAATAGTCTGTCCTTATGAACCCCTTATAATCTTTCCTTGGTATGTGTCTTTCATATCTCTTAGTTCTTGTAGGTTGAATCTTCTATTAAGTTCAGAAATTTTTTTGACAAAGTCATGAAAGTCTGAGAGTTTAACAAATATCTACTTTTTTTCATTCAGCATAATATTTAACTTTGCAGGGTATAATATTTTCAGGTGAAGCCCCAGTTCTTTTACTCTTTGATATGTTGTGTTCTAAAACCTGCAGTCCTTTAATGTCTCTGCTGCTAGGTCTTGTGTGATTCTAATTTGTGGCACCACCATATTTAAATTGTTTTAATCTTGATGCTTTTAATATTTTATCCTTGAACTGAGGGTTTTGGAATTTGACTATGATATTCCTTTGTGTTTTCCTCATAGGATCTCTTTTAAATGGTGATCTATGCTTTTTTTTTCCTATTTCTACTTTCTCCCCTTGTTCTAATGCTTCAGAACAATTTTCTTTAATTATTTCTTGTATTGTTGTATCAAGATTCTTATTTAATCATAACTGTTAGTCCAATTATTTTATATATTCTCTTTTTGATCTATTCTCCAAATCTGTTGTTTTTCTTATGTTTCACTTTCTCTTCTATTTTTTCATTATTTATTTCTTGATCTCTTGTAATTTTGCTGACTTCACTTTGAGCAATTCTAATTTTCAAGGTGTCATTTTCTTCCTTAAGATTCTGAATCTCCCTTTCTAATTGGCTGACTTTCCTTTTATACCCACCCTTCTAGTTTTTCTCAGATCATTCTTATTTTCTTTTTTTAGTTTTTCTTCCATCTCTGTCATTTGATTTTTGAAGTCTTTTTTAAGACCTTATATGAATTTCTATTTGGGCAGGTGTCCATTTGACATTACTCTTTAGGGACTTTACTTCAATATCCTCCTCTGAAGATGAACCCTGGTCATCTCTATTCCTATAATAGTTTTCTATGGTTGGATTCTTTCTCCTTTACCTGTGCATTTTTTGTGGTAATGACTTAATTTTTGTAATCATCTCTAACCCTGGGGTATGGGAAATGGTGCCTCTTGACCCAGATTTCCAGTTCTCCTCTCTAGCCTGGAAGCAAAGCCTCCAACCTCCTGTAAGTGTCCACAGCCAGGGGTTCTCTGCCCCACTGCTTCTGCACTCACTGGGCATGTGCTGGTTCTTTCTCACCCCTGCTGCTCTTTGCAGCACAACTGGGTCTGGTGCTTCTTGTCAACAGAGGTTCCCTCAATCTTCCCGGGCTCAAATACCCAACTCCCCTCACTATGGGGAGGTAGGCAAGGCAGCCTCTCAAATTAACAAGCCCCAGGACTAGCCACTTGTTAAAATGGAACCAAGGGGGCGGCTAGGTGGCACAATGAATAGAGCACCAGCCCTGGAGTCAGGAGGACCTGAGTTCAAATTTGGCCTCAGACACTTAACACTTACTAGCCATGTGACCTTGGGCAAGTCACTTAACCCCAAGTGCCCAGACCTCCCCTCCTTCAAAAGGAAAAAAAATGGAACCTAGCCCAGAGGTGTTTATTCTTCACAGGGACCAAATTTCATCCTTGGATTTTTCTTCTGATCTTTTCAAATTGTCCCAGGAAGACCCCAATTGTGCCCCTATTCTTATTTATCTCTACCCATACTTTATTCACCCTAAGGTGTTATTTTAACTCTTTTATGGGGGAAAATCTTGAGAGTTCAGAATTTTCTGACCTACTCCCCATCTTCCCAGAATCCTCTCTACATTCTAACACACACACACACACACACACACACTCATACCCCATGTATTAGGGAGTAGTGGTCACAGAAAGAAGTTTTAATTACTCTTTCCAGAGCAAAAGAAGGAAATCTGGGTTTGGGGGAAGTAGATAATAGGAAATATGGCAAGATGGTTTCCCGGTGAATGTCCCTTATGAATGGGAAGCTTGATCTGGGAGTGCATTAGTAAGTTTTTACTTGTTCTCCCACTTAAGAACATAGCCCAACCCTAGGGCAGAGACCCAAAACTAAGTGGATTAACTTACCCATGGAACAATGCCTATTGTCTATGGAGCACTTGGTCTAAGGGTAACTGTTGCAGTGAGGAAAAGGGGCAGAATATCAGAACAGATGGCAAGATGCCTAGGTAGGCCTTGCTTTCATGGTGGATGATCATTTGAGATGCAAAGTTGTTAGAAGCAAAGCAGATATAGTGTGTGAGGTGAGTTTTCACTCATTTCCTCATCACTCAAGACAGTTTAGCAAAGGCTTGGAAACTGAGGATGGTGGAATAAAAGTGGAAGATGAAAAGTGGTGCAATTTAGCTGAAACAAAATATATGTAAAGAGGAACAGTGATATATATATATATATATATATATACATATATATATATATATATACTAATAATCTATTATTTCATCAATATGGTACCCACAGTAGCTGCTATGAATATGCAGGTGTATTCACAGGGTTGAATCACAAGATATAATAGACTCTCTTCCTTGAGGACAAAACCAAGACATTTATTCAAACACCAGTAAGCCAAATCCATCATAGTAATATAGAAATCTATACACATTGCCAATGCAGGAAGTACTGACACTCCAATCATTCTTTTTAAGACAAAATCCACACAAGTTACCAATGCAGGGAACACAAACATCCCCAAGCCTCCCCTTTGTTAGACCTTCCCAGGCAAAAATCCTCCCTCTCTCACTCATACTAACTGCTCTGTTCTATCTGCCTGCTTCCTTACTCTCCCAGCTCTGCCTCATTCTGCCTTCCTGCTCCACCTTTTCATCAAGCTTCTCCTACCAAGGATTCCATGTGATCATATAGGTCTATTAAGGGGCAAGGAAGATCTTCAAATTCCCTTACCATTAAATCAATCTAAAATACACGTGTTCTATGTGTTTCTTTGATATAATTAAAGTGTTGGAACTCAAAGTGAAGAGGACCTGAGTTCAGATCCTTTCTCAGACACTTAACTTGTTCTGTTACCCTGTTAAGTTATCCCTTAACTTCTCTCAGTCTCCTTTTCTTCATCTGTAAACTGGATGAAATAATAGCATCTCTTTCATTATATTATTTTGAGGATCAAATGATATAATTGGTAATACGCCCACCTATTATTATATATGCATATATAACATACATATATAAACCTACCCTATACATATTTAAAGTAATACTATATCATATGGATGCATCCATATGATTTACATATGTATATATTTACCCATTACAAATATATTTAGTGATAGTCATAATTCACTTATAAATGCACATTAAAAGTCGTGAACTTTAAAGACACTGAAGAATTACAAGATTCAGTTTTGCTCATTTTCGTTTTGGTCACACTCCCCTTTTTTTATGCTGTTATTTTCAGGTAACACTGACACCTGAACAGACCATCCTGCCACTGGTGGATGAAGCCCTCCAACACACCACCACCAAAGGAATTGCTTTTCAGAACCCAGAGATTGTTGCAGATATGGAACGGGTGAGAGAGGATCTCCGTCTGGAGCCTTATTATTGGAAACTTCCAGAACAATTTGAAGGGAAGAAGGTGAGAAGCAGAACTTTAAATCTGACCAAGGTGAAATACAATATCTGGTATAGTATCTTTTGGAAGCTCATAACAAAAACCTTTTTCTCCTTCCCCTTTATTAGTTGATGGCCTATGGTGGCAAGTTAAAGTACACAATCTACTTTGAAGCTCGTGAAGAAACAGGATTTTCTACCTATAATCCACAAATTATAATTCGAGGTGGAACTCCTACACATGCCAGAATTATCATGCGGCATATGGCAGCTCCTCTAATTGGACAACTAACAAGGCATGAAATAGAAATGACAGAGGTAAGGTTTTAGTCAGTATGTATGAAGATGCCAGGAATGTTTCCATATTATGCTATTAAAAGGGTATGTGTGTGTTGTTTTTTCTTTGTCCTTAGAATGAATGGAAATATTACGGTGATGACCCACGCACAAGTAGAATGGTGACACGTGAGGACTTCTTGGATGTACTCTATGACATTCATTACATTCTCATCAAGGCTACTTATGGGAATATCATTCGGCAAAGCAGGTAACCATTATGTATAGCTCCACCATATAAAGCAACCTGAATTTCTTATTCCAGGGTGATTCTGTAGCTGCCATTAAGGAAGATTTGTAAGGGAGTGGGGAGAGAGTAATATGTAATTAAGGAGCTACCACAAAGGAAAACTGAAATTGCTAATATAGCTACAACATGCCCCGAAGGCAGGAGAGATAGGAAACTGAATCAGTTTGAAATTCATGACTGTATATCTTGGTGTGGTAGTCATCAGAATACAGGTGCTAATTGAAAGCATATAAGCCAGATGAGTTCCCTTAGGAAAAGAGTGGAGAGGAAGGAGAACAGAGATACCAAAAGTGAGCCATGGAGGAGATATACAATTAATTAGAAGGGGGAGGCAGGATCCAGCAAATGAAAACAAAGGAGAAAGAGTCAGAAAGGGAGTGCGAGAAATCAGGAGAGTACAGTGAGTAGACTTCATCGTCCTCCTAATGGTCCTGGCTTGCTTTTGAATATAAAATAAGCTTTGTATAAGTATCACTGATAAAATTAGGCCAAATGAGAAAAGGTGGTCTGTGACAGATTCAAATTCTCTCTTTCCTTTCATAGATGCCAGGTTTTGTTCAACCTATCCAAGCAATCCCATGCACTCACTTTACTTCTGTGGAGTCTAACTTGTCACTGTAGGGAAAACAGAAGAATGGTCAGGGGCAAGCATTAACCCTAGAGGAGCTTACCTCCATTAGTGGGGGACAAGTCTTACATGTAACACATAAGGGAACAACCATAAGCGATAGTTGTGCTCTAAGAATTAAGAGTGAGGTAAATATTAGCAAAAATACAGTTAAGACTGAATAGCATTTTCAGTCTCAGTCTAACACAATTTCACAATTGCTGTTGTCCAGTTGTTTTGGTCACATCCAATTCTTCATGTGCTCATTTGGGGTTTCTTGGCAAAGATACTGGAGTGGTTTGCTATTTCCTTCTCCAGCTCATTTGACAGATGAGGAAACTGAGGCAACCAGAGTGAAGTGATTTGCCCAGGGTCACACAGCTAGCATATGGAATTATACAGTTATAGATCTGGAGCTAGAGGGGGTTTGATTGTTCATCTAATCCATCTCCACCAATTTGTAGATAATGAAAAATTAAGGCCAATGGAGATTAAGTATATGCCCAACGTGGCAAATGTCACTCACCTCACCCAGGTGGTAACTGTCAGAAGAAGAATTTGAGCCTAGGATTTCTTAACTCCAGAGTCATTGTTCTTTCCGCTATGGCACACTGTTTCAAAACTTTTATTGAATCTCTAAGTGTCATTGTTTATGACCCATAAAAAAATTCTATCAAGAAGTTTGTAAAAGGTTTAGAAAAATAAATTACTGATCTATGGCAAGAAGAATATATCATTTGATGAAGCATCACATTGGCAGACAGAATATAAAAATAGCTTAATTCAAATGTTAGCATTATGCTAGACACATAACTTAACAAAAATGCTAATTCTGTTCCTGCATAAAAGCCACACTGCTTTTCAGAGTGATTTAGGGACTTCTGTTGAAAAATCAGGAGCCCTCAGTTGTTTTTTTTTTCCTTCAGCATGTTCATTTGATTTTCCTTTTTATGGTTTTCCACTCAAAACTGAAAAGTTTTTTTAAAAAACATAAAATTACATTTTGCACAAAATATGGAATAGTAAAGGAATTTAAATTGAAAATGTGCTTTCAATTTTATTGTTAGTTATTTTGAACTATCAAATACAGATCAGATGGCAGCAGCCAAAGGCAGGTTTGTTGCTTTGATATGATGCTTTAGAGCAGACAACAGGTAACTTTGTGATTATGCAAGTATATTATTATGCAATTTAATGGAGTAAGGAAATTTGCATAATAATATACTTGCTGATGGAAACAGATTTTGTTTCACAGTTCTTATGAAATTTGCTGGAATTCCTATGCGAGACTGGGTCACTGGTTTTTTGTGTATTCTTTTCTTTGACCTCATCATTAATTAAATTATTTTGATTTCATTGCAAGCATCATTTGAAGTTTTTAAGTAATCAAATTTCAACAGTGCTTACAATCTGCAATTCCTTAAATATGATATTCCATCTCCAATCTCCATGCCTTTGCATTGGCTCCATCCCACCCTGGAATGTTCATCTTCCTCACCTCTGCCTTTGAGAATTCCTAACTTCCTTGAAGACTCTGCTCAAATCCTACCTTCTACATGAAGTCTTTCCCAATACTGCTAGTTTTTAAAGCAGTGACCTCTCAGATTTCTTTCCATCTATTCTCTATATATATCTTAGGTATACCTAGTTGGTTCAATGTTGTCTCTTCCATTAGAATATGATCTTCTCTAGGGCAGGGATTGCTTTTGCATTACTTGGTATCTCCAGTTCTAAAAACCTTGATTTGTATATAATAAGCACTGGTTGATTGACTGACAAAAATTACATTCATATTCCTAAATATGAACCAAGGGTGACTTGAACAAGAAAGAAAGCTGCAATAGATTCAGGATAAAGGAGAAAAGAGATTAAGGATGAAACTACTTTCATAAAACAGTACAGTTAGGAGAGATGTAGAAGCTGTGTATTTAAAATACCTTCATAATACTATTTAATCATATAATCAATGTGCATTTTTCAGTTGCTATGTGTCAAGCACGATGCAAGGGTCTGGGAATAGAAAGACAGAAATGAAACAGTTCCTGCCCTCAAGGAGTTCACATTCTATTGAGGGAGACAATATATTCATAAATGAGCATATGCAGAAAAATGACGAGCATAAATTTTGGTAAAGGAAGGTGCACATATCCTTACTAATAAGTGAGAGTTTTTATTTTCACTTAAGACTGTATACATATTCCATAGTATAGGAAAGCAGGTATTATAAGAACAACAAATATATTTTCAAATTTGGACTACATAGAAAGAAAGAGCTGTTAAGTGTTGAGCCATTTATTCCTTTTATTTATTTATATTTCTTGTGAGGTCGCAGGGAACAGAAAATTTTGCATATCAGTGTTCATGTAAATACAAGACAGAGTGGACCAAATCCCTTATGTTGGCAAAACTGTGATTCTCTAATCCCCTGGGATAAATGGCATATTACAGAAATGTCTGCTGCTGTCATCATTCATGCCTCACTTGATCTTTTTTATCCACTTTCTGGTTTGGTGTGTGCATGAATGTATATCTCCTAGACCAAATAAATGCCTAAAGGCTGGTGGGCTTTACTTATCTCTAAGCAGTTCTGGAGGTAACCTCATTTATTCCTCATTCCTTTTGACCATCACTCTCAGCAAGACAGAGGGGGTCTGCATTTCCCTTTCTTACCCAGTAGATTTCCATGTCTTTTTTTCCTTCCAAACAAAGATAATATAATATGAAAGAAGCTAAAATATGTATTTCAACTAATTGTTCATTTCAGATTGATCCATCAGTGTGTAAATTGTAATTACTATCAAAAGTAGGAAGGTACTTTGATGAGATGATAGAAAGTGAATGAATAATAGCATTTCAAAAAACACTTGTGTTTGTTATAATGTTTTAGAAATCAAGCCTCTTTGTTTGCTGAAAGGACGTTTTATTAAAGCAACAGCTGTTCATTGTTTCATTTAAAAACTTATTTGCAAATCGATTTCAATGTTGTACCGTTAGTCAGTCATGAAATGGTCTGGGTTTATGGCCTGCATCCTTGTCTTTAATGTATGCCTCCAAATTGAGGAAAAGATGCCGATCTTTTCACTAAGAATAAAATGTTCACACCCCATTCTTCACCCCCTAATAGAGCTATTAAAGCTATCTAGAAGTAGTTTTCAAATGAGGTTGAGGAAATGGGAGGGTGGACTGGATGTTTTCTAAGTTTTGTTTATTTGAAACACTGACCTTGAATCTTTCACACATTCAGAGAACACATACATAAAACTAATCATTAATAATAACAGCAAAAACAGCTAGTGTTCATCAGTTTGCAAAGTGCTTTACATATTTCATTTAATCTTCACAACACTGGGAGGTAGGTATCATTATCATCCGCATTTTAAAAATGAGGAAACAGAGGTAGTTAGTGGTTAAGTGACTTATTCAGTGTCACACAGCTAGTATTCAGCTTTTCCTGTTTCCAAGTTCAACCATCTATTCCTTGAAACACCTAGATTATGCCAGGTCAGAATTTCCCATAAAATGATCTAGGGAAGGGTTCTCAACCTAGGATTTGTGACTTTTATTTTTTTAATATTTTCATATCTGTATTTCAATATAATTATTTCCTTTGTAGTTCTGTGTGTGTTTTATGCATTTAAAAACATCACTCTCAGAAAGATCTATAGGCTTCCTAAGACTACCAAAGTAGTCCATGACATAAAAAAAATTAAGAACCCCTGACATTGAGAATTCTGCATAGGTCCTGAAAGGGCTCATAAGCTAGAACAGGGGTAAGATTTGTTGGATTTATTCTGTGAAGTTTGGATTCAGTCAAAAGGCCTCACTTGAGGACCTAAAGAGCCACATATGACTTCAGTGATGCAGGTTCCTCACCTCTGATAGGGGAAAAGGAATTGGGTATCATAGTAACTTCAGGGCTGCTAGGTGGCATGGTAGATAAAGTGGTGGGCCTGAAGTCAGGAAGACTTATCATCCTTAGTTCAAATCTGGCCTCGGACACTTACTAGCTGTATGACCCTGAGCAAGTCACTTCACACTGCTTGCCTCAGTTTCTCCACCCATAAACTAAGCTGGTGAAGGAAATGACAAGCCACTGTAGTATCTTTGCCAAGATTATGAAGAGTTGGACATGCCTGTACAACAACAACATGGTAGTAGCTTATAGAAACATGGCAGAAGGAAACAGCAACAGTGAACAACAATTAGCAACATTCTAAAAGGAAAGGAACAGGGCAATTAGTTCTTAGAGCAAGAATAGTTAACTAACCATGGCTACATAATGCGAAAATTGCCTTGAGTGAAAAAGTGGAAAATTCATTCAATGATTGAAATATTTTATCCACATGACATCATGCAGATGATGAAGTAAATGTTTCATTCTTCAGTTGTGTGTTCTAATATAGGGAAGAAGACCATTTAAGGACTGGAGAAAGTAATATCTGCCATAAACCATTAATTAGTATCCCTGGGATTTAGACATATGTCAAGTATATCTTTTTTTTTTAGCTTGAAAACTAGTTTAAGCATAGGGCTAAAGATTAAAAAAGTGACTTTCATAATTTACTAAAGTGCCTTTGAATGGGTATATACTGGGATAATGAGTTCTATTTATTTTTCTTTTCCAGAATTTCTGAGATCTCAATGGAAGTAGCTGAAGAAGGAGCTATATCAGCATTAAGTCCACAAGCTCGCTTGATTGAAAAATGTGACTGCCCCCCAGGTTATTCTGGCTTCTCCTGTGAGGTATACTAGTTTCTTCTGAATGACTTGTCCTTAATAGTTATCAACTCTTCTCTATTCATTTAGTGAGCTGAAAACTTCACTTAAATCAACCTTATTTCCTTGCAAATGCCTAACTTTATTTCCTTTGATCCTTCCTGAACAGCATAAGTCTTAGGAGTTGGGGGAGGAGAGGGAAGAAGGAAGTAGGAGGCTAGCTTGATGTTAAATGAAACCTGCTAATAGAAACCACGGGTGAACAGAAAAGGTTTTGACAAAGTTTAAAAGGCTTGTAATATAGAAAAAGAGATGCATGGTTTCTTTAAAAAAATAAAACCCAATTAATCTAACTTGTCTATTATCTCAAAATCACTCTCAAAAGACCTGGAAAATTCTCAACCATAAATTATATGCACAGTGTGTAACTCTGACACAGAATAATGGATTTTGGAGTCTAAAGCCATTTTTTAGAGGCCATCATTGTATCTCCCTTATTTTACAAATAAGAAAACCGAATCTCAAATGTTGAGCAATTTGGATAGGGTCACACAGCTACTAAATGTCTAAGGCAGGATTTGAATTTGGGTCTTCCTGACTCCAAGTCCAGTGCCTTAATCTTCATACCACACTGTATTTTTTTTAAAAAAACAAATATCTTAGGTTTATGCATCCAAATATATATTATATACTTCAAAGAATAGAAATCACTTTAAGAGGTTATGCCCTTGGCCAGCAAGACTACCTTTAGTTAGAATAGTTTTCAGATGCTTCTTTGGAAGTTTGCCCCAGGACCTACAGTGTGTTCATTTCAACATCCTCAGTGAGAATGATCATATTTTCATTCAGCTAGAAGGCACCCTGGAGAACATCTACTTCAATTTCATTCATTTTACAGATAATCTGAGCTTAACTCAAGAAGTGACTTGCACAAAGTCATAGTGACTTTAAGTGGAATTGCTAAGATTCGAACCCAAATCCTGTTACTTCAAATATGGCATTCTTTTGGGGTGTGATTTTGGAAAATTGTCAGGAATCCATTAGAGAACAGAGGGTCATGATTATAAAAGAACTGGAATGTAAGAATACCTCAAAGGACCAGGCTATGTCAATTGAGGAAGTACATTTTTTAATCCATAAGTCAAAGAAAATAATGGCAGTCTTACTTTCAAAATAAGACCATAATAAAATTTTTGCATAATTTAACATGCCTGGTCTTCCTAATGATAAGCTGTCAGTATAATGCCACATGGGATCAGAAAGCAAGGTACTATTCTAAATAATTGAACTGATTTTCTTATGTGATGTAGGTTCTGAAAGGAAGAGGAGTTCTGAAACTGTTTTGAGCAGGAATTACATCATTTAGGCTAGTGCACAGCTTTCTGGAAAGTCTTAAAAACTATAAGAAATCCTAGCCCTAGGTCATGAGGGCCTGCCCAGATTTTGTCTTCTGTCATCAAAAGAGCTTCTGATCCCTGGGTATTCCCCATCTTAACGTGGGCAAATTGCCAGCTCTTGTTCCCTGTTCCCCTTCTTCAGAGTCTACATTTGCTAAGGCAAAAATCCTCAACTCCTCCTATCATTCTTAATTCTCCATAAGGCTGCTGAGCACAGCAAACCATGTCACCCCACTCAAGAAGTTTTATTGGATCCCTATTTACTCTAAAAATACAAACTCTTCTGTTTGAACTTTAAAGTCAATAATAATCTGGTTCTAACATATCTTTCCAGACCTTTTTCACTTAACCCTTTCCTTCTTCACACACACACACACACACACACACACACACACACACACACACACACACACACAGAGCATAGCAGGAGTAATAGAAAGAGTAATTATCTAGACATAAAATATAGTTATCAAAGCAAGGGCTGAGGACAGTTTTGGAATAATACAGCTTTGAGAGCATATGTAGTATATACAGTGGGTCATGAATATACCAACCAATATTTAGTATATACTATATATGCCTTTGAGAGCATATATAGTATATACAGTGGGTCATGAATATACCAACCAATATTTTTACTTGCTATTTACTTTATCATATTTAACATTGAATTAAAGTGCTCTTATTATATGTGTGTGTGTGTGTGTGTGTGTGTGATTAACTATCTGTGTGACTTTGGGTGAACCAGTTCCTCTCTCTGTGTCTCAGTTTCCTTATCTGTAAAATAAGGATAGAGATAACTATAAAATGGCTGATCCAGCAATAACAATATAATTACTACTCATTGTTAAATATATTCAAAAAAGTGGGAAGAATTGACCTTCAAAGCCCGTACAGAGGTAGTACTACTGAATTTGTATTAGATTTCCTCCCCTAAATTTATATAATAATAATACTTAAGCAAAAAAAAAAAGTCTCCAGAGTTGCAGATTCTCTTAGTATTTCCCTTCTCTTCCAAGCTCTTTAATCTTAGAAGCCCATATTACCAAAATAGGCTTTGATTTTTTTTACTGTTTATTGAAACATGCTATCCCCATCATTTTTGTAATTGTTCATAACCAGAAGAATATATGTGTGTGCATGTTTGTGTGTGTATGTGTGTGTGTGTGTATATATATATATGTATATATATATATATATATATATATATATATATATATCAGCAAAAACAAATGGCAAGTGAAGATCAGTGGAAAGAGAAGGCATACACCAGAGAGGGCCATGTTGCATCAATGGTCATATGACTACACCACATGCTTTCATGTAAACCTATATTTTATTCAACAATTTCTCAATTATGTTATTCTTGGACTAAAGAGCTGTCTCCTATAATAATACACCTGAGATTTTTTTTCTCTGATACTTTGCTTCTACACCATTATGATTCTTATTTATAATTCATCTCAGTTCTAAAGAGTAATTATCTAGGCATAAAATATAGTTATCAAAGTAAGGGCTAAGGACAGTTTTGGAATAATATAGCCTATTTTGAGAGCATATACTGTGGGTCATGAATGTACCAACCAAAATTTTTACTAAATGCATTACGTTCTAAAGGCATCAACATTCCTATACTATTCATTTCATTTTCATGAACAAAAATCGACTGTAAGAAAGATTAATCGTTAAGATCACAGGATTTAAAGAGAAATGGACCTCAAAGATCCATCCAGCCCAAATCATCCTCCCCACATTCCTTTTCCCACCTCTCTCTTCCCATTTTACAGATAAAGAAGCAGAGGCCCAAAGAGATTTAAGTGATGTGCCAAAGGTCACATTTATAGTCAATAGTAGAACCAGAATTTCAATCCTGATCATCTTGGTCCAAAGCTAATATTTTTTTTCACTATGTCACACTATCTATGATTTTCAAGCCACAAAGGAAAATATAGGCGACTGTCAGTAGGCTTAGCTTGCCATCCTTTGAGCTGATAAAATGATTATAGCATTTTTAACAGAAAAGGTATATATGAGTACAGCTTGAACCTACAGTGGGAAATCATATGTAAATATTCACACCTCTCTAGCATGAGGACTGTTTTGTTTACTATACCATAACTTTAATTAAAATACCAATTGCTGTCTTCTGCAGTTTGTGTTGTTACCTTTTCCATGCAATTAAGGAAATTTTTATTGTGACTTCAATTCTTACAGAACGAAAATATTTGGCCTCTAATTCTTTTTAATGCTCATTATACTGCCTACTAATAGAATAATATAAAGTAGACTCTGGATACATCTGTTCCTTGATTGAATCACTACTTCTAAGGCATTGTTCAGTTGATTAGCCAGAGTATGGCATGGATAATGGCCTCCGTTGGAATCTTCTCCAGTGCCTCACTGTGGCATGGAAGTGACCCATCCATCATTCTCAAAGACCGTGCCTCAAGAGTTTGAGCTTTGGCAGATCCAAGTAAGCCAGAGAACTTTCAACTAAAGGCCCAGTTAGCAATTGTATATCTATTGAGCTGAAGATTAACCTAGTTTATTCCAAAGCTGTTCCTCACGAGGAGACTATTACGTAAGGTAATAGATTTTGATTTTAGTTTTAGTTTTGTTTTCTACAAGAGCTTTACAAAGGACACTGAAGTATAACAGGGTTTGGTCTTATATCCATGAAGGAACTACATACACCAACAAAATCATAGATCTTAGAAATATTGAAGTGTAATAGAAATCCATAAATCCTTTCCATATTGCATTTTCATCAATAGTTTCACCTATTTTTCCCAATCAAGCCTTCTATTGTTATAACAAAACAAAATGATTTGAATTTCATTTTCTATCTCTGACTCTGCTAAGAAATTTTTGGGGTAAGGCAATCGGGCTTAAGTGACTTGCCCAGGACCACACAGCAAGTAAGTGTCTGAGGCCTGATTTTAATTCAGGTCCTCCTGACTCCAGGGCCTGTACTCTATCCACTGCACCAACTAGCTGCCCCATATCTCTGCTAAGAAAGTAGTGGTGAAAGGTGGGCAAAAGAAGTGGGAAATGGTCCCAATATTACACAACCTGGATAATAAAGAACTGCCTATATAGGCTTTGAATGATTCCAAAATCTCACACTTTGACCAAGATGCTGGAGGATAAGTTGTGATCCCAGGAGGCAACTTGTGGGAGACAATGGTGGTAAGTGCCATGAGCTAATTTTAAATAGAACTGAGGCTCTTCTATGTATGGTTACCCATGCTTTCTGTCCCCAAGTTAAGAAAGCCTGCCCTCTTTCTTTTCCACATACATAGGAATATAGATTTGGAGCTGGAAAAGACATGAGAGGCTGTCTGGTTCAGTTTCTTCATTTTGGTAGATATCGAGACTAAGGCCAAACGAAATCAACTAATTTTCAAGAGGTCCCATACTTCGTAGGCAACAAGACAGATATTCAAACCATAGTATTCGGACTCTCAATCTAGGATTCTTTCCTACAAAACACTTCATATAGGTTACAACATTGTCAGAATAAGGCAGTGTGCACTGTTACTTTTTTCATCTCCTTTCCCTTGCAAGGCTGCCCATAATATCCATTTTAGATGTAGTGCAGTATGATGGAAAGAGCCAAAGACTAGGTTTATAATCCCAACTCTCTTTGGTAGGAACTGTGGGGCTTTGGGCAAACTATCTATAAAATGAAGATAATAATGGTTATAGGCACTTATAGGGTAGTTATGAGGAAAACTGCAGGGCAGTAGGTAGGTATGATTATTTTGAAATGATTTCGCATATTAGAAATGTTCCAGTGATTTGCCTCAGGCCACAGACCTCTAAGGATCAGTCCTGAGCTTTATATTCCCTTAAGGATACTAATTTTGAGTTTCATTTTTAGCATCCCTGAGAAAATAGCTAAGAAAGCAATGTTATAAGAGAATTATATATTCCGTAGTCCTTCCATCCTCAGAAACCAGGGATTCGATTTGTCATTAGAATGGGAGAGAAGAAGGTCAGTGCTGAGCCTTAGGACAGACATACTTCATTTTTTCTGTCTCCATTCAGCTTCCTTTCCCCACTTTAAAGGGAGTTTGTTCATAAAGCTGTGAAGATGCATCATCAGCATGTCCGAAGTAAATAATAGGGAGGGAAAGAAGATAGAGTCTTAAATAGTTCCTAAATTTAAAGGGAAAGACTTTTGAAAAAGGGGACTCAGTTTGAGGAATATTCACAAGGAAAGCAATTGTAAACATCCCTCATCTTTCCCTTCCTTAAACATAAGGAGAACGCTCCAGGAACCCTTCCAGAAGAGACCAACAAAAGTCCCAACTATTCATATAAAACAAAACAAACCTAGTTGTTCCCCACAAACATCCAGAAATTTCAAGGAGGATGTTCCTGCCTTGAACAGGAATGGTAATCTGCCTCTAGAGTACCTTCCTCCCTTTGTATCCAGAGTACTTCTCTTTACTTCCTATATTAGGGCAGTTTCAACACATTGACAGAAAAAAAAAAAGGAATTTGGGGCCATTCTTGCCCATCTCCAATCCTCAGAGGCTGAGTATATGATTTTGTCAGTGTTCTTTCTTCCAACATTTCAAAAGATAAGTGATTTCATTGACGTAGATATTCCCTCCACCAAAAAGAATTATTATCTCATTCATGACTCTGTAGAGAACCTATGGACATTGCCATGGTTAAAGTAACTGGATGACGTGTTGACCCATTCTTCAATGCTGAACCTATTCAGTGGGCTGGTTGTTGTAAAGCAGGCAAAGTCCTTCTGGCAATATCATCCAGGTGGCACTGTGAATAGAGTGCTCCTGAACTCTGAGTCAGCAGGACCCAAGTTTGAATCCTGCCAGAGATATTTACTAACTCTATGACCTTGGGCAAGTCACTTGAACCTTAGTTTCCTCATTTGAAAAATGGAGATGATAATAACACCTACTTCACAGAGTTCTGAAAACAAACAGATATGATGAACTTTCAAAACTTTAAAACCTGTGACCTCGAGGCTTTGACTATTTCAGGGCCACACTTGAGAACCTAGAGGGCCACATGTGACCTCAAGGCCACAAGTTCCCTACCCCTGAGTCTAACAGAGCCTTAATTACTTTATCTATAAAGGGGAAATAGTATCTTCCTCCCTCTCAGAGATGCTGTGAAGAAGACATTCTATAAACCTCCAAACACTATAGAAATGTGAGTTGGTATATGTCTCTGTGCTTGAATTAGAAGCCTTAGTCTCTTAGTAGGACTTTCTTTTGCCTTCTACTAGAAGCCCTTTTATGAATCTATGGCATGGTCAGGTATCCAAGTGGAATTTTGGTGGGCTTGCTGTAATAAAATTCCACTATCACAGGAAACATGTTATAACAACTTGGACTCAAACCACAGTATTTAAATCACTTTCCTATTTTAATTATCTAATATCTAAGCTGCAATTCACTTTTTAGTTGAGAAGTACCAACTTTGAACTTATTTTTTCTCTATCCCTTCCATCATTATACTATGTCTTCCAAATCACCCTAGCAGTGTTTTCCAAGTCCTAAGGCATCACCATATGCACATATACCCTTTTGACTGGGGCCAAAAACGGGACTGAGAATTAATTCTCTTTTATAACTGCTATGGAGATGAACCCTCAAAAATAATAACTGACATTTATATGTCACTTTATTATGTGCGAAGCCCTCTGCATGCATTATGTCGTTTTATCCTCGATATTATTACTCCAGTTTTATAGATGAGGAAACTGAGGTTTAGAGAAGTTAAGCGACTTCTTCTATGAACCCAAAGCTTGTAAATATGTGGGGAAGAATTTGCCCTTAAGTCTTCCTACTCTAAATTCAGAATTCCATCCACATCAGCGTACACAGGACCCTAAGGATGGCATCTATAGATCAACAGCATCCATTTTTGGTCCTCTCATTCAATGTCACTCTCAATTCAGTGGTCACTCTCTCTCTCTTTTTTTTCCGAGAATAGTCTTCTATCTCATCCATTCTGGAAGTGCAATATTAGGGGCCTGATAGCACTCTGATTGGCACAGGAACTTTGACCTACTCTGTTTCTGATTCTGACCAGTTTGCCCTATCCCTTCCAATTCCAGGAGCTCACCACATTTATGTTAGACTTAGTGACAATACCTCATCAGTTTAGCCCATTGCAACTCAGAACTCTGAAACTCAACAGATTCACCACCCTTAGTCTCTCTATTAACTGGTTTTAAGGCAGGAATGTGCCACCATTCACATGCCAATGGTCACTCTCTAAAGTGTTTGAATGGGCCCCATTTTGAAATTCTTAAAGAGAGCTAGGCATTATTTTATATTGAAGCATGACTATTGCAAAGCCATAATTTTCTTTCTCAGACAATAACGCAAAGAGAAAAGTGGATGTTGACTTAAATTATTTAGATAGACTTTATTGAAATAGAAGTTTATGTCCCATGATAGGAGATGGTAATTCAGACTCCAGCCTTCCTTCTACTCCTAGTCTTCACCAGCTCCTCTTAAGTAGAGGCATCAATTTAACCTCATTAGAGTTTCTTCTAAGCTGTGATAAAAGCAGAGGGACTCCTAACTGAGTATTTAATTGAGGTGATTTAACATTAATTAAATCAAAATAAACAAGGATAATACTGACTATTGATCTCTTTTCCTCTTTGTAAGAGAGTTCAAGATATTGTCTTCAAATGCCCACTCCTCTCAGCTCTTCTAATTCAGAACCAAATCCATACCTATTATTGATGCATTGGAATAAGCACCTACCTTGTGCTTATTCCATTATTTTTCTTCTTTGCTTAGCAATCACTTTTTACTTCCTAATGGACTCATAAATTATACCCTGTAAATAAGGGGAATTTAAGTTAGCCAGGATGGTGAAACTGATTGCCATCAGGGAGACCAAAAGCTGGCCTAGGAAAGTATTGCTTCTCCTACCTCAATTCAAACCAATGATTTGTAAATCAAACAATGGATAATGAATATGGCAGCCCCAGCATATTATGAGTGGCTAAACCATGAACAACAAGGCTGTTCCTTATCACCCATTCAGAATTTTGAGCTTTCAGAAAGCAATGTAGAAACATTGATAAATTTACATAATAAAGTCTAAATGAAGACGGAAAACTTGATTTTGTATATGTCAGCTTTGCCAGCAGTTTTCCATTTACTATCAGATTTTTATTGCTGAGTGAGAAAATAGATCAGGGATAGATAAATTTTATTTGGGGCCTAATAGTCCCAAGACACATAGTGCTTTTATTATTTGGAATTCCTTACTTTTATAGTTTTAAAATTATCACCATATAAATAATGCAACTATGAAGACTTGTGTATATGTATGTGTGTATGCGTGCTTAGAATCATTAGACATTTGTTAGTTATCCATAAAGCAGAATTGAGGCAGATATGAGCTTGTCAAATCTGAAAAAAAAAAATCATCCTAAGGACAAGGGCAATCCAATTATCCCTTCTTAGGCCATGATACAATTCTATTTTAAAGGAAACTTCTTTCTCAAGAAGATGACATATACTTAAACCCATAGCTTGTGAGTCTTAGTATTCTGTATCTAAATGAAAGGTTTGGGGGCCTGAAATATTACCCAGCTGGAGCTACTCTTGCACTCTGGAGACCTTGCTGAAGCACGTGTTACGATTTGAAATTGGTTCTTGTATTTATAAAGGATATTGCCTCTAGTGCAGCTGGAGGTATGTCATTCTTTTCATAAGCTAGAGGACCCAGAGCCTTCTAAAATGTGCTTTTCTTATCTTTCCCTGCCTAACTGGCTTACTTTCCCTACAGGCCTGCATGGCAGGATTTTATAGATTGCCTTCTGAATCTGGTGGCCGGATACCTGGACCAAGCCTGGGCACTTGTGTTCCATGTCAGTGTAATGGACATAGCGATATATGTGACCCTGAAACTTCCATATGTCAGGTAATAATCTATGACCTCTCTTTATTTGTTTATACCGTCTTTTTTCTTCATGTAAATGATACCTCTGCATACAAGTCAACGCCAGGGAACACATTTTAATCTTATTTTTGTTTAAGGAAGGATGCAGTCAAGGACATTTGGCTCAACAGTGACTTCTCCTGCCTAAATGATTGTCCCCTGTTGATTTTCTTGAATTAAGAATTCTAAATACATAGATTTTTTCTGATATATTCCTGTATTCAGTGAGAAAATAATGGTTTGCACCAAAAAATATACAGCTAGTGTAAACAATAATCATACTCTGCATTTTTATAACTTCAACCTTCAAGGAACTTATAACTTATTCTAGAAGCATTACCTCATTTATCTTCACACCAGTCATATGAGGCAAGTAGGGAATCACTATTATTATCCACATTTAATAGCCTAGGAAATGAATGAAAGTGACGTGGGAGGAATGGAAGTGTGTTTCCTGACTCTGACTGATTTCAATATCTTAGAGCATAATAAAACTACGTACCCATTTGTAGTTAGTTCCCTACTAAATATTGTTTAAAAAAATAATAACAGTTAAAAAGCAATTATTTAAGAATTACTACATACCCAGAGAACCAGCATGGTATAGTAGCTAGTGTGATACTCTTGGAGGCAGGAAGACTTAGGTTCAGATCTCACCTTTGACACATAATGGTTATGTTACCCTAGTTAATTCATTTAATCTCTCAATATCCCGAGCTACTTTCAAAGATTATAAATTGCAAAACAATTAAAGGCTTAGATTGGTATAGGGAGTTTCCCAGGAAGGAAGCACTCATAGGAAGGAGTTCCTTACACTGATGAAATCACAGGTCTAGACTAAAAAAGGAAAAAAAAAGAAAAAAGAAAAAAATGTACCTGGCACTGTGATATTATTGTGTCTCACACCTGGTCTTTTCTGTTACTTTCCCATGGAAAGATGGGAAGAAAATGAATTGCTGAAAAATGTTTAAGTTGAATTCAGCTTCTCTGTAATGGTTAGAGGGGCAGTCCTTCTCCCCTCATGCCCCCACCCCACCAGACACCAATCAATGGGCAGTCTTGTACCTTGTGGAAAGTGAGCTACAATTTCATCCTTAAAATTTGTACATTCTAATCAGGGTAAAAATACCTCAACATGAAATATATTATCATCGCTATGGCCAACAATATAAGCAGAAATCATGACAATTACTTTCTATCAAAGAAAATTATGTTCAGCCTAGATCAAACATATATGATTAAGAAGAAACTGTAGTTTGGAACAAGTGAGGATTCTACAAAAGGGCTAAGATCGCAGATTTAAAGCTAACAGGGACCTTTAGAAGTCATTTATTCCAAACTCTTCATTTTAGAAGTGAGCACCCTGAGGCAAGATGAATTAAGTTATTTGACCAAGGCTTAACAACTAATAAGAGGCAGAGGTCAAATCTGAACCCAGATTCTCTGACTCCAGCTGAACTCATGTTTCCATTATACAATACTCCCTCCTACTTAGAGGGAAGCTAGGTGGTGTAGTGGATAAAATTTCTGGCCTCAAATAGATTAATCTTCCTGAGTTCAAAACTGGCAAGTCGCTTTACCCTGTTTGCCTCAGTTTCCTCACCTGTAAAATGTGCTGGAGAAGGAAATGGCAAACCACTGCAGTATCTTTGCCAAGAAAAGCCCAAATGGATTCAGAAAGAGTTTGAAATGATTCACAACTAAGATGACTAAACACACACACACACACACACACACACACACACACACACTTAACTGAAAAAATCTTTAAATTTTTTTAATTTAAATTTAATTATCTTACTCCTACTTGAATGCTTCAGCATGTCATAAAGGTGACCTTATAGTTCTGAAGGGATATAATCAGGAGAGTGGAAGCTCCGGCACATTCTATCATGCTGAAAAGGCTTCTTCTAATATGACCCTAGCACTCAAACGATGTCTCCTCTATGAAAATGAGACTAAAGATAGAGTTATCCCTTTCTCTTTAACTTTTCACCACTAGATGATAAAGATTTTGTTAACAGTTAATTAATTTTGAAACAAAGAAAAACTTAAAATGGGCCCCTTATACTTCTGTGGTACAGTTGGAAGAGTACTAGAAAACAAAGCAAAGAATATTAAGAATCACATCATTTTCTACTGTCAATTAAACTCAATTATTGTATTCTGTATGTGAGACCCTTGGTAATCATCTACAAGTCACTATACTACTGGAGGTACTGAACCTTTCTGTTTCTAAATGTAATCCCAGATCAAAATAGGGCAGTAAGGAAGATTCACCCATTCACCTAGAGAAGAGAATTCCCACATTCTGTTTGAAGAAGAAAATAAAGTAGTAAATTGGTTTAATCTTGTATCCAAAGCCAATCAGAAATATATTTTCATGAGGGACTTTGGTCATCTAATCATGTACTGTTCATACTGATCTTAAACCAAAAATATCTTTTTAAAAAGTAAGAAAAAATTTAAAGATTTTTTCAGTTAATTAGCCAACATCTGTTGCAGAGAGTGGGTAGATTAATTCTCTGAAGAACCTTATAAGTTCTTCTAAACTAAATAAACATATGTTTTAATAATGAGTGTCTTTAATGCAAAGGTGGGATTAGAGAAAATGGTGAAAATGTGTTGGAAAATGTGGTTAGGTTAAGAAATGAAAATGTTGTTGTTTGTCCTTAGTTCTTGAAGGGGACCAGTGAGATCACAAAAATGATGTCTTGACTTGTGTATGAATTGGATAGACTTCACAGAAGCTATATAACATGGCTATTTTCTTCAGTAAGAGTCATAAGATTCTAACCATGGTATTCACCAGAATACATCATGCAAAAGGAAGAAACAAAATTTACTAAAGCATCATAGATAGAAAATGATTGGTATCTAAACATGACAGTGATTTTCAAATCACCTTTCTGCAGTCAGGCCATAGACTTGTCAGAGCAAAGGTCAAAATCAACTGGAAATTAGGGGGGGAAAGCATAAAGAAGAAATAAAGATAACAATGTACAATTAAAATAACCACAAGAGGACCTAAGCAAAGAAGCTATTTATACTCAAAAATCCAGAAATGGAACCAAGAACAGGAATTGATATAAACTATAACTCACCATCTCCTACAAAAGTTTAAGGTTGCTTTAAAAAAACTGACACATGGTGTGCCAAAAAAATCCAGAAAACCACTCAGCTATTAAGCATTCAATCTCATTGTCAAGTGGACAGATATGAGTCACAGGAAATACTAGTTTCAAATGGAAACTCCTATATAGACCCAACAGATTTGTATTCTAATAGCTTGGTCCCCAGTATACTACATGAAGAAGTAGAAATAAAGAACAAAGATGAGAAATACACCTAGAACAGACCAAATGTAGATAGGAGGAATTTGAATGAGAGTTGGCACAGTTTTAAGGGCACCAAGAGTCCAATTTTCCAGAAATCTGAAGTGAATGGAATGAAGGAATGAAAAAATATTTATCATTTGCAATGTACCATGCATTGTGCTAAGCTACAGAAGTAGAAATACAAAAACAAGAGAGTCTCTAAGGGTTGACCTTGGCAAGGAGAAGAGACTTTTTCATCAGAGACTTGAGTGAGGGAGATAACAAGGGTCTTCAGGTGTATATAAGATGGGAGGGAGAGGAAGAAGGAGTTCACAACAAATGGCCTTAGTTTTTTCAGTAATGTATGAAGAATGGTTCTCAATTCAGGGGATTAGGGAGGGTTTGCTGTGCCAGGCTTGAAAAAAGAAGAGTTTGACCCATCTTGTGGTGATAGAAAATTGATTAGGGAAAAGCAGAAGGGTTGTCTCACTTCTGTCTCACTTGTGTAGCCCCAATTGAGATTAGATAAAATAGATTTGTAGTGAACCCCGTGCAGCTTAGTTGGGTGACCTCCATCTTCACTCACCAACGAAACAGAAGTAATACAAGAGGAAGATGATAGAAGTCATCCAAGGTGCAGGTTTGGCAAGGGGTAGGACAAGGGAGTAATCCTTTTACAAACAGGAAAATAGTGCAGAGTTGAATTGGTTCCCCCAAGAGATTGATACTGGAAAATGAGGAGAATATAGCTACAGCAGGAGTGAAAAAATATTTGGGGGGTGGAAGTATTAGAGGTCAGACTGAGGATGAAGACTAAGTTTAGGAGTAATGAGGGATAGAGGTGGAATGATATATATTATTGATAAAGGAATTTGAAAGTTCTTGAACATGGAGTAGAATTTGTATGAGTGATGGCAAGTTCAACAGTGACAAAACCCATATGTAGCTGAAGAGAAAGAAGTAGACTTTGCATATTGAGTAGATTAAGGAAAATTAGGACATTTAGGGGAACATCAGGATGTTAGTTCTCCTAGTGGGGGAGGGGGCTGTAGTTGGGTCAGAAAGGGAGACGGTGAGCAAGGCACAGAACTTACTGAGAAAGGAGGGAAAATGTTCTAAGAATTAATAGATAGTGTTCCCTGGGACCTGAATTAGGTCATAAATTTGGAGAGGGTGAATCTCAAAGGAGAGCTTGCTGAGCGATCATAGTATAGGAAGAGTCTGGAAATCACAATTGGAAATCATTATTCTGAATCCCCCACTGAAACCATTGAGATATGAGAGGAGGTGAAAAGAGTACTAAAAATGATCAGGGATGTGGTATAATAAGGGTTAGAGAGAGGCAAAAGAAAGGAATACAGGTCTCAGTGAGTAATAGAACAGATACTTTAAAAATAAGTGTTATAATTATAGTGTGAGTCCCATCGAGCGTAGTGGAAGAAGCAGGCAGGTCTACAGCACAGGATGAAATGAATGGGAATGAGGCATTGATGTCTGTGGTTGGGGAGGTGATCTTGTTTTTCAGCAGTCAAGGAAACGTTCATAATCATTGGAATGGGGAATGTAAAAAGTGGGAGGAGTATACTAACCATAGGGAATGAGTTCAGACTTGAGTATCAATAGATGGGAGGTAGTTTTATGAAGAAAATGGGTGATTAGAAGTTCCAAGATTTCCCCAGACCCAGTCCCTCAAGACCTCAGTACATTCTTCAAATTTTCTGCCATGGGGCAATAGGAGGTTGCTGTGTCTCTGTGGCATCTGAAAGGTGGACCTCATGGCAGCCACAAGCACAGCCAAATGTTTTAGTTCTACACAATCGGAAGCCCAGCCAGGGTTATGAGTATTGCTCTGTCCCAGGGCGTCTCAGAGCCTAGCAGGAAAGCAGGAGTTGGCATGTTCTGGGTCCTCTGGAAGGCCAATCCAATACCAAGTGTTTGAATCTCATCCTCTTTTATCATAGGAAGATGATTCATACATTTCATCTTCAGTGTTACAGTTGTAACATGTCAGTGACATAAGCATTTACCTACAAGACATTTTCTACCCAAGAGAGAATACCATGTTTACTCTTCCTCTGAAAGTCAGCATGAAGGAGAAGTGTCAAGAATAGCCATCATGATTTATGTGTTGTGTCTGTGCACTTAACCAGGAGAGCTGATAAAGTTAACTAAGTTGGTATGTGGGAAATGCCATAAAAGATTGACTGTCCTGTAAAGTTTAACAACATTCACTCACTCCAGGAGAAAATAATGAAAAGAAGTTACAGATACAGGAGAGATGCATTTACTGTGAAAGCACGAAACTCCCCTGAGTACTTTCATTAGTAGCATTTTTTTCAGCCATGTTCAATGTTATATGCGGAGACTATGGCTCAGATGTTACTAACAGTCCAGTTTTCAATACATTGATAGCAAAAGCAAAAGGCTGACAACTATTTTTCCAGGCCTCTTAGGTTTCCAAGATTGCCCTTGTTCATATTCTGAGAATGTACAAGACCATGCCATCAATTTGTCCAGGCTATGCTTTGCTTTGGTCTGACTTGCAAAGAAAGAAAAAGACATATCCTTCAGAAATGCTGCCCTGATAACACATACACATCACCTGTCATCGAGCTCTATAGCTTCTCATTAAAATTCAGAGAGAAGTATTGGTTATTTGACTGGTGTCATCTCTTACATTGTGGCCCTAGGAGAAGGAATAAGTGGCCAATGTAAATGAGTACTTCCTTTGGACAGCTGAAGAGGCACTTGTGGAAGGACCATGGTACCAAAATGAGTATCAAAATGAAACAAATCTCGGTGGGTTGTTCACCATTCTGCTACAAGGCTGTGAAATATGAACGTCGTGCTATTGTTATACAAGGAAGCTTGACTGGTTTCACATAAACTGTAAAATAACACCTATAAAATGGCAGGAAAAGATTTCAAATAAGGCAGCATGCCACACAAGTAGCACCAGTGGAAGAGAGACCCTGGTATTCAACTTTGTTAGACTGATCTTGTCTCAACAATAAATATTAAGTTTTCTAAAATTAAAAAAAATACAGCTACCTGTGTGATATAATGTACAGCGCTGACACCCCACTTCGAAGTACAAATATTCTGAAAGTTAAATTTCAAGTCATGAGACAGTTATCGTCAATCATAGACTTTAACATCATTTGGTACTTTAAGGATCCTCTATCATGTCTTTGTGGGTACCCTCTCCACCAGTGCAAGGCATAACCACTCTATGGCTCAGTGGGCAGTGGTATATTTTTGTGGCAAAAAAAAATCAAAGTAACAAAAAAATGTTGGTGGCCAACCTTTTGTTGAAGTTGCTGTAGTTTTAGCAGGATCTGAAAAACCTAAGTTTAAATCTACAGTCATCACTCCTGAATAGAAGTGGCTTTTCTAGTCAAAGAGAATATAAAACATCATGTCAATCACTTGATATATTTGGAAGACTTCATGTTATGTGGACTTCCTAGAAAAGTACATGAAACAGATCATTTATTTCTTTAAAAAAAAAGCAATTGGGGTTAAGTAACTTGCTCAAGGTTACACATCTAGTTATTTATGTGTGGGTGCTAATTTTCTGAGGCCAGAACCAATCCCGGGTCCTCCCGACTCCGGGGCTGGTGTTCTTACTCACTGTGCCACCTAGCCACCCCTCAGATCATTTATTTCAGTGAAACTTTCTCCAGCAATATCAGGATGCCATTTATATATGTAATAAATGTAAAATTCTTACCGTTATAAAAGAAAGAATAGGAACTGAAATCTTTCAGCTCAAATCCAAAAGTTCAGTCAAACCAATGGAGAAAAGAGATTCTCAGAAATATTTTGGTCTTTGGCCAGTTGTGACATTGTGCATATGGCTATCAAGGAGAAAGCTAATGTCAACAAACTGTCCTGGATAAATCTCTAAGAGAAATTTTCCACTGCTTGGTTTCTGGATGAGGAATTAGAAAAGGGAAAAACCTTGGTCTTAATACAATAATTAGTTATTAAATACAACAAATAAGAAATGAATACTATGATCTCTCTCAAAATCATCCCATGAGGAAGAGGAGGAAGAGGAAAAGGAAGAAGGAGGAAGATAAGAATGAGGATTGGTAGTGGGTTATTATACATTCTTATTACAAACCTATCCAACTCTAACTTTGCATGAAGAATATGGTGGTATGTGACAATGCTAACTAAATTATGACTTCCACAATTTGTGGAATCGCAGAATTTTGATTGTTGGAAGGAAAGTCTAGTCATACATGAAAGGAATATCCAATATTAAATATTTAAAAATGGTTTTCTAGTCTCTACTTGAAATTATTTTTCGTAATATCTTAGTTTATTGCTGCCCTGACCCTTCCCTTCTCTATAAAGATATATTTGCCGCTAAGGATTTTTATAGCTACATTGACAAAAAATAGAACAAATCTCTACAGACATTTGTGTATAATTATATTAATAGTTGACCCTAGGGGGCGGCTAGGTGGTGCAGTGAGTAGAGCGTCAGCCCTGGAGTCAGAAGGACCTGAGTTCGGATCCAGCCTCAGACACTTAACGCACACACAAACAAAAACCTAGCCGTGTGACCTCGGGCAAGTTACTTAACCCCAATTGCCCTCCAAAAAAAAAAAAAATAGTTGACCCTCATTGCTTCCCACCTTCTTCTAGGGTCCATACTGCAAATATATATCATGCTTGGGTTCTAGAGGCTGGCTTAGTAGAGTTGACTTAAATCATAAATTAAGCCCATGAAAATCTTAATGATACATTTGTCTTGACATAAGGCCTCTTAATAGCTCAGGACCAACCATGCAACTAAATGAACCCTTAGACTGTGGAAAACTTATAGATAAGACCACAAGAGCAAGCTATAGTCTCTACGAGAAAAGAAGCAATAAATTTTCAAAGCAGCTATAAAATGAGTCAGACTTTCTCTTCCCCTTCCTTTTGTGTTTCCTTCACTAACTCAGTTATGTGCAGTGTTTAAGGATCCCAAAGCATAAACTTTGGAGGAAAAAAAAAGCAGATAAGATTTAGCTTTCCCAATTTCATAGCCCTAGAAATCCATGAGAAGCAAGAGGGAAAGAAGCCATGTCAGCTGCTCCCCATAAATACACACCCAAACTAATGCATTCCTAAATAGATACCCAGTTCAAAAGGTAGACCCAAAAAGCGTCAGCATCTCCTAATTCCAGCTCTCCTGAGGTTTCAGTAAGCTTTAAAGAATGTTTCAATAAATCCCATTTAAAAACACAAGTTTTATACATAGCACCTCTTTTTATGCCCTAACATCAGTTCAAATTTACCTCAAATCACTCGGTTAGAAAAGCACTCGCCACTAAATGTAGGAAATAACATGGATGGAACAAAATCATCATAATCCCTTTCCATTTTAAGAAAAATCCTGTGGATCAAGAAAATAGTACTAATTCAAGGGTGGAAAGAACATCTGGGGCTAAATGAGAGAGTTTTTAAATTCTTGACATGTATCATCATAATGGAGCAAGAAAGCACCAGCTGTGGAGTCAGGAGGACCTAAGTTCAAATTCAGCTTCAGACACTTAATACTTACTAGCTGTGTGACCTTGGACAAGTCACAAATCCCAAGTGCCTTACCCCCTCCAAAAAATAATAATAATAATGAAGCAAGAGACAGCCTTGGACAGTAACTAAAGTGGAGGAAGAAAATAACTCCACAGGAGTAAATCATTTCATTCATGGGTCATCATTTTTCACTCATTGTCAATGCAGATACAATAACATAACTTCCTTTATTATTCAAAACAGAGAAACACATTGAAAGTTGTTCATGTCAAGAATTACTGAAACACATTTGTCAATGTTAAAAAAATATCTGACTATTCAATCATTCCCTTCAACTAGAAATAAAATATGTCCTAACTTTTGTTAATATTCAATATCAAACACTGTCCCCCTTTTTCCTTTATAGAACTGTCAACACCACACTGCTGGTGATTTCTGTGAAAGATGTGCCATTGGATACTATGGAACTGTCAAGGGACTGCCAAATGATTGTCAGCAATGTGCCTGCCCACTTATCACTTCTAGCAACAAGTAAGTGTGACAAACAGAACTCCCTTTCCAAATTAGTGAAACCCTTTGCTTTGGTGCTCATAGACTATGCCTAGGACCCAAATGTTTGGGGTCAAATAAACAAACCTCAGGCTGGATGTAGCAAAACACTGACACAATTATTTAAATACATAACACATATAGCCTCACTAAATATAATGTAGTTCATTATTTCCTTGTATGATCTAGTTGTGAGTGAGGAATTGCTACATTTTTAATTAACAGTTGATAGAGCAATAGCAGTGGGTTACACATTTACAGGAAGCATGTGGGCAAGACACATAATTTACCCATGTGCTAGAACCTTTCCATTATAACATGAAGTAATCTCCTAAAGATCCATCCTACTCTTGCACGATTATACCCCTTTCCATTGTTACTACTTTTGTTCAATAGCAACATTTGTCAATAGTTGGTGTACAGAATAATTGAAAACTAGTACCACTTTATATCCCATATCAGGACAATAACTCAATGATAAAACTGATGTTCAGTGGACAAAGGTTATTACCAAGGAAGTCTGTCCTCTGCTCTCATAAACAGGGAAGCCGAAGCAGTTTCATTGATTGTTTCATCTGTCCTAATTTAGTACTTATTTGGAGTGGAATTTAGTACATTTTATTTAGTTAGTACTTATTTGTAGAGTGAAAGCAATTCCCACATGTTTTTACTCATCTTTCCACTGAGAGTCTCTCTCCTTATTGATGAGGTAAATAGCATTCAAATCTCCAGAGCCATGGACTAGAATTCAAATTCTGCCTCACATATTACCTAGCTGTGTGACCCAAGGCATATGATGTAAAATAATATCTCTCAATCTCAATATCCTCGCCCATAAAATGGGGGTGATGATATCACATCTACTCCATATGAGATTCAAATGGGATAAAATATGTAAAATGCTTTTCATTAAGGTACTCTATGAATGGTACTTAAGGTAGTGAATGAATGTTAGCTATTATTTACTAGATAGGCATCATGGTATGGTGAAGAGAGAACTGACCCTGGAGTCAAAACAAATTGGATTCAGGTCCTGACTCTGACACATACAAACTGTATAACCCGGGAAAAGTCACTCCATCTCTTAATTCCCTAGACACATTCCCAAGGCTATAAATTACAGAGGACATATTTCTCTGAATTAGTAAAGGGTCTTTACTCACTAGAAGTTCTCTGTACCACCCCCCAAAAAATTATAAAATAACAGGTCTAGTTCCTATCCCCAATCGTATCATTATTGTTATTAAGAGAGACTTTCTGGCACAGATGATATTTCTACCAAGAGTTCATATGGATCCACACAAATTAGAGTATGTACTGCCATAAGGTAGCCCCACCTCCACAATAGACAGGTAGTGGTTCCTTGGCTTCTAGAATGCTTCTTCATCCCCAAGTTCACCATTTTGACTGTACTCTCACTGCACAGTGCGATGGAAAGAGCACTGAACTTAATGCTATAGGACCTCCCTTCTAATCCTAGCACCACCCCTCTACCACTTATTGCCTCTGATAACTTGGGCAAGTCACTTGGGTCTCAGTTTCCATTTGTAAAGTTAGAGGGTTGGACTAGATGACCTTTAAAGTCTGAACTCTAAATCTACCTCATGACATACTAAAGCCTTCTAATGCTGCATAGTAGACACAAGAGACAGGGTGCAACCTGCCAAAATGATCTCAGTCCCCTTCTTTGTATCCCTGGATCCTCAGGAACAAGTCATCATGGTGGCTGATTCAACCAGCATCACCATGTGTGCCACTGTTTCTAGAGGCCACACTGATCTCTGTGGCCTTGTGCTGTGAATAATTCTCTGGCAAGCTGATTAATTCAGTAAGGCCTAAAATTGCATATCAGGCATGGAGGCACTATTTTGATGGGTAAAGTACTTCACTTTTGTTCACTCCATCCATAAGAAACTTCCAACTGCCTGGCAGTTCAATTAACACTAGATCCCTTGGGGATTATTTTTTCAGAAGGTTCAATGTCAACATCACCTACATTTCCAGCCATCAAAATGGGTGGTGTAGATGCACCGTCATGAAAGCCTGAATTTATATACCTGATAGATAAGTCATGGCGCGTGACCCTCTTCTACTAGATAAATCTTATAGCCATTAAAACTCAACAAGAATTATTAGAATTAATCTCCTGGCAGGAGGTGTTCATACTCAATATTAGTTCACTGCCTTCCAAGCAAGCTAGACAACCATGCCTGTTAGAGGGTCAGTAATAGATGGGATCATGCATTGTTTTGGTTGTTCTTCAGTTCTATCTGTCACTTTGTGACCCCAATTAGGGTTTTCTTTGCAGAGATACTGGAGTGGTTTAACATTTTCTTCTCCAGCTCATTTTACAGATGAGGAAACTGAGGCAAACAGGGTTAAGTGACTTGCCCAGGGTTCCACCTCTAATGAATATCTGAGACTATATCTGAATTTGAATTATATGCGTCTTTCTAGCTCCAGGTCCAATATTCTATCCACTGTGCCACCTAGCTGCTTTGAACTGTTACTAACCAAAAACAACAACAACAACAAATCCTACCTGTATAAACCCAACAAGTCAGGTAGGAGGCAGAACATAGATTGAAGACTAACAACAAAGGATCAGTAATTCACAGGAGATAAGATCCATGGAGAAAGCCAGCAATAAAACTCATGGTCTCAGATGTCTTTTATAAATGACTAATAAGCCAGATGTCTACAAGGATGTTAATTCATCCTCGTAGGTATCATTGAGACACCTATTAGGGTGAGAGTCATGACCAAACTATGACTGTGGAAAGACATATCTAATTCAAATAAAACACAGTATTTTCTTTTTTCCCCTTTCTTATTAATTTATTACTTTAGTTTTAGTTAACAAGATTCAATTCCATAGTTCCTTGATTTTCAAATTTCCTTTACCTCCCTCCCCACACCCTCCACGACAGCATATAGTCCAGTATAGGATCTGCAAATACATTCATATTAGACATTAGTCCAATTACAAAGGCGTATTGTACTAAGTGGGATGAAAAATGATAAAGAAGAAATAAAACCAAACAATGAGAAGAAAAAGATCAATTAGTTTTCTTCCATCAGGATTCAAGCTCAGTTCTTTCTAGTTTTATCTCTGGATGTCTCATTTCTCTCCTTCATGAGTCTTTTGGGATTGACTTATATCATTGCATTGCTGAAAAGAATCCAGTCTGTCATAGTTGGTCATCACACATATGTTGTGTCTGTGATTGTATACAAGTTTCTCCTGATTCTACTCTTCTCGTTCAGCATCAGTTTGTATAAGCCTCTCCGGGTAAATATGAAAACCATCTCCTCCTCATTTCTTATAGCACAATAATATTCCATTACATTCATATACCACAATTTGTTTAGCCATTCCCCAATTGATGGGCACCCCTTTAATTTCCAATTCTTTGTAACCACAAAAAGAGCTGCTATAAATATTTTTGTACATATGGGTCTTCCTTCCTCTTCCATGATCTCTCTAGGATATAACCCTAGAAGTGGTATTGCTGGGTCAAAGGGTATGAAATTATTTATAGCCCTTTGGGCATAATTCCAGATTGCTCTCCAGAATGGTTGGATAAGTTCACAACTCCACCAGCAATGCATTAGTGTTCCAATTTGCCCATATTCTCTCCAGCATTTGTCATTTTCTTGTTTTCTCATCTTAGCCAATCTGACTGGAGAGATGTGATATCTCAGAGTTGTTTTGATTTGCATTTCTCTAATCAATAGTGACTTAGAGCATTTCTTCATATGCTTATAGATATCTTTAATTTCTTTCTCTGAAAACTGCCTGTTCATATCCTTTGACCATTTATCAATTGGGGGATGACTTGTATTCTTATAGATTTGACTCAATTCTCTGTATATTTTAGAAATGAGTCCTTTATCAGAGACATAGGTTGTAAAAATTCTTTCCCAATTTCCCACCTCCCTCTTGATCTTGGTTACACTGGCTTAAAACACAGTATTTTCAAGAGAGCAATAGAATTGTGTTATAAATTAAGAAAACATTTGCACATAAGGAAATGCTGCCATTGGGATTCCAGTTCAGATATTAGGTTGGACTAGGTAACCCCTGAAAGTCCTTTCCAATTAAGATATTTGTTCTGTGATGTTGAGCAAACAATGCACAAACCAAACCTTAGAAAAGTATCTCTAAATGCTATACCTCCTACCATTAGGATGATTGGGCCATTCTACTTATGTTATACCTCACAGTATTTGTCTACTCCAACATGTTCTTCAATGAGAATTATCATTTACACCTATAGTTTTTCTCCTATATTCTGTGCATCATGACTTTTGGCAACCTGTAAGTCTCAGAAGCCATCCATACTGAATTGCAGCAGGGGGCCAGAAATATATTAGAATTGAAAGCTGGTTACCTTAGAAATTGGCAAACATACAAAATAGAGCTTGACTTATTATTTCGTTTATTGCTTAGACTTAAGAAAGTGATGGGAGTGGGGCGGCTAGGTGGCGCAGGGAGTAGAGTGCTAGCCCTGGAGTCGGAAGGACCTGAGTTTGGATCCGACCTCAGACACTTAACACAAACAAAAAAACCTAGCCGTGTGACCTTGGGCAAGTTACTTAACCCCAAATTGCCCTCCAAAAAGCAAAAAAAAAAAGTGATGGAGAAAATGTAAATAATGGAGATTAACTTTAAAAGTGTGCATTGCTTTTTTTTTTTCAAAGAGCTGGTTGTTAAACATTTACCAAATACTCCTGACACCCTACAAACAGTCAAATTAGTATATCAATTGGGAATTGACTACAACTGAATTCCCAGGAAGCCATTAAGTATTGAAAACCATATCTTCTGGTCTTTCCACAATATTCACATCAGCAGACCTGCCTAAAACTTGAAGAAAGCATGGTAGATCCCTGATCAGTCATTCAGATAGTCAATCCTGTAGCCAATAGCTGGTACTACCCTCCTCATTCCAAGCCCAACCTACTTTATATTGTAGCAAAGAACATCCTTTACTAAAAGAATCTTCACTTAACCCTAAACTCTACCTTCCTCATCCATCACTGCTTATTGTGATGGATGGGCAAGAAGAATTAGTCAGCAAACATGTATTATTACATGCTGGGCACAGTGTTAAGTGCTGAAGAATACAAAGGAAGGCAAAAACAGTCCCTGCATTTTAGAAAAATATATTCTATTGGGAGGATTCAATTTTATAAATAATCTTATACACATAAAGTACATACCCAGCATATACATACTAATCTGAAAAGGGAAAGCATTAGTAACTGGCAGCATTAGAGCAGGTAGGTGGCTAATGGATAGTGTGCCAGGCCTGGAGTCAGGAAGACTCATCTTTTGCCAAGGCCCATTGAACCAGACAAATGGTCAGCTCCCTGTTATAGCTTTAGTTTGCTTCTTGGTCTTGCACAGACCTCAAATCTCAGCCTTGGTAACCAGTTTTCCCATGTTTATTGATCATTTGAATTTTGTGCTCCATAGACACCCTTTTTAAAATTTTATTCTTGCCATTCTTCCAACTCAAACCCTGACTCTTCTCCCTCAAGTAAAGAATTACCCTTTTCCCTCACACCAGTGCCTAATCACACCAGTCCTGTCTAAGATTAAGGATATAACAATAAGGGTATTTTTCCTTTGATTGTTTTTATTTATTTTTATTATCTGGGTTTGAAAAATGTTGACCTCATATACAAGAGATTATTTTCATGTCTATTCTTATAACTCTTACTTATAAGAAAAATAGAACCAGACACCGTATAATACATAATTCCAGAAGAATTACGGAACTCTATACATCAAATATTTAAGGAGAGGGTGCTCTTTTATTAAGGGCTTTGAGAAAGCATTTTACTCAAAGGAGACAAAACCTAATTATACTTCCCTTTCAAAAATTTATTCTAAAAAGCTTAAGTTGTGAGGCTTTTTTTAATTAATGATCACTCAGCATTGAGCTTGAAACAGATAAGCTGAAAAGCTGGATGAAATGAGTTGCTTATGAGTTTGTGGATCTATTTTTACAGAGTTGAAAAAATGTGTTGAATAATGAGTTTGTGAGTAATAGATCAATTTGTTTATATTTTTGGCAAAGGTGTAATTTTATTACTTATTTAAGCATTATTGATTTAGTGCACTATAAGTGAATTAAAGTAAGACGCTGACTGCAGTATACCAATGGGGAGTTCTGGTGATTTTTCAGCAGTAACAAGTTTAGCGCAAACTGCATAAATAGAATGAAATTGAGAGCATTGCACCATTTTGCTTCCTAGCTGTATGGGTTGTTTTCCTATATGCCAAAGATCCCAATTGACTATATTGTTGCTTTCTTGGAATTCTACAGTTACTTTCCTTGCAAAGTAATTTCTACAAGGTAGGCAGACAGACAGGCCAAAGAAACCTCCTTCCAGGTCTTCGCCCATTAAAGCAAAAGCCAAAAAAACTATAACTTCTTCACCCAGTCCCTTTACATGCCCCAATGCACACATTTATCCTTCTGTTGGGGAGGAGCTGAAAGCAAAAGATACCCAGAAAAGTATCTCCTTCATCATCTCTCCCTCCTGACTTCCCTGGATTCCCTCAAATCCCAACTAAAACTCCAACTTACACAAGAAGTTTGCCCTCTTAATACTAGCAGTGCCTTCTCTCTGAGATTATAGCTAGAGTATCCTGTACATATCTTGTTTTCATATAGTTGTTTTCATGTTGTCTCTCCTAATAGAGTCCTTGAAGGCAAGCGCTCTTTTACTTTTCTTTGTATCCCTAGCACTTACTATAATTCCTAGAATATAGAAGGCACTTAATAAATGCTCATTGACTGAATGACAATTTATTTCCTTTCAGTAGTATCAACTAATATAGTCTAGTTTTCCAAGTGAAATAATAACAAAAAAAAATCTTGGAACAAATCTGACTCGGTTTATCTGTAGTAATTTAAGCATACTTTTAAAAGCTGCAAAGTGGAATGTGTTTGAAAATATCATCTTCACAAAAAAAATAAAATGTCATCTTCACAAGTACAGAATGAAGGAAACATGGCTAGACAAGAATAAGAAAGATCTGGGTTTGTTGGTGTACTGTAAGCTTAATATGGTCAACTTTGCCCCATGGCAGCCAAAAAGACTTCATGTAAAATTAGGTTGCAGTAAGACAAGTCTAGCATCTAAAAAACCAATAAAGAAGCATGTATGAAGGACTGGCTATGTGACAAACACTATGCTAGATGGAGATACAAAAACAAAAAACTAAATGGTCCAGAATAAGAGAGGCTATATAGTCCTTCTCCATTCTGCATTGGTCAAACCTCATCTGACATACTGCGTTCAGTTCTGGATGACATGTTTTTGTAAGGTGGGTGTTAAACTCAAATACCCGGTGAAGACCATAGAATTTTGATGGGCCTCCACTGAAAGCCAGGTAAATATCAACCGAAGGAAATGGTCATATTTCACCTGGAGAAGAGTTGGTTGAAATGAAGGGATATGACAAACTAACAGTCTTTAAAAGTATAAAGGGATGTCACCTGGGGATTCTCCTTGTTCTACTTGACTCCAGAGTGAAAAGAACTAGTAGCAATGGGTGAAAGTTGCAGAAGAACAAATGTAAGCTACCAAAATGCAAAAAAAGCTTTCCAGAAATATGAGCTGTCAAACCTAGAATGAACCGTACTGAGAACTAATCTGCTCCTTCTTGCTAGAGGATTGTAGGCAGGAGTTAGATGACCACTCATTAAATGGGCTGCCAAGGGGGTGCCTATTTAGGGATGGCTTGAACTAGATAAATTCTTTCTAACTCTCAGATTTTGTAACAATAAAAGATGGGGAAAAGATGAAAAGTCATCCTTAACAAGTCATATTAACATCCCTTTGTGGACTCGTTTTTTTCCTTTCCTTACAACAAGACAGAAGCGTAAAGGAAAAAAAGCTTAAAGCTTAGTGGTAAGTTTGAAAAAAACAGCATCCTTTTATGTAAAATGAGATTTTTATACCACCAGGCCTATGTTAAAACTGCAGTGGCAGCAGAGATTCGTTCTTCAGAAAATGTTATCCCCTTTCTCTTTCTTACCTAAAGCATATTCAACAAGATAGGCTCTACCAATCAAATGTGTTAGGTGGTTTTTTTTTTTTTTGCTTTGTTTTGTTGTTTTTTGTTTGTTTCTTTGTTTTAATCAATGTGGTTTTTGGTGGATGGATGAGAACAGGTTACTACTGCTTTTGGAAATTTCATATATTCGTGGTCATCACATTCACATCATAGATTGCAAAATAATACATTATTTAGTCAGAGACCATCTTTAAGTGGCAGCATTAAGCTGTAAATCCACAATGACAAGATGGGAAACCATCTGTTGCTTTCTACAGAGGTCGGATATTGTTTTGTACATTTCAGGATAAACTCAAAAAAGTTCCCACTGATGGAATTTACCTTGAATGTGAGATACACTTGACTTGCTGAAGTTGATGTGACAAGATCCACTTACAAACCTTTGTTTTTTCTCCCTCTCACCCCGTACTTCTTCAGTTTTAGCCCTTCTTGCATCTCAGAAGGATTTGATGACTATCGATGTACAGCTTGCCCCCGTGGATATGAAGGCCAGTACTGTGAAAGGTAATTACAGATTGAGGGATTAGGAGGTGGAGATGATTTGATAAAGGATCAGAATAGAAATATGAGGCCCTTTCATGTTCATCAGTAACAAATTATCATTGATCAATCCATTATATGCTAACAAATACATTAATATTCAGTGCTACAGGAAAATACAAATCATATTCATGCATTCAGCAAATATTTATTAAGCAGCTATGATATACAGAACAATGTACCATGTCCTAGAAAGAAGACAGAAAGTTTAATGTCTTAATCAGTGACTGAAATAATGTGGTCTCAAATATATCCATGCTTATTTCTATAGGAAAATACAAATCATATTAATGTATTTGGTAAACATTTCTTAAACACTTATATAGAGAGCAAAGTGCTAGGTGCTGAAAAGGAGACAAACTTTAAATAAGACAATGTCCCTTTCTTCATGGAGCGTGCAAACTGGCAAATATTTGTACCTTTTCAAAGAATCTCAGATGCTTCACAAACATTGCCCAATTCCTGAGGTGGTTATCTTTAAAAGGGCTAAGGTCCATTTTACAACTCTGGAAACCGAGAGACATAAAAATCTAGTCTTTTCATAGGATCATAAAATCCTAGATTTAATTCTACAGGAGATGTCAGAGGCCTTCTATACTATCTCCCTCATTCTACAGATAGAGAATATGAGCCCCCAGGAGGTTTCGTGACTTACCCAAGGGCACACAAATAGCAGGTATCAGAGGCAAGATTTAAACCCAAGTGCTCTGCCTCCAGAATCAATGCCTTTGGAGTGAACAACATTGCTTCTTGGTAGGTCTATGGAAGTCATTGCCAAAAACAGTAAGAGAATTTTGAATTTCAGAATTCCACAATGTAAAATAGCTTACCTCTTTGTCTAACTCAAAATGTAGACATTATTGGTCAATATTTTGACAAGTACAATATCTCACCTAAAAATGTTTAGTTGATGCAGAAGGCAGAAGATCTAATTAATTTGTGTTTCTTCTAACAATATTTTTTGAGATTCCTTTCCTCTCCATCATCATACTTTCCTTTGATAGTGGGCCTTTGCTGGCATAAATATAAATAGTTTCCTAATTTTTTTTAAACAGATCTGTGATTTCATTGGTTTTAGAAACTTCTAGTGAAGAAATTCTGTATACCAATGCAAATCAGAAACTGTTCTTCAACTTACAGTCTTGGAGAATTGTCTGGGTCACTGAGAGGTTAAGTGAGTGAGCAAGTTTTGCATCAGTTATGTATGAAAGTTTGACTTGAACTCAAGTCTTTATGACTCTCAGGGCAAGTTACAATTTTCCTTCACCTCACTGCCTCTCAGCTATCCTAGCAAGTGATCAGTTCAAATGGACATTGAAAAATTCAAAACAAACATTTACTGTATAATAAGCTGGCAGTAGTGTTTCCCATGCCCACTAATTTCTGTGAGGACACTGTACTGAACAACCAAATTTAGCAATTACCTATCTCAGAAGTTCTTTGGATTAACTAATCATAGTCATATTTATCATGAAAATAAATAATCTTTAATATTTGGACTTAAAGGGTGCTAAATGTTTATACTTCAAAGACAAGAAATATGTATAAATATTAACAATAGTCTATATTTACTGTGTATGCACTATACATGCAAGAATATATAGTGAAATCTATTTCTATGCTAATGGAAATTAATTCTGACATGAATAATCCAAAATAGTAAATACTATTCCAAATTCACTCATGTTTGTTTTTGCAATGCATTGCATAATGCATGCCTGAATCCAATTTACTTTCTTGGTGATATTTTCTTATACCCATATTAATATTAAGATTATGCCCTTAGCATACCTCAGTCACTTAGTGGAAGAAAGTGGACTTGGGTTAGACCAGCCATTCTGGAAAAAGCCAGCCTAGGATTCAAAACTGTCTGTAGATAAGCCACATATCAAGAGCTGCCCAGACTTGCTTTTCCATTCCATGTATATTCTATAAATGGATGGAATCCTATGTTATAATTCAAATGTAAATTATTTAAATTGCTTTTTTTCCAAAAATTAAGGTCTTTTGACGTTCATTATCTCTTTAAAATAAAGATGTATAATGTAATTCCCTGAGGGAAAAAAAGCTATTCTTACTCAAAAGTAAATTGTGAGGTCTAGGTAGAATATTTACTATGGAGACTCAAAACACCCTCTTTCCTTTATTATTATTACATCTTCCATGAATTTCTTAGACCTCTCCCCAAGCCTTACAGTCATTTGGGACTTACAGGCTTCAGAATCTTTACCAAAAAAATTACCTAAGGGGTGGCTAGGTGGCACAGTAAATAGAGCACCCACCCTGGAGTCAAGAGGACCTGAGTTCAAATCCAACCTCAGACACTTAACACTTACTAGCCTTGTGACCTTTGGCAAGTCATTTAACTCCAATTGCACCTCCAAAAAAAATTTTACCTAAGTTTTATGGAATATTTTCCTGAATTTCCATGCCCAGTAAGGGAGAGTCCCCATGCATTTCTTTTCTAAGTTGCTTTTCTAGCTATATCTTCTGTTATCTACCTAGCGACTAAAGGCTTAAAAGAGAATACTTTTAATTACAAATGTAAAGAAATAATTTAAGTCAATTTAATTAACAGACATTGAACAGGGGAGGCAGGATGACAGAAGGAAAGAACACAGAGTCTGGCATTAAAGGACAGGGTACAAATTCTACCTCTGATGTCTGTGTGATAGTAAGGAAGTCATTTAACGTCCCCCAGGCCCCAGTTCCTCCACTGTAAAATGAGGAGGTTGGAATATCTGACTCTGAGATACCTTCCAGGTCTTGATTGATGATTCTGTGAGACTTTATTTTGGGAAAAGCTACATCAATCCTATCTATTACTTCTGTGTTTACAATGTTACATAGGAAGCACTAGAAAAAAAAAAAACTTATTTTGAATATGCACAAGTCTGACAAGTAATCTGGACAACCTTGAATAATGAGTTTTGGCTTTTATTTTCCTAGCTCAACCTTCTCTCCCTGTGATTTGCAGGATGGATTACTTCTACAAAATAGTTGGAAAAATTCTGATGATCTCAGAACATTAAACTCCTAGAAATGGTTGACTGATGTTGGTCTCTTCTTCTCCCTCTACTGCCTCATAATTCACCCTTACCGTCAGCTCCTTAAAAACAAAGACCAGGAGTACAGGTTATCCCAAAAGTCACCAACTTCTCAAGTGACAATGATAATGCCTCATAAATACTAAATGCTAAGAGAAAAAGTAATGTTTTTCATTGTTCATTGGAAAACACTTTCTACAGATCTGTACTCAAAAGAAACCCTACAGAAAACTTTTATTTATGAATCTATGGCAATGTTAGGGAGTGGAAAGGATGCTTAGACCTGCTACTAGGAGATGAAGTTTTGAAGCCTACCTATGACAACTGGTAGTGTGACCTTGGAAAAGTCATGTATCCTCCAAATGCCTCATTTTCTCTACCTGTAAAATGACAGAATTGTACTAAATCTGTAATGATGACTACCATGGGCAATTGACTTAACCCGAGTCTCAGAAACATAAATAAACCTATCTCACAGAGTTGTTACAAGAATCAAATGAACCAATGCATGTAAAACATATTAGAAACCATAATGTGCTATGAAAATGTCAGCTACTACCATGGTGTAATGGGAAAAAATATATAGGTTGAGAATAAGAACATCTGAATTCCAGTCTCAGTTGTTTTTCTCCATCTGTACAACCTCTGGCATACTGCTCTAAGTTTTACCTTTCACATTAGTAAAATCCAGCAACAGGATGAAATGACCTCTAAGTTCCATTACAGCTCTCTTTTGGATTCTCTAAGTTTCTAGAAACAGATAACTCAGCCCTATCTAACGAGAATGTCATCTTTATTCACGTAGGTATTCTAAAGGAATTTAATGTCTGCTTGTTTCTAATCAGAGAAATGACAACTCAGTGTCATTAACTTACTTTACTTTGTAACTGTTTACATCTAGATGTGCCTTTGGCTACACTGGCAGCCCAAGTAGCCCAGGAGGCTCCTGCCAAGAATGTAAGTGTGATCCATATGGCTCACTGCCCGTCCCCTGTGACCCAGTCACTGGACATTGCACTTGCCGACCTGGAGCCACTGGGCAGAAGTGTGATGGCTGCAAACCCGGGCATGCGCGTGATGGCATGGAGTGTGTTTGTACGTATACTAACTTTGCCACTTGCTCTTGGGGATTTCTTTGCTCAACTCCAGGTTCATTTTAAGGGAAGTAAACTGGTCTTTTTCTATACTTGTTAGTAATATAGTTCATTCGTTCTGACACCATTCATCCAACCTTTGCTATTCACCTGCTGTTCTGGCCTCCATCCCATGGAGCCCAGAACTACTAAGAAAATTCTCAGCATGCTATAATAAATTCATTGAAAATCTACAACAAAGCTCCTGAGGGCTTATTTTATTTTTGTCTGTCCCAGGGCATACAATTTTGCCAAAGGTAGGTACTATCTCTGTGACAGATTAAAGATCTAGGTATATTAAATTTTTCAGAGTCCTTCTGAATTTATAATCAGTGGCCCAGCTACTTTATATCTTGAGTTACACACAGTGCCTTCCCCCTGTAGTCCATATAGACATCTGCAGACATGCTGCTTCAAAACATTCTCTTGAAATATGTGATCTGGAAATACTGAAAGTGAATTTAGCAAGAGCATCTTTACGTAAGCATATACTAGAGAGGAAAGAGCTTGTGTAATATTGTTTTTAACTTATTCTGATTTTCCTCTCATTGATTGCAGAAAATCTGTAGTGTCTTAAAAAGAAGATCAAAATCAAGTCATAAATTTAATTTGTAGACCCTTAATAAATCCAAAACTGAAATAGGCCTTTCTCTTATTAAGATCTTATAAAGGACCTCATTTAATTGTAAAATTCTTTCATCCAAGGGAATAGATTATTCACATTAGTGTCCTGAATTGAAGACATAAAGACAGGCAGAGAGATATGGAGAGAGTGAGAGAAATACATTGGAAAGGGAGAGAGAGAGATGGAAAATGGAAGAGAGAAAGGAAGAAAATAATGGAGAGAGGGAAAGAGTGAGTGAGAGCAAGAATTCATACAAAAGTACCATTTCTTGTTTCATTGTAGCATGGAACATAATCCTGGGTTCTTGGAGTCTATACCAGTGAAACATAAATTCTAGCAGCATTTGCCAATCTGGAAAGACCTTAAGTGCAGATTTAGTGAAAGCTATGTCTAAACTCAGCTGTCTAAACTAAGATTAGCTACCTAGAGGGACTCAACATTGGAAGGCTGGTCACCAATTGACAAAATGCTTTGATCACAGTGAAACAGGTAGCTAACAAAAATATAAAATGGTCTTTGGTTCTCTATGGTTCCCACCAACTTTCTAGAAATATTAAACTACTTGTACTCTTAATGTCCATCCATTGTCAAAAGATCAATAAATTTACAATATTACTGGGCCTGACGATACATAGTAGGCACTTAATAAATGCTTATTGACTATTGAGAAACTGGCCACATCAATACTGACATTCTTGCTGTTAGTGAAACTGGAAGGCAATGAAGTTTCATCTAAATAGAACGTCTTACAGGTTCTTATCTGAAAAATGAATAAAGGTGTTGTCAGTTGCTGCATTCCTAACCCAAAGGCAAGAAGCAGCAGCATTATGTGAGACATTTGGACATCTTGAATTTTATTATCTACAATAAGCAAACAAACTATGATGAAGATTATTTCATTTCTTAGAGTAATATCTTTTCGCAGAAGATATAGTAGGGGAAAAGAACTTGACAGGATCATCCAAGCTAAGTCAGTACATCTTAAAAATCAGTGATTTCAATGCAAAAATAGACACAACAACAGAGCAAAACCTACATTAGAAATTTCCATTTAGTAACAAAATATCCAAAAAGTTGAAGGATTGTCAGTTTGGAAAAGGATCAGTCCAGATCTGTTTATTTCCAAAGATCAGAACTAGAACCAATGGATAAAAGTTGCAAAGAGATAAATCTGTGATTAATAGAAGAAACTTCTTAACAGCTAGAGCTATCCCAATGCAGGATGGGATGCCTTGAGAGGTAATAAGTATTTCCTCATTAGAGGCTTTCCTACAAAGGTTGAATGACCATTGCTTGGTTGCAATATAAAGGAGATTCTTTTTTTTTTCAGATATGATTTGGATTAGATAGTCTTTCTGCACTGAAATTCTGATTCTATGACCCACTTAAGTACTTAAGTAAGTGGGGTGAGAAGGAAAGTAGATAAAAGAAAAGATACATACTCAATCATAATTAAAGATAAAGTTTATCCATGAGAAACATTTTTGTTGAAAGAATAAACGAGGAGGCTGAAACCCTTTTCTAGAAACCACTTGAGCCAAATATGTAATCTCTTTGCAAAATCAATGATATGGCAGCTAAAGGCAAATATGGTTTTAAGTATAAGCTCATTTGTTTATAGAATGGAATAAGTGAAGACTATAATGTACCTCGCAAAATAATAAAATGAAGTTGAAAAGAAAACAAGACTGCCAAGAGGTCCAGCTAAACCACTTTGTACCAAGAACATTTGGAGATGAAACTGGAAGGAGAAGAAAAAGATGTAATGTGAAACAAATCTTCATGAATTGTTATAGTGACCTCTTTTGATCATCAATAATAATGGAACTATCCTATTTTAATTCTGACACCTCTCTATACATTATATGGTGTGAAGAGATAGTAATGGTATTTAAGAAATTGACATTTTCAGAGAAGCTGAAACTAACCAGATACAGATAGGAAAAAAATCTGTCACAATTATGAAGATACTAAGGGATCAATTTTCAAGATAGTTTTTTCCTTTTTTTTTTTTGGAGGACAATTGGGGTTGCCTACTTGCCTAAGGTCACACAGCTAGTTTTTCTGTCACGTGTCTGAGGCTGGATTTAAACTTAGGTTCTCCTGACTCCAGGGCTGGTGCTTTATTCACTGTGCCACCTAGCCACCCCTAAAGATATTTTAAAAGGAAGATTCAAATCCCCTTTAAGGGACCTAGAGACACTGTGTCTCACACAAAAGAGGAACCACATCTATTTGAAATCTTGAGCAAATCCATCTGATATCTTAAGCTTCAGTGTTCAAAAGTAGTAGTGGGTTTGTGCTTCCAGAGACTCCAAGACTGGGAAATGAGATCTGGTTCTTTATGTGGTATGCCTTCTGGATACACCATGTTCAAAGTCATCTGAGAATGAGATTACAGAGTTTGACCCTGAGTGTAAATTCAAGCCAGCCTCCAGATTCCAGATAACCACAGGGGTTGGGTACAGTATGTCAGAACTATGAGAGTAAGCCCTTCACTGATGACCACATCCATCCCAATCATATCACTCATAGATCACAAGCTTGACTATACCAAAAGCCTCTGCTTCCAGGTAATCAGAAACTGAGTTGAATGCTTGGTCCATGTAAACAGTGTCTTCCTGGTATGTCTTACCACCACCACCACCACCACCCTCTTGTGATAAGAGTGTAAGTCTGGGGTCACCTATAAGGTCAATCCATCCTGGAGTACCTGAACACAAATACCATGATCAAATTTCCTGCTGCCTATATCCTGGTACCCCAAGGTTGGAGGAAAAAGCCATGGGAGTGGATACCACTGCCTGTAAACAAATGCTAATGCTCAGTCATCACAAAGTAAGCATTCCTAATTGCAGTGGGCTACTCAGTGTCCAGCACTAAGTATGACTGGAGATGTGGATAAGAAATGACCAGGCCATGTAGGTAGTTCAAGGAAGTGCCATGAACTCCATTTAATGATTCTTTGAACAAGGTTTTAGAGATCAAGAAGACAAGGATTCGGGGCAGAGCCAAGATGGCAGAGTAGAAACAGCACGTCCAAGCCACTCTGCCCCCAGATTACCTTCAAACTATGTAAAAGGGGACTCTGAACAACTTCTGGAGCCCCAGCACCCACACAACGACACAGTGAAGCTAACCTCCCGCTGAGGACATCCCAGCAGCCCTGCAGGAAGGACCAGCGCAGCGGTCTGGGAGCCAGCAGCACAGCGCACAGAGTGCGGGTAGCCTAGCTGGGAGCCGAGCACAACGGAGCACCTGAGTCACGGTTTTAGCCCCAGGGCCAGGGCCAGCAGCTGGCTGGAGAGACCCCAGAACACCAGCAGCTGTGGCAATTCCAGAATTATCAACATAGGCATGCCTAGGACAAAGTGAGAGGTTAGTGCCCTATGGACTTTGGGACCAGTATTTGGGGAATGCGTCGGCTCCCTCCCCTGGGGGCTAGAAGCCGCTGAGGACAAACTCCATTTTGTAGTTTTCAGAGGCAGCTCCAGCTCCTGGCCTGCGAACTGTAGGGAGATCCAGCAATCAGGCTTGGGGGGTAATCGCTCTTGCTTTAACCTCCCTGGATTTGGATTGTGATCTGGGGTGGAAGTCGTGGGTGGGTTTACAGCTTGCCAGAAATGGAAGTTGCCCTCCCACACGTTCGGGACGAAAATTCCCCTATCTGTCAGCAAAGACATAGTGTGGCAACAAGCCCCAAAGTCAAGTAATTAAGTGCCAACATGCCAAGGCAAAGGAAACAGAAAAATGCAACCCTAGACTCCTATTTTGGGGGCATAGAGCAGGAAAAGGACTGTGAGGTCAGACGTCCTGCTCCAAAAGCCCCAGGGGAAAACATGAGCAGGTTGCAGGCCATAGAGGACCTTAAGAAGGACTTTAAAAATCAAATAAGAGAAGTGGAGGAAAAATGGGAAAGAGAAATGAGAAGGATGCAGGAAAAGTATGAAAGGAGGGTCAACAGCCTGACTGAGGAAAACAACACCTTAAAAAATAGACTAACTCAAATGGCAAAGGAGGCCCAAAAGGGCATTGAGGAGAAGAATGCCTTAAAAAGTCGAATTTGCCAGATGGAAAAAGAATCTCAGAAGTTCACTGAGGAGATTCATTCCTTCAGAGTTAGACTGGAGCAAATGGAAGCTAATGACTTTATGAGAAATCAAGATGCTGTTGAGCAGATCCAAACAAATGAAAGATTAGAAGGCAATGTGAAATATCTCATGGGAAAAACCACTGACCTGGAAAATAGATCCAGGAGAGACAATTTAAAAATTATTGGACTACCTGAAAGCCATGATCAAAGAAAGAACCTAGAAATCACCCTTCAAGAAATTCTCAAGGAAAATTGCCCTTGATGTTTTAGATCCAGAGGGCAAAATAGAGGTTGAAAGAATCCACAGATCACCTCCTGAAAAAGATCCCAAAAGAAAACTCCCAGGAATATTATAGCCAGGTTCCAGAATCCCCAGATCAAGGAGAAAATACTACAAGCAGCCAGGAAGAAACAATTTCAATATTGTGGAAACACAATCAGAATAGCCCAGGACCTGGCAGCTTCTACACTGAGGGATCGAAGGGCATGGAATACGGTATTCCAGAGGGCAAAAGAACTGGGAATGAACCCAAGGGTCACCTACCCAGCAAAACTGAATATTTTGTTTCGGGGGAAAATATGGTCATTCAGTGGAATAGAGGACTTTGAAGTGTTCTTGAGGAAAAAACCAGAATTGAATAGAAAATTTGCCATCCAGACACATGAAGGAAGAAATGCCTGAGAAGGTAGTCAGGGAAAAGAAATCAAAAGGAACTTATCAAAGTTGAACTATTTACATTCCTATATGGAAAAACAATAACTGTGACTGATGAAATCTTCCTCACTATGAAAATAATGGAAGAAGGGTGTATGGTCATATGAATACATATGTGAATGTGTGCATATATGGTTACAGTTATACATGGATAGAGGGCATAGGTTGAATTTGTTGGGAAGGGAGAATACTCAAGGGATGAAATTATGAGGTGAGAGAGGAAAGTGGCAAGAGGAGATGGGGAGAGACAGGGTAGGGTAAACTATCTCATGTAGAAGAAGCAAGGGGATGTGGTTGCAAGGGAGGGGAAGAATAGGAAGGCAAAAAGGCAAAACCACATTCTCCTTGAATTTGGTTCAGGGAGAGAATGACATACATACTAGGTGGGATATCTCAACCTGCAGCAGAATAGGGGGAAGGGGGATGAGAGGAGGGATGATGGATGGGAGGGCATCCTTGGGGGGAGGGGAGGTTGGAAGTACCCACTATAGAAGAGGGACAGGATCATGTAGGGAATGGACCAGGTGGGGGGTGGGATGAGTGGGAGGGAATTATAAGCAGCCTTGTACAATATATCTACTATGATAATGTTTTGCATAGCTAGACATGTACAACATATACTGAATTACTTATCTCTCCAGAGGGAATGGGTGACAAGGGAGGAAGGAAATGGATCTGAAATTCGAGGTCTTAAGATTAAATGTTTCAAATATATATTAATACTATTATTAATACTCTTTTGCTTATAATTGGGAGATAAGATGTGCAGGCATTGGGACACAAAGACTCACCTTCCTCTAATGGAAAAGTCGATGGGGGTATGGGAGAAGGTATGGGAGAGAGCAGATTGGAGGAAGCGATATCTTGTGGGACTGCTATTCTGGGAGGCTGGGTAGGGGAATAATGGGGGGAAAATGATTGTAACTCGAAATCTGGCAGAAATGAATGATGTAAAACAGAAGTTAATAAAAAAAAAAAGATTGAAAAAAAAGAAGACGACAAGGATTCAAGTACTCTTATCATTATCTTAGTCTGTCCTATCCTAGAAGTAACTCAAAATTGGATGAAGTGTTATCTATGCACCAAAAGTCTTAGGAAAGGTCAGTTAACTCCTATCTTATTCATTCACATAACACAGGATGCTCTGAGAGCAGACTTCAAAGCTGGAAGCCAAAGCAGCAGCATCAAGGACATTTACATAGGAACTAACCCCAGGAATCACATGTTTTGCCTTACCACACCCAATTAATTGAAAACTTCTTCAAATGTTCCTTATCAGAGATGACATTACACTTATTGCAAAGAGACCTAGAACATTACAGAGCTTGTTTAGCTAAATCTACAGCAACATGCAAGATTCATCTAACCATCTATAATGGGAAAACAAAGTCGATATCTTGACTCTGTCCAAAGGAATAATAACCAACTCCAAAGAAACAATAATGAAACATGTTCTCTATGTGCTGATAGGGGGATGATGGATCCAAAGTTCAAAATGACATATACATTTTTAGACATGGCAAATGTGTATATTTCCTTGGTTTGATTCAGTTTATTTGTTAACAACTATGTTTCTCTTTTTTATTGGAGGGAAGGGAAGAAGAGAGGAACTAACAATAGGGTTACCAAGAAAGAAAAAAAAAATCTCATCAAGATGTTGTTATAAAATACACAGAGGGGGCGGCTAGGTGGCACAGTGAGTAAGAGTGACGGCCCAGAGTTGGGATGACTCGGGATCGGATCCGGCCTCAGAAAATGAGCACCCACACATAAATGATGACTGGCCGTGTGACCTTGAGCAAGTTACCTAACCCCAATTGCTTTAAAAATAAACAAACAAATAAATAAAAAATAATAAAATACACAGAGGAGGAAAAAAATAAAGTTCAAAAGAAAACACAAGCAGGACTATAACGAATATTATATTTTTAAAAAAAGGAAAAGCAACATATACATAAGAAATTTGTTTCCATATATAATCCCTTTTTTCTGTTCTAGTTTATGTATGGAATTTTTGCTTTTTTTGGTTACTAAATTTGAAATAAAATATAAAAATAAATGTAATTTGGACAGTGAAAAATGAATGTATCTTAGATGAGTTTTATACATGGATAGTGGTTTAGTACATAACTGAGCAGAAGGAATAGATTAGATTAGACAGTTAAATGGTACAATAGAGTACCAGGCTCGGAGTCAGGAAGATTCATCTTCCTGAGTTCAAATCTAGCCTCAGGCACTAGCTGTGTGACACTGGGCAAATCATTTAGCCTTTTTTTTTTTTTTGCCTCAGCTTCCTCATCTGTAAAATGAGCTAAACCATTGGACAAAATCTCTCCAGTACGTTTGACAAGAAAACCCCAAATGGAGTCTGAAATGACTAAAAGTGACTAAACAATAAAAGTAATGATTTTAGTGATCCCAACAAGCTCCCTGCCACAGAATGCCTACTCCCTGCCTTTAATGCCACTGTTTTTCTCATAATGCTATATAAAACTGCAAATGAAACAACATGATCTTCAAACAATAAAAATTACAAATAACCCAAAAAGCAATGACAAGCAGTGTGGCAAGCATAAGTAGACAGATGTGTTATTAATGATGATGTGTGTAAAACAATAGAAAAGACATTAACAAGGGTATGTATGACTAGAAAAACAGAAAGACTGGTCATACATAGGAATGGTAAACTCTAGGACATTGGAAAGATCCTCTGTGGAGGAATAATTGAAGGATATGAATAATAGCCTGGGATGAAAAGGCAGAGAGGGGTTTCAATTTGTACCAGTTGGGCCTGTACCCACACTGAGTATTTCATTAAGTCCATCAAAGTAGACAGAGAAATAAGGATAGGAAGTAAAAAAGAGAAATCCATATGCCCCCAGAACATTTTCATTCAAAAGTCACGTATATCATTATAGCAATGTAGCCCGCCTTCCAATTAGCTTCCTATGTTATTTGACATTAATAGCACATGAAGTAGGGGACTTTTTTTTTCTCATACTTGGATTTGATTGTAGCTGCCTCAGATACAAAAGGCTGACAGGACAGTAGAAATCAGACTTGATAATAGATAAGACCTTCATATCAGCACACCCAGGTACCATAAAACACAGATATGTTGTTTATAAAAGTAATGATATACTTGTGTAATTGTGAGGTATATTACTAAAGTAATTCAGTAGCACTTTGTTTAGGGAGGGTGTTACATATTAGCATGTGTCTGCTTCGATGCCTATTACTTAGTTTCTCATATACTTTTTAAATGAACACTGATCTAAAAAGCCATTTCACAGCAAATCATTTCTCCTAATTAATTTTCCGCCATTGAACTTTAAAGGGCAATGCCATGTTCTAAAGCAGAAACATGAATATTAAATAATAATACACCAAAAGCAAGGAAAAATGAACTTTCAGGAACCTCTAGCCACATATTATTTTAAAGAAACATCTCTATTCAAGGGCCTCACTTTATTAAATATCATTGACTGAAAAGCCAATGTCAAGAGTTAATGAAATGTAGAGAGGGAAAGTTATATTTAAGTGACTCAAAAAGAAAATTTATGTCATAGTGCATAGTCATTTTTCCTATCAATAGTGTTTTAAAAAATTACTGGCATAGGCTATAGCTGCTCCATTTTTTACTACATATTTTTTCTACAAAGTTTTAATAGTAATTGTTGAAGTCAAGACATTGTACAAGAGGAGTGGTGGAGAGGCAAGTAGAAGAAGTAGCTTATTCAGGCAGTAGAACTTTAGAATCACATTGGATTCAGGGCCTGGCTTTCAGTTTTAAAAGTTCAAGAACTCAATTTCTTAACCTTACTGAGTCTCTGGATAACTGGAGGAACTGATTTATTTAGCATAATGTCAACTGATGAATTTGTAATAGAGGTCTTAACTTTCCAATGATCAGAATGCTTGTGTACACTGTCTAGAGAACCCCCTTCCCACTATTAAGGTCCCTCAGAAACCACTTTAGTCAATGCACAGTTGCATGGTGAGCATAAAAGTCACAATCTTGAAGGCTGGTGTAGTCAGACTTGTTGCTAGTTCCCTGTTCCACAATAAGGTGAAATAGTATAATACCCGAATTGTTAGTATGCAGAACAGCAGTCATCTGCTAACTATAACATCCCTGTGGATAGTAGCTAAAAAGACTTTTTTTTTCCTTTTTGGAGGGGGAGAAGGTAGGGAAATTGGGCTTAGGTTATTTGCCTAAGGTCACACAGCTAGTTTTTTGTGTTGTGTCTGAGACCAGATTTGAACTCAGGTCCTCCTGACTTCAGGGCTGGTGCTCTATTCACTGTGCCACTTAGCCACCCCACTAAAAAGAATTTAATGTAAATTGTCATATGTTCACATTGTAATATTATACCAAACCTAACTATACTACCATAATAAACCAGTACTGTACCATATAAGAAATTAATTTCAAACGAAGGCAGTAGCAATTGGGTAAAGCCCTGAATCTTAAGGGTTTTGATATTTTTCTTTATGAATCAATAGATTTTTTTCTTTATTTGTTTTTGTTTTTGTTTTTGGAGGGCAATTGGGGTTAAGTAACTTGCCCACGGTTACACTGCTAGGTTTTTGTTTGTGCGTGTTAAGTGTCTGAGGCCGGATCCGAGCTCAGGTCCTTCTGACTCCAGGGCCGACGCTCTACTCACTGCGCCACCTAGCCACCCCAATAGATTTTTTTCTTATTCAAAGAATAGAACTATCTTCTGATTAGTTGGTTCTTTATGCCTATAGCTCTGCCCTAATACTTTATATGAAATAGAAAATATTTCCTCATGCTAATTTCTGGTTTTACTGAATTCTGTTTACTCTTGTGAGCATACAGAGGGATTGATTCCAAAATATTTTCTTCAACGCTCTGCTCTGGTTCAAATATAAGAATTTCTGCCACCCATCTTTTTGTTTCCTCTTTCTTCCTACATACCTCTCAAAATTCTTCCTCATGAGAGAGAGTTCCCATGACTCTAATTATTTTGACTGCCCTTCTCAAGACTCAGTTTCTATAGTCAGTTTCAAAAACATGGTGACCAAACGTGACTTGACTAGATGAAAATGCATCATGGACTTTGTCTCCGTTTTCTCTCTCTCTTTTTTAAATTTATCCCAACATCCAGAAGCTAGAAACACGAATAGAGCAAATTATGCATTTGCCTAGCAGGGCAAACCTGTAGGGCAGCTGTATTGAGTGTGATAGTTTTGGAATTGTATAAAACTGAGGATGGACTGGCTCAGGCTAAAGAAAAACATATAATGGTAGGAACGTCTACGAGAATGATTGCTACTATAGTCCTAATCTTCCTCAGAAGCCCTGAACCATAAAATACAGTGTGCCCTCTTAATCTATTCTAGATAAATTAAGATGCAGATGTTTTGGGTGATATTCAAGAAATCATCAACCTGTGTCCTCTTACTCATCCTCTAGAAAGTGCCATTCAATCTTGCCTTCAGTGCATATCCTTAGTACAAAAGAAAGAGAGGAAGGGCATATAGTGAAGAACATCCTAATTATCAGTCAGCCAGGTAAGCCTCACAAATAAAATGCGATCCTGTGATATATCAAGAATATAGGGTAAATATGTGAAATGAGGTAAACCTCCTCTGTACCCCAGTATAGTCAATATTTATTCATCTACAGTCATTTACTGTCAAAACTCCATTTCTACTGGAAATGGAACAAGATGAAATAAGCTTTACCAGTAGAATGAGGAATTTCCGTGACATAAATAACCTAGCAATGAATATTGTCAAGTATTAGAAGGAGCTCCTATCACATAATTCTATTAGCAATAATAATAATAGCTCACACTTATTTATTTAACATTTAAACATTTACAAAGGGCTTTCCTTACAACACACTTTGGAATTCACTTCTCTGGAAGTCTTCAAAAGTATGATAGATTCATATCAATCAAGAACTATTTAGTAAGTATATGCCCTGAAGCACTGCTAAGCACTAGGTATACAAAGTTAGACAAAAACAGTCCCTCCCTTTTGATAGGCTTATGCTATAATGAGGAAGATAACATGTGAATGAATAAGTACAAACAAGAACATTAAGAATGATGGACAGTAACCTTAGAGAAGGCTCTTTAGCTGGTAGGATCCTAAGAGACCAGCTATAGAGCTGGTCCTGAAGGAAACAAGGATTCTAAGTGGTGTAAGTGAGGTAAAGGTTCCAAGGGTAGAAATAAGGTAAGACACAAAGACAGGTTAGCTGGACATCCAAATTTCCTTACCATTCAATTTTTAAAAATAATATTTTGTTTTCCCTTGACTACATGTAAATAATTTTTAACACTGATTTTAAAAAATGTTTGAGTTCCAAATTTACTCTCTTCCTCCCTCACCTTCCCCCTCCCTGAAACAATAGGCCATTTTGACATAGGTAAACACATGTTCCACCATGCAAAACATATTACCATATCAATCACATTATGAAAGAAGACATAGACCCAAAGGAAAAACATACAGAAACACACACACACACACACACACACACACACACACACACACACACACAAAATACAGAAAGTGAAAAATAATATGCCATGATCTGCATTCAGACTCCAGCAATTCTTTCTCTGGAGATGGATAACATTTTTCATCATGATTCCTTTGGAATTATCATGCTTCATGGTATTGCTGAGAAGAGCTAAATCATTCACAGTTGGTCATCAAATAGTATTGCTATTACTGTGCACAATGTTCTCCTGGTTCTGCTCAATTCATTTTGCATCAATTAATATGAGTCTTTCCAGGTTTTCCTGAAATCCGGCTGCTCATCATTTCTTATAGCACGGTAATATTTCATTACAAGTATATATCACAACTTGTTCAGCCATTCTCCAATTGATGGGCATTCCCTCAATTTCCAATTATTTACCACTACAAAAAGAGCTCCTATAAATATTTTTATACAGGTGTGTCCTTCCCATTCCCGCACCACCCCTTTTTAAAAAAAAATCTCTTTGGGATACAGACCTAGGATTGTCACTTCTGGATCAAAAGGTATGCTTAGTTTTATAGCTCTTTAGGCATAGTTCCAAATTGCTCTGCAGAATGGTTGAATCAGTTTACAATTCTACTGACAACAGTGCATTAATGTTCCAATTTTCCCACATTCTCTACAACATTTATCATTGTCCTTTTCTGTCATATTAGCCAATCCAGTAGGTGTGAAGTCCCATGCCATTTTTTTAGAGAAATATGCATTCATTGAGTTGATCTCAGCTTATTGATTAGATTGTCACAATGTCTTTTTAAGAAGTTAGCTTAATGAGCCCATCATGACTTTCAATTATCATTTATGATTTACTTGACCATTTAATAGAAAAGATCTAGACATTCTTGAGTCCTAGAAGGAACAGCAAAGAAGTTATTCATTGTAGGTCAAAATTTTAGTAGGATACAGAATCTAGATATTTTCACAATTCATCTTCTATGGAATTATTTTGATTAGAAAAAATAAAGTCATATGATATGATAGCAAAATTATTTTTGAGTGGTGTAATTGAAATATATATTATTTATGTCCAAAACAGAATCTAAAATTAGTAAATGTTTCTAAAATATTACCCCACCTAAAAGTTTTTTAAGTAGGCTACATTTTTTAAAAAACCATCAAATTTTTTTATTCAGTATATACAGGTAGACGATACAGTAATTAAACAAATTTGCATTGTTTTGTGGAATTAATTTAATTATTTTGTAGTTATTTCATATTATTCATTCAAATTTATCTAGCACTTTTCAACTTACAGTTTTTAGTTTTTCAGAATAATCCTAGAATATAGGTAATATAATTTATTCCTATTTTACTGATGAGGAACCTGCTATTAATTTGGTAAAGTGATTTGCCCAGAGTTCCACAAAAAATAGTAGTCAAAAGTTGAGCATTCTTTCCACAATATTGTGCTTCTTCTCTCTCTCTTACTGTCACCTTTCTCCTGGTCCAATGAACTTCTGTTTAAATTATAAAAGTAGGATATAAGAAATGAGTTTGCTGTTGTGTTTCCTGAAATTGTAGAACTGAAATAAAGTCCATAGGAAAGACCCAGGAAAAGAGCTACCCCCTGAAAGAAAGCATTATATCTCATCCCCTACATTAGTTACCGTCTATGTACCTTCCAGCCATCTGATAAAACATGAAATCTTTACTCTTGTCTCTATCTGCATTTTAAATTTATTGTGATGAGGCAATTTGGTATTTGGGCCCAGATTAATAATCATTTGCAAACTAAACTAAATCAATACTATAGTAATTCATGTTATTATTCTCCATACATAATATACAGCAATATATTTTTATCTTTCATTTTCAGTGAGAATATGACTGATTCCACTCTGTGAGTGAGATGTAGCTAAGGAGACCTTTGTGAGATAAGGCAATCCTTTCTATAGTGAGTACATACAAAGAATGTACTTTGATTTGCAGCCTCTTTACACAGCATTTTCCCTGTTTATAACTTTGCCCCCTAGACTTTTGATTGTCCTCAAAAACATTTTTAGAAAGAACCATCCGGTCATTGTGACAGAAATGTCTCTCTGTTCCCTATGATGGCAGGCAGTGTGGTGCAATGGAAAGAGCTCTGATTCTGGAGTGAGAAAACCTGGGTACAAATGCCACCTCTGATGTTTCTTACCTGTATGACTTTGGGGAAGTCACCTCCCACTCTAAACATCAGTTACTTTTTCTCTAGAATGAGTAGGATGATTGAAGTAGGTGGCCCCTGAGGACCCTTTAGATGGTTCTCTGATTTTAAACCATCTCTTAAAATCAGTGCAGGAATCCTTTATAACAGCAGCCCTGGTCAAATGCTCATACAGTTTCTGCTTGGATACTTTCAATGATGAGGACATAACTACTTCACAAGGCAGATTGTTCCATTTGAATGACTCTTTTGATTAAAAAGTTCATTCTCATATTAAGCTTAAATTTGCCTGCTGAAAAAAAATCTGTCTATTGGTCTTAATTCTTCCCTCTGGAGCAACAAAGAATTCATAGGGCAGTCCTTCAAGTCTTAAAAGACCACTACTATCATATGGAAACATGCCCCTCCTCAGTCTTCTCCAGATTAAACTACACATGTCAATTCTAGCCATGGTAACTACCACCATAATTATTCAAATAGTTGATGCAGCTGATTCTCATACAACATTTTCCATTCTTTCCTTCCCTTGTATCATCTTAAAAAAAATTAAAATTCCAGATATGATCCCATTCAGAGTTCAGTGATCTAATACTATACCACCCCAACACACACACACACACACACACACACACACACACACACATTTAAACAATCCTTGATCTAACAATATTTTCATTTTTCACAGATGTTTCACAGTGTTGGCTTTAAGTACAAAACTATATTATGAATATCACATCAATCTATTTAAACTGATTCATCTCCAACTGTATTTAATACCTTTCTTCCCATTCAAACAAATAAGGACAATATTAGTACCACCTCTCTTAACATTCAAAGACAATATTAATAGCAGGTAAAGAGCATTTAGTCTTAAAGAGCCTGAAATGAAATTAAAACTATTTGGTGTACTTTCTTTTAAAATAATACAGAATTAATAAATTCAGAGAAAAATTAATAGGAAATAAGGATCTGGAACATTGAGCCATAACAATAAGAGGAAAATAATTTTCAAATCTGGGAAACAATGAGCCAAAGGCATTCATTGATGCAGATGAGACCTACATTTGTTTTTTTTTTTGTAAAATTTTATGATCTTGTGTTAGAAATACATATTTCTGGCTATAAATATTGAAGTCTTAGTAGAACAGATACTATGGGTATCTTAACTTAAAACAGATTAATCAATGATCTTTTTATACTTATCTGCATGCCCATTAAGTTTACTTCAGGATCAATTTCTGTTGTTTAAAAGCACTTTGAGTGACTTGAAGGTATATTAGTAGTAGTTGTTATACATGGGAGATTGTGGTGAAAATATAATATTTTGTTCTAATTGTTAGATGAAAAATCTGTGATACTGACTGCACGATTTTCCCCTTATGTGAGCATAACTGTAATGATATGAATTTAGCACTGCATTTGTTAATATTAGACATGAATTTATCCTGACAGTTTTATTGGCAAAGCCTTGGAAACATTTAGTCATGTACAATATAATCATCATCTTGAAATATTTGCTTTTACTCCTATAAGTTTTAGACATTCTTGCTACCTTGCCTTGTCTCCCTTGCTAAAATAAAAGCCTAATGTGATGTAACTCTTTGGGGGGGACTGATTATCAAAAATAGGTGTTAATTTACACTATAGTCACAGCCACTACACAATCAAAATAAAATTGTTTACACAATAGGAATACTTCATATCTCTGTAAGCTCTTTAAATCTTCTCTATCGTGGTAAATTAAATTTGGTTTTAATTTGCATCCTGTTTCTAATGTTTATTGCAAACCACTTCAGCTTTTTTGAGGGTATATAAAAGTATCTTGTTGTTGAAGTGAAATGTTCAGTGTCAGAATAAACTAGCAACCCACAAATTTATTTTATATTAGAAGCTTAACTTTTTTCCAGTTTAAAAAATAGATACTGAATTATCTGGAGTTAGCCAATTTAAAATCTTGCAAACGGCTGTCATATCCATAAGTCTTTCTGACCTGTTAGGACAGATGTTGGTATATTACTTAGAGATTTCTGTAAAACTTCTCTTTCATTTATGGAAATGTGCCCATACTGTGTTCCTCTTAAAAGCAAGTGCAGAAACCATAAGACCTGACTTAATAATAGGCTTTTTGACACAGAGTCATAAGGTAGACTGTTTGATTCTTTAAAAGAGCAATTAAATACATTTTCATTTTAAGTGACACAGGGAACCAAAGAAAATAGGGGCATGAGATATAGGATGTATAGGAGAAAAATAAGCATTTATTTTGCTTCCTCCAATTCTACCGATTTGCTCTGTAACATATTATAGCAAATCACATCTCACTTCCACGTTCCATATAGGTAGGAAAAAATTAAATCTTTAATCCAATATAATTAGTTTTCTTCTTAATCCTTTCAATTTATACATTTAAGAACATTATAATGAGAATTGATCCATAAGAGTAACATCATTCTCTAGTCTCACTGCACATTGAGGAGAATGAAGTTTTCTTTACACTTGTTCTTACCTGAGCAAAAAATAAAGATAACTTGGAAAATTTGTAATGAGAACTTTTCCTCTTTCCTCATAATCTACCCTCAACTCTCATTTTCACTACTGTTGCTAATTGTACCACTCTTTTATGGATCACCTAAACTCAGAACCTGGGAGTCTTCTTCAATTCCTTCCTTTTTTCCCATCCTTTATGGCCAGTAAGTCACTAAGTCTTGATGACTTGTCTTTCAAATGTTCCCCAGTTCATTTCTCCTAGTACCTCTGTAGGCTTCACACATTGATTAAAGCAATGGACTCTTAACTTCCCCAACTCTGAGTCCTTTGGCTCTAGTCTATTAGGCACACCACTGCCAAATTGATCTTTCCATCCCATCATTTCCAGGTTTATGAACTTTAAATGGCTCCCTATTATCAGTTTAATCAAGTCCACACTCTACATAACCAATTTTCAAGATATTTCATAATCTGAACTATATTTCCTATGCAACTTCATCTCCAGCAGTTTCTCTTAACTTTTGATGGACTGACCTCTTTACACATCCCTGTTGAGGTTATCCTTTCCCTGAAATTCCACCTCCACCCCATCCCACCACGAGCTCTCTCGCTCTCTCTCTCTCTCTCTCTCTCTCTCTCTCTCTCTCTCTCTCTCTCACACACACACACACACACACACACACACACACACACACACACACACACACATGTTCTTTCTGGAAAGCCCTTCTCTTCACCTCTTTAGTCCCTACCCATCCTTTGAGATTAATCACCCAAAGTTTTTGTTGTCAATGTATTTTGATCCATGAATACACTTAGCATATCACTTTATTGTTTTCTATCTTAAATGGATCTCCAGTTAATAAAAGTTAATAATTCCTGATCTAAAGCATTTTTTTTTTACAAATGGTAAAAACCTTTTACTCTAAAGGACTTACTTTAAACTTGTGAACTTAAGAAAAACTGACTTTTCTTTTCTACCCCTTTCTTCTGTTCAGCAGGCAAAAATGAAAGAATAGTGCAAATTACAGTGGAGAATTCAGACCTCCCCTCTCTTGCAACTCTTCTGTGTAGTTTGAGTGGGGAAATGCTGAGCCTGCCTTTAGCATGAATTCCCTCTAACCAAAGGGGATCTGTTCCTTGAGCATGGGTACTGTGCCCAGTTTTCCTTTCATTGGGTCACAGATCAAAGGACTAGGGATTTAAATATGGAAGGGGCTTTAGAAGCTATCTAGTCAACTCTCATTTTATAGATATAGAAATTGAGACCCAGAGAGAAGTGACTTGCTCAGGGCCCACATTGGCAGCACTGGGATTCAAACTTGGGTCCTCTGATTCCAAATCCAACATTATTTCTACTGTCTTCCCCCCCAAACCCAATTGGACCAAACCCAGTAAGTACAAAGGTGGCTACTCAAGAAGTACTTAAATTCAGTTGAATCAGATTGATGAGACAATAGAGATTCGCTCTTGAAATACATTTCTTGGTTGCCTTCCGAGTTTCCTTTATCATCTCATTAAAGGATGCATGGGCTAGCAGAGAGTAAGAGTCCTGGTTATCCATTTCAGCTCTTACGTCAGTGATGTTGATCCCTCCACCTCTCAATAAAGTACAAGGTTAAACACCTGAAAGAAGCTAATTCATTACTCTATGGGGAAGGTTTAAGCTATGTGAAAAGTGTTCTGTAACACATCCAGAACTCCTGCTCCTATAGCAGAATCACTCTCTGTACTCTTTTCATTGAATACAGGCTCTAGTTAATGATTTTTTGGCCAACAGGCCTATTGAGGGGTCTATTGAGTGAAATAAGGGGTCTATTGAGTGAAATAATTAAATTCTTACCACTTTAAAGCATAATTCAAAGTCTCTTCCAATTTTTGACTCCTTACTCTTCTTAACTTATACATACATGGTACATAGAAGCATCATACTCACATATAAATGCAATATACAATGGCATGCAGACATTCAAGTCTGATGGCCTTCCATCATGCCACCACATATTATCTTGAAAAAATGAAATTATTGAAAAATTATTGAATATTAAATTATTGAAAATATTAAAAATTGAATATTGGAAAAAACAAGCATAGTTATTTTAAAAGGATCTTTCCTATGAGTGAAATAATAATATTTGTAAGAAATATGGTTTATTTTTTACTGTTATCAATGGGTCTTATTTTAAAAGTATAAATCAAACAGATCACCCTTCCAGAAAAAGTTATTCTTGCCAGTTTCTGCTAGCTCTTCCCAGGCATTTTAGAAGCATTAAAATAGTTATAGACATTTCTAAATACTTGAACAGTATGAATTGCTACTTGCCCTTAGCAATTGTTTATCTACAAGGCTGCATATGGTACTCTGCGATAGTAGCAAATGTTTAGTCTTTTTTCCATGGATAGTTGGTAAGGTGCCCAGAGGGTAAGAACTAATGGGTGACCCCTGCATACATACATACAACAAAACCATAGAAAGAATGAAGATGACTCTAAAATGCCTCAACATGAAAAACCTGTAGTTGTTTCATTTTTATTTATTATTCTCTCCCCAATTGACCTGAGGCTGAGTAGTTGTGCAAGACTTGAATGTGTAGGACATGAAGCATGTGGAGACTAAATGGTTGTGTATATCCTGAAGAGCAATCTAATGTAGTGCATTACAACTTTAGCTGCTTTTTAGAATGCCTGTAATCTTTTGTGATTCACCAGCTGTTCAAAGATTTCTTTTAGATTGCTCATGTGTGGGTTTGTGTGGAGTGGTCCATAGCATGAAATGTTCCTTTTCTCACCTCCCTCAAACAGCCCCCTTTCTTCTCAGGTATCTTAAGTCTACTTATTTCATTTTTTGACTTCTACCATCATTCCACATTATCAAGTTCTAGGCAATAAGGCACTTCTATTCCCTTGTTGCTATTTCAATCTCTTTCAACTGCCATGCATTTGTTGGGGTTAATTATCTGAGATGAGTAGCATTATCTTTCACAGAAATATATGTGGGCTGTAAAATATTTCAGAGCTAAAATCCTTGAACATCTGCCTCAGACATTTAGCAGAAGTAAATATTCGTTGTCACTTTCCTTTCACAGTTTGTGGTGATGAATGTACAGGACTCCTTCTCGGTGACTTGGCTCGCCTTGAGCAGATGGCTATTAGCATCAACCTTACTGGCCCACTGCCCGCACCATATAAAATGCTATACAATTTTGAAAATGTGACTCAGGAGCTAAAGGTATGTTTGCAAGGCTATCCAGTCATAATGAGTGCCAAGTACAATACAAGAGCAGGGATACATTAAATATCTATGGCCACGTTTTGGTAAATAATAACTGTCCTGTTTGCTTGTTCTGCTCATACAAAACGTGTTTTTATCTGAGGAATGCAAAGCATTTCCTTGAAGGTGATCTCAATTTCTTTATGAGATCAGTTGGAGGTAGCTAGGAAGATAAACTTATTAACATCTGCATCTATGATCACCCTCTGCTTGGATTCAAAGATGTGATAATTGGGACTAGAATAAAATGTACACATATGGGGCAAAATCACAGATGTGAGGAAGAAATATAGAGTCTTTGGAAAATATTTTCTTTTGTGGAAGGTATGAGAAATAGAACTTATGAAGAAAAGTAAAAGGATGTGGAAATAGAAGAAATGTAGAGAGGAAGGGGAAGACCATGACTTGGGTTTGAAGTACTGATCATCTATTGTGTGCTCAGTACACTGCTAATATTAATAAATTACATTTACATGGCCCTTTGAAGTTTACAATGCATTTATATACATTAACTCATTTGATTCTCACATTAACTTTGAGGTAGTCAATTAATTAATAAACATTTATTAAGTTAAGTAAACCTACTATGTACCAGGCACAATGTTAAGCTCTGGGGTAACAGAAAAAAGCAAAAGACAGTCCCTTACAATGTAATGAGAGAGAAAACATACTAATAAATACATGCAAAGAAAAATATATACAAAATAAGTAGGAAATAGATAATAGAGGAAAGGCACTATGATTTCTGTTTTAAAGATGAGAAATTGAACCTCAGAGAAACTGAATTCCAGAGACAAGATCTGAACCCTAGTCTTCCTGACTCCAGTCCAGCCTATCCTTTGGAACAGTGATGTCATAATCATAGAAACAAGGCCACTAAACCATAGATAAAAATCCCTGCAGGCCATATATTAACTGAGAAAACAATTTTATTAATCTTATCCATTGAATATTGTTGTTTTATTTGCTTTGTTAATTTTTCCCCAATTATATTTTAACCTGGTTCAGGCCACACAGGAGTTTTTTCCACTGGTCTTATTTGACACCTCTGAGCTAGAACTCTAAGGGCTGAATCTAATGAAATAATCTTAGGCTTAAAAAATAAACTTCATAAACACACAATGAGAGAAGTATGATTAGATAGTTTATCTGAAATAGGTCTAAGGATTTTAATGTTTTGAAGGAAAAAAATAATAGGTGCTAAGTACAATCACAAGACAGCATTGGGTGCTTGACACTTTCTGCAGTAGGATATCGCCTGACTGCCTTGCTATTCCTGACCCAAGACTCTCCATCAATCCAGGGCATTTTCACTGGCTGCAGTACTCTTCCTTCTTAAGCTACCTCTTGGTTTCCCTTCAAGGGCAAGCTAAAATATCACCTTCCACAAGAAGCCTTTCCCAACCCCCCCACTTATTTCTAGTGCCTTCCCTGTGCTGATAATCTCCAGTTTATCCTGTATTTATCTTGTTTGTTGCTTGCGTGGTTCCCCCCATTAGACTGTGAGCAAGTACTACTTTTTTTGTCTTTTTTGTATTCATAGAACATTTATAAGTGCTTACTGATTGCCTGTCCCTGAAGATATCATCTTTAAGTACATAATACTTTTTTACTCATAATAGTGACCATTGGTTTTGTAGGTCCAAGGAAGATGAAACAAGGGGATGGGGGCTTAAGACAGAAATAGAGGTTTCAATTGAACTAAGGAAATAGACAAAAAGTTTTATTATGGAGTCATAGAACATCATAGATTTCAACTAAATCCAACGAATATCCATCTTTTACTAGAAACTCTCAATTTTAATGCCTTCCCTTTGTTTGTTATTTCTTATTTGTCCTGTAAATAGCTTGATAGATGCAGATATATTTGCTTACTTATTGTTTCCCCCATTTAACTGTAAGCTCCTTTGAGGCTTCAGGAGCAGGGTCCATCTCTTGTCTTTTTCTTTTTGTATCCCCAGCACTTAACACAGTGCCTGGTTCATAGTGGGCACTTAATAAAATGTTTATTGATTGATTAGAGGTTATAGCGCATTTAGCTCACAGAAACATTAAAAGAAGAGATAAGATTGTTTCGTTAGTCATCCACATAAAAGCAGAGGATTGTATAAATTAGACTCTTCTCGTTCTTTCCCTTCAGGTTTATAGCCCATAGTTGTATAATGGTTATATGAATTTTACTTGGTCTTAGATGCAGAGATACTTGAATTCACATTTGTAGCAAGGTGTAGGATGTACTGTCATTGTTAAATGATTATGCCCCAGTTACTGATCACTGCTTTCCCTGTTCACTGAAAAGCATTTGAAATAAATATTTTTCAGCACTCATTGTCACCTCAGAGAGCACCAGAGAGACTTCTTCAGCTGGCAGAGAGCAATCTGAATACATTGGTGACCGAAATGGATGAACTTCTCACTAGAGTAAGTAAGCAAAACTATGACTACTTTGGGTCTCCTTGGAAGACACAATCGTAGAAAGCATCAAATAAGTGGAGGGAGAAATTAGTTTTTCCTCTCAAAAAGGTTGTTTCTGCAATCATTCTTATTGTTCATTTTGTCAGTGAAGCATGACAAACATCACAAATAAATGTTCACTTTCTAATTCCTATTACTTGCAACTACAGATCATCAAGATGAGGTTAGGCACATTGCTCCTAACTCATAGCAGCATAAGTAAGTAACCATCAGCAGATATGATGGTAGGATGGTTTGGGGAAGCAAGGTATGGTTAATTATAGAAGATCAAAAGTCATTTTGAAAAGTGGAGGAGATGAAAGTAGTATCAGTTTCTTTAAAAGAACTATCTTCTCAGAGGCCTTCCTAACAGCACTGTATAATTTCTAAAAATAAAAACCCCAGAAAGCAACCTAAATTCCAATAATAGAGGAATAACTAAATAGATTTTATGCATCTTTTCATTTGAATTTGTTTTTCTTTTTAAACCTTTTGGAGAGGATTTAGGGAGTTCAAAATGAGGAGCCAATATACAAATGCAGAGTGACAATCATTCTGCAATGTATAGCCTGGGGCACTCAGAAATTAAATTATTTGCTCAGGGTCCCTTGGCCACTATGTGTCAGAGACTGTACTTGAACTGAAGCCATTTCTCTACTACATCATGCTGCCTATTGCAATTTAATTGCATTACTGCAATCAGTGCAACAAATAAGAGCAACACAAAGAGATATGGAAAAACCTGAATGAATATAAAGTGGAAAAGGGCCAAACCAAAAGAATGGAGCACACACTAACTTCCACCATATAAAGAAAAGCGAATGAAAAGAAATGGAAAAGGAATCCTGATAGAAAGGACTCAGAGGGAATGAAAGAAAAATTATTATGAAGCTTTCTGCATCGATATTGATTAGTTTAAATGTAAGCAGTTACTAAGTTCAGTTGGTTTAATGTTCAAAGTCAAGTCTTGGATACAACATTTAATTTTTTAAGTTAAATAAAAGCTCAGGGCGGGGAAAGAAGCAAAAGAAGGCACTGTGAAGTTACCCTCAAGGGCAGTGATTCTTAGTTTGGGACATGGAAACACCCTAAAAGTCCTCTTTGGCAAACATTTGCTAAAAGCTAAAGTTAATTTTGCTTCTCGGGGAGAGTTGTTGTTTTTGAGAAAATAGTTAATGTCAGAGACTCAGAATGAGACTTGGAACAGGTTATCTTTTCAGTCTAATAATTGATGGTATAATTGAACATTTCAGAGGAGAGAAAAGAGTCTAGCCTAGTGCTTAGCATAGACTAATGACTCAGATTTACATAGCCCTTAAAAGTTTCCAGAGTGCTTGCCTCACAATAACTGTGAGGTAGGTAATGTAAGTATTATTATCTTTTTCTTACAGATGAGGAAAGTGAGATCCAAAATGGATAAAGGGCCTGTCATTGGTAGTACAGCTCTCACTCCTGACTCTAGGGCCCCTTTCCATTATACATCATGCTGTCTCACTGAATAAATGATAAATGTTAAGTGAAAGTATGCATGAGTAACAAATATGGCTGTGGAGAGCAAAGCTGGCTGGTTGGTCCTCCTTTCTATTCTGTTCTTCATTCTCTAAGGGGTTGGAGCTGAATCTTTCTAGACTGGTCTGGCTCTGGGACTAACCTTTGACCATTACTTTCTTTTAAGCAATGTTTATTCCCCTTTCCTTTCCTGGCAAGGGTTGGCAGTGGGTAGGGGGACAGAGATATTGCGTAAAAGCCTCTGTAGCTTTTCTCCTATGCTCCCTGTTCCCTCATTAATTTCTCCTTCCTTTCCCCCTCTCATATCTGAGCTGGACATTTAATAATCCATAACTTATTACAATAATTAGCTTATTTATGTATAGATAAAAGAAAAGCCTTTAGTTCTGGGTTGGGGGGGGGGGCGCATTGCTAGAAGTACCAGTAAATTCAAAACACAGCTCCTGAGCCCAAAATCAGGTCTATATTATCTATTGGCCAGAGACTGGAATTTTTACCTTATTTAAATATGTCTACATTTCAGACAGCTTCTAGAACCTCCTATTAATACCACTTTAGCCAGTGTATAAAAATAAAATATACAGCTTTCATGAAACTCAGAATAATCATAAGAAATAGCAAGGAAACAAACTATATACAAATAAATGCCAGGGAATTAATAGTCATAGGGAAGGAAGTTTAAAGGAAAAAAGCTTTTAGGACCTTGCTCATAGTTCTCTCTCTCTCTCTCTCTTTTTTTTTCTTTTTGGAGGGCAATTGGGGTTAAGTAACTTGCCCAAGGTCACACGGCTGGGTTTTTTTGTTTGTGTGTGTTAAGTGTCTGAGGCCGGATCTGAACTCAGGTCCTTCTGACTCCAGGGCCAGCGCTCTACTCACTGTGCTACCTAGCCACCCCACTTGCTCATAGTTCTTAAAGGGATTATTAACCAATAGATTCAGTCTGAATTCTTTGTTCCAAAAAATAAAAATAAAAAAACACCTGGGGCAGCTAGGTGGTGCAGTGAATAGAGCATTGGACCTGGAGTCAGGAGAACCTGAGTTCAAATCCAGCCTCAGACACTTGATGCTTAGCACCTATAATTTCCAAGTCACTTATCCCCAATTGCCTAGCCCTTCCCAGATAATCAATTGCCAGTGGGAGATTGTCCTCTATTATTGCTGCCTCCATTTAGCTTCTTAAATCCTCAGGGAGGTGGCGAGAGTCTTCCACCACCATCAGCAACACTACGATTCAACTTTCCTCCAAGAACACAACACAGAAATGAAATTCCAAGCTAACCTCCTTGGCTCTGAGCCCTCCTCACCCCCACTCATCCCTCCCAAGCTCCATGCTCATTCATGTGATGGCCTCTGTCCCTAGGGAGGGAAGAAAATGACATTCTGTTGAAAACACCCCATCTTCTTCCATTCTTGGCACAACCTGAGAGATTCAGACTTTCAGGCTTCATTCTTGGCAGAGACCAACATGGGGTGGGGGTGGGGGTGGGGGTGGGAGGGCAGCATTCCAGGTTATTCCTCCTTCATAGGAAAGTGGCACACCAGGAAGGCACCTGGGCTATAGAGTATATATGCATTAAAAACTCCCAAACATTCATTGCAATTTGACACTTTTGTTTCTCCCAAGAAATAAAGTGGCTTTCTTTTTCTTTCTAAATGTCATTTCCCTCACATATTTGCTGTCATGCTGCACTAAATACATATGCTACACACATATCATCATCTTAATAAATATTTCAGTAGCCTTCTGTTTATTGTATTACCTAATTCTAAGATTTCTAAATGTCTGAAGCAGTACAAAGTTAGGGAAATTACAAGATATTTTGTTATTTCCAAAATACACCAACACTCTTTTAGGGGCACATAAGGAAAAATCAGACATATTAAGAAAAACACCATTAATAGTTTTGCAAGATGATTTTTCCCTCTTTAATATAAAACATTCATACTTATCATCATGAATTTTTGCCATGTGGGACTCTTTGTTTATGGTTAGGAATGGGAAACAAGAAAATGCTTGATTTAAAACCCAATCTAGTTATTACTATGAGTAGATCAAAGAAACCTACAGAAAAGGGGGGAGGGGACATGCATCTTTGGAGAAAACCAAAGTATTTAAAACATATTTTAAACATGAAAATAGAACTCCTACATGCCATTTGGAAGGTAAGGTTTTAAATATATATGTATGTATATAGATATGTATATATACATATATATATTAGGAATTATTGTATTTCAAAACTGCAAAAAACACTAACATTTTGACAGAGAAAAGGAGAAAGAAGAAAATAGCATAAAGTCTGCCATCTTGTGGCTTGGATATTACTAAAGGAAACAGAGCAATGAGCTGAAGGAATTTAAGTCATGTGAAGGAAAACATTCTACCCTGAACACCATAATACAAAATGTAGTTTTGGTGATATAGCTGAAGACCTAAAATATCTGACTTCATGTCCTATTTCTGACATATACTGGCTGTGTGATACAGGGCAAATTACTTAGTCTCTCAATGCTCTTGTCAACTTTCTAAGCCTCTAAATTGCAGAAAATTTACCAACTGGTGCTAGTAGAATAAGTTCTCACCCAGTAGCTCACATGCCAGTGAAACCAAGAATCAGAAAGATCTAAGTTCAAAATAATCGTCCAGTACTTACTAGCTATGTGACCTTGGGCAAGACTCAACCTCTGTCTGCCTCAGTTTTCTCAACTGTAAGTGGGATAATAAGAGTTCCTACTTCACAAGGTTGCTGTGAAGCTCTAAAGAGAAAATACTTATAAAGTGCTTTACAAACCTTAGAGAGCTATATAAATGCAAGCTATTATAATTGTTGGCTATCACTAATTATATAATTGGCCTCCAATATAATCTGGCCTAAAAACCCATTCCAGTAAAATGTCTTAAATAAAGTGAAGTATAAGTTCTGAAAGGAATTAGCATTTGGCTCAGGTAATAGACTATGTGTCTAACAACAAACTAACCTTGTCATAAGTGAAGAGATACTCAGCAACAACTTTACCACAAGATAGATGATGAATTTTTCAGTCACAACTCATGAAATCACCTACTAGAATGTGAAATAGGTTACAATATGTGTTCATTGAGAAAGTACCCACACTGATTAAATCATGTGTTTGTGAAATATTGAAATATAATGTGTTAGGCATTTTATGGAGTATGTCTCCATTTCATGATATCTTGCTTCAGTTTTTAAAGGCTATGCCTGTGGAGTAAGGTCTATCATGCTGAAAAGTCTAATTATAGTACCAGCAATAGACTATATCTGTTTCCCAAGGACTGTATGGAAAGCCTTACCACCATTAGGCTGTACATTTATTGATGAATTCTTTAGCCATGCTAATCCATGAAATGAAGGGGTTTACAAATGAGCAGCAAGTGCTAGACTGTCCCATTTTATTTTCTAAAGTGACTGCAGCAAGGGGCAGCTAGGTGGTGCAGTGAATAGAGCACCAGCCCTGCAGGAGGATCTGAGTTCAAATCTGACCTCAGACACTTAACCCAAAAACTAGCTGTGTGACCTTGGGCAAGTCACTTAACCCTGATTGCCCTCCAAAAAAAAAAGGCAAAAATAATAATAATAAATAAAGTGACTGCAACAGAACAATAGAAGGGGGCAGAGATGCTCTGAATCATGTTGTTTTTAGACAATGAACATTAACTCAGTTGCCCAGGTTCTAATTGTGACATACTTTTACAGGGACCAATGAGTTACAATTGGTCTCCCTACAAGAGGATTACAAATCCATGGAAATACTGAAATATAATCATGCCCACAAATAGAATATCCATGTGGAGAATATAAAGCCATGCTATATGGAACTTGGAAAATGTTCTCAGATCCTGAAGTAGGTGGAGGAAAATATAAATATAGATGGACTTGGGAAATTTACAAGTGAAAAAATAAATAAATTTTAGGTACTCAGAAGTATCTTATTTAGAATAGGCAACAATCTCTCTATATACAGAATATATCACATAGAAAAAAAGTTTGACAGAAATGATTTAAATACAGAACCAAAATGACAAGTAAACTAAGTGAAATTATAGTACAATATAGAGAAATGGAAGGGCAGGACACTTTGAAAATCTCAGGAACAAAAATCTTTTATAATGAATATTAACATTCATATCCAGAAAGCCTTTTGTGATCAGCCAAGACTCCATCCTTTTATATCATTATATTATTCTAGTAATTTGTTTAAGTTTCTAGTCAATCTGTATATTTTACTATCTTGTCTTCCTGTATGAGTATAAGATCTTTGAGTACAAGGACCACATCTAACCTAAATTACATAAATCCTCACATTGTCCAATACAATGTCATGTATGATAAAAGTGAAGCAAGGAAATGTTTGAAAATGAGAAGTGGAAATGCTGTTATAAAAACTTTAAAAGCAATCAATTTAAAATTACAACTATCAATAGAGAGTAGGTAAAGGGAAATGAATAATGAAAATATATTATTGATAAGAAAATATCAAAGATTTGAAAATTGGAATTTAGAAGACATATAACAAGAGGGAGAAAAGGGAAAGCTAGGTGGAGCACTGACCGTGAAGTCAGGAGAAGGCAAGTTCAAATCCAGCCTTAGATATGTACTAGCTATGTGACCCTGAGTTAGTCACTTAACCCTGATTGCCTCAAAAAAAAAAAAAGGCAGGGAAAAAGTTGGGATTCCTAAAAAGAGATGGTTTCAAAGTATTTTAGAAAGCTGTCAAGTGGATGTTTTCAAAATTGTCATTTGGAGGGAACATACACCTATATCAAATTGCCCAAGGTAGTTCTTGGTAAGACAATGACCAATGCAGGTCAGTACCAATATGAAATGTAATCTTAGAAAGTTATCTGGAGCACTGAGGCTTTGTGCCATACCCTGGATCACACAACAGGTAGGTGTTAGAGACAAGACTTGGACTCAGATCTTCCTGACTCTGAGGTCTGCTTTATATCTATTCTGTCCTAATACTAAATACTGTCCTAATACTAAAAGTAAAAATAAATTTGACTTAGTTTTATAGATTTTTTGTTAAGAACCTGCTTGAATTTTCATTTTCTGTATAAGAATGGGAGAAAGTTGGTAAAGAATTTTTTTTTTTTTTTTACTGTTAAGAGATTCATTCATTAGTCATTAAAAAGGAAGAGAACTTCCAGACTTCCTGAGACCTAAATCTGAATCCTCCCTCAGGCACTTGATATCTGCATGGCTCTTAGCAACTGATATTATTTCTCTGAGCCTCAGTTTCCTCATCTCTAAAGTGGAGATTAAAAAGCTCACACTACTTATCTTAGGACTGATGCAAAGAAAAATGCTTTTAAAACTCACAGTGCTACATTAATGTGATATATTATTTGTAAGACTAAAGAGTTAGCTATGTTTACTTTATCTTTCATTGTTGAATGAAAATAATTTACAAGCTACACTTATGTAGGGAATAACTTGCAACTTTGAACTCAAAAAATATTTTAAAGTAATTTGTATAGGGAGTGGCCTCATTAACTTTTAGCCGGACCATTTTCTTCCTCTATTGTCCTCTAATTCTCTGAGCTTCAGTTTCCTCTTCTCTAAAGTGGTAATTCTGTGGTATCTCCTAATACCTAATACCTCCTAATTTGTCTGAAAGAACTTCATTATCGTTTTATAGATATATGTACATATATATATATATACACATACATAATGGTTTGCATGTTAAGGTGATCTGGGATGGACTCAAATTATTAGAACTGAAGATTAATTTGAACAGCAAACTCTGAAAAGCAGATGCAAAAATGGAAATCACCATGGGAATGTTGTCTATTCAATTGTTAAGAACTGTGCTGTCATTAGAATCTGCTTTTTCTTTAAAAAGGAAGACAGAAAAACAAAGACACTGGTGGTTTCCAACCAAGAAAATTATGTGCAGACTGCAAGATACATGAGAGGAGCTATGTCACATAAAACAAGAAAGGAACAGCTATATTGTTCAGAGACAGATTAACGTGTGCCTAAAAGTAACGCATGCTGCCTAAATATAAATGCATTTAGAATTTTTTTTAAAAAGCCCTTGTTGATTGAATTTAATTTTTAAAAAATAATCAAAAGTAAGAGAGGTGTAGACAAGATACTGTTTTATAAGGAATCACATTCAGAGGTATATTAGGAAGATTGCAAAAGTTAAGGATATAAAACTAAGAAAAAGCAAAATTAAAGAATGAAAGGGATACCATAGAAACATTACAGTAAAAAAACGATATTTATCAAATGCAAACGGGAACAGCATAATAGTGGATCTGATGGAGGATGAATAAGGAAGGGACTACTGATTTAATGAAACATGGGAATAAGCACACAGAACTAGACAAATTACCCCTATCATTAAGTATTTAGCATTTATCTGTGGCATTATTGATAGTCTGTCATGGGTGAAACTGATTCATTATTTGGAAATCTGGGTCTTGCAATTAGTTCCTTGCCCCTCAGTGGCAGTGAATTTCACAGACTGATTTTATGGCTGAGCGAGATAGTATTTCTCTTTTGGCTGGTTTTAAGCAGGGTGACCCATCCCTAGCCTTATATATAATGCCAAGAAGGGGTCAAAAAGGGCATACCTTGGGTAGAGTGATCTGTTATGATTTTGCAGTTGCTCTATAGGAATGTAGTTATATGATTAAGTCTTTAGTTTTTTTTAGAAACTTTTTGTATTAATAAAGAAAATACTCAGAATTCTCAGACTTTTGCAAAACAGTTGCTTGGGCCTCATAAATCTTACCTCTATATTTTGTACATAGTGGACATTTAATGAACACCTATTAAATGCAAGAATAAAAGGCTTTCAATGTATCTTTTTAAAAAATATATTACTCAAATATCAGAGGACCTGAATTCCAGTGCTAGATATGCTATTAGAACTGTGAAACTGTATGACTTAATTATTAAATTCATTTATTAAGAAAAGGCATATAGTATAATTTAAAAAAGAAAGAAAGAAAAAACCTTAACCAGATTTCCAGATGCCTAGGTCTCAATCCTTACTTAGACACTTGATACCAGCATGATTCTGGGCACTTTACTAAACCTAAGAGTTTCCTCTTAAGTGGAAATAAAAATAATTTCACTACTTACCCTAGAACTGATGTGAAGGCTTTTGAAACCTTAGAATGATATATTAATGCAATTTATTATCAACTCAGTGGACCCTGTTTCCTTATCTTATAAAAATACTACAAATCCTATGATCTTAAAAATCTCAACTCAAGCCCTGCCTTAGCTACTAAACAGCTCTATTATTTTCCATAAGTCATTTCATTTTTTTCTCCTCTGTCAAAAAGCAAATCTTATCCCAGTGCTTCATTCAATAAGTCAAGACATATTTATTAAATATCTACTATGTGTGAAGCAATACTCTATGCCCAGAAGCCACAAAGGAAATAGTTCCTGTCCTCAAGGAGATCACATGGCTGTGCAGAAGCAACGTGGTGTTCTCAGAGTCCATGCCTGTGGAACACAAGATCTGGAAGTCTCTACTAAGCTCAAAAAAGCAGATAGTTTTCTCAGTATGAGCTCAACAATAGAAGGGAGCCAAAACATCTGATCCAGGAATCAGGCTGGTCCTAGATAAGTTAGCTCCTGACTTTCCAGAGGCCAATCCAAAGGGTCCAGTCGTCGATTTCTCTGTGATGGGACTGAAAACCAGAGCCTTCCTGATATCCTGTGATCCGGGGTTATGCCCTATTCTGGGATTCTGGCCAGAAAATATTAGCTGCCTTTCCTGATTTTTATACATTTTTAGATACTATTCTTTGGGTACTGGAATCAAGTTATTGGTTATTTATCTTCAAGGCCTAAAAATTGACATCACCGTCTGGCATCTTAAAACTGAACAAAGAGTATTAGATAACTAAGTGGCCTATAATTACCTTCTTTGTTTCATTACTCTATAAAAATCTTGCTCATGGTATCAATAAACGGATTGCTTGACAATCACACCTGGACCATGATTTTTCACACTTTCATGGGCTAGTGTGTCAGTTTAGAGCTGGCTTAAGAAACCACTCAAGTTATCTCTACAGACTCTGTAATTCAAAGACAAGTTTACCTAAATGAGAAAAGATTCATCACCATGAATGAATGATATGACAAAATTGGGCTTATATTGAGTCAGTCAGCAATTGAGGTTAGCCCGCAAACAGGTGATCTTCGTTCTTTCCCCTCCAGAAATACATAAGGGAACAAGAGAGATATAAATGAAGAAACCTTATCCACTCTACACTAATAAAAATCATGGGGTTTTTTTAATATAAAGGTAAAAAATGGTGAGGAAAATGTTCTTTGCCTTTGAGTTATGAAAGAAAATGAGGTTAATGAATGGGATGCAGATATGACTGAGTTACAAATATGCATTTATTCAGCACAGTTTTGAAGTGCTGAGGAAAGTCCCTGCCTTGAAAGTTTACATTATATTAGAAAAGGTGGGACCACCAAACAAACTGGGACTTTGGCATGGGAAGGATTGTTTTGATTTCACAAGTCCCAAAGATGATGGGGTGTGGGGGGAAGCGAGCTGATATAAAAGTACTCTGAGCCCTTCAAAACAGACACTAAATTATTATGGAATATTGTTCCATAATAATTGTTCAATCTATGTTTTGAAGAAAGCTCTGCTATAAGCCAAGAGAGGGAATCTTTCAGTATAAAGAAAGGGAAAGGATAGCTTCTTTCCCTGTGGTTAATTACAATGTTAATCATACGTGACACTGTTCCCTTATGGAGCTGTATACAATTCCAAACATAGCTGTAGAATACCATTTGGAGAGTGGCCAATTAGAATATTTGACTTCACTTGTGCCCAAGTAAGTGATGTGCAATTATAACCCTCCTGCACCTGATAGAGTTTTCTCAGTGCTTCTGAAACCTTTCTGGCAATCTATATTACCTGGCAAGGGCAGCTCCAGAAATTCAATCTCTTGTTATGTGGTAGTTCCTTTTGACAAACCCAATTCAGTTCAATTCAACAATTTAGTGATGTGCAAAGATGGAAACTGTTATAATCACTGCTTTCTAGGGACTTACCATGTAACAAAGGGATGCAATGATTAGGAAAGGCTTGATGGAAGCATACAATCTTTTCTTCATTGAGAAAAACAATTTTATTTTCCCAAGGCTCTTAAGTAGACCAGTTTAAAAGCAGAAAAGCAAATTTCTAAAATTTGCTTTGTAGTCAAATATTTTAACCAGTATAATATAAAATGTCTATAATTCACATAAACAGTTTTTTTTAATTCACTCATCCACAAGTTATTACCAATTTCCCAAAAGCTTTCACATGGTTCCCAGTGCTATATAGTAATAGCACATCAGATTGCTGTTATTATTATCATTATTAATCATACTATTGTTAACTAATGGATATGACAATTGGGCTTATATTGTGCTTAGTAATTTTATATTAGTGCCAATTTACCTGGTAAAATGTTTTTTTTTTCTTTAAAATTCTTGATCTGTGGGTTCTTTTCAAATTTCCCTGGCATTATAAATTTTCATAATAATGGGAGGAAGTAACAGTAGAGAGGCCAACCAGCTTTGAGGGATTCAGTATCTAGTTCAGCCTCCCTTCCCCCAATTCACCTCCCTCTTCCTTTCCTCAGCAAAGGCCAGTGAAAATTTATTAATAAAATTTAAGACTCAGCTGATAAAATGTTTCAACTATCAGTAGGTATGCTTACGTTGTCCCTCCCACCCCCCTTTGGGGAGAGGAGGATGTAATATACTATTAGTGGGAGGTAATAGAATTTGGAATTCTTCCTCTGCTTGGCATTCAAAGTCCTTCATAACCTAGTCCCCTCCTAATTTCCATTCTTTTTCCATTTAGACTCTAGCAAGTACTCTTCAATTCAGTGACACTGCTCCCTTTGCTGTTCTGCAAATAGTCCATTCCCTGCCTGAGGCATTTACTGACTATCCTCCAAGCCTAGAATTCTCTCCCTCCTCAAAGCTACCTCCTGGCTTCTATGGGGCAATTTCTCAGTCTAGAGAGCCTAACATCCTCCAAGACAGCATTTGCTCCCACCTAGATCTATTTGACTTGGTGTTAATAAAACAAAAGGCAAGCAATTAGCATCAGCTGGCTAGCAACTCAGCAGAACAGAGGGAGAAACATATATTCACACAGTTTTAGAGCAAAAAGGAACTTATCAGCTGAGGCTTCTTAGTACCTTTACTCTTTTAGGGGGTTCAGTAGGGAGGTATAGGATACCAGGTGTTTGGGAGGAGAAGGAATGGAGAGAATTGCTTAGCTCTGGAAGAATCTGGATATCATCCAAGATCTGGTCTGTTCTGGGTAGGGGTGTTTCCCTACAGTTTAATCTCTTCAGAAGATCAGAATGTTTAGGTGAGTAGGGAGGCCTGAAATCCTGGGGGTTTCCGTAGAGATGGAATCAGATTCAGAAACCGTCTTTATTTACACAACCCTCCAGGCTTTGACCTCTGAGGTTACTATTTCTAGGGAGATGGTTTTCTCTCTCCCCTCCCCCCTTCCTTCCACCTCAAACACACAGTACCCAGGTTTTATCCATTTCTTCAGTCCTTCTTTCAAGTCTCAGCTAAAACCCTACCCAGTACAAGAAGCCTTTCCTAATCCTCCTCCTTAATCTTAGTATTTTCCTGTTAATACTATCTTCAATTTGTCATGTATTGTAGCTAGGTGGGTGGCACAAGGGATAGAGTACTGGGACGGGAGTCAAGGCCTCAGATCCTTAGCCTCAGATAGTGCTGTGCAATCCTGGGCAAGTCCCTTGACCTCTCAGCCTCAGCTTTCTCATCTGTAAAACGACAATAATGATAGCACTTACCTCCCAGGGCTGTTGTGCAGATCAAATAAGAGAATGATAACAGAGTTCAGCACAGTGCTTGGCACATCATAAGGGCTTTATTCTTATTATTCATCTTGTTAGTACATGTTAATTGAGTTGTCTCCTCCATTAGATTATGAGGAGCCTGAGAGCAGGGGCTGCATTGGGGTTTTTTGCTTCATATCCCCACTGCTTAGCACATTAAGTAGATGTTTAACATATAAACACTTGTTGACACTTCCATGGATCAATATCAAGTCTTTAATATTATGTCATGCATTTATTGATAATGTGTTAGACCCCACTTGTCTCCACTTCATTAGAAACTCAGTTGCTAATTAGGGTTTCCCATAAAATAGATTTGGTAGAGGTCATGATATTTCATGATTTCCAGCTTAAACAGTATCATCAGAAGACTTGGCAAAGATATGTATGAGACTTTCCATCAGGGGAGCAGTTTAACATTATTGAAAATAGCGTGTAATTTTCCAAAATGAAGTCTAGACAACACTTTTTATGCTCAGTTACAGGCCTAATTCATTGTCTATCTGTAATACTAAGAAAGTGATAGTCACACACACACACACACACACACACACACACTTCTGTGCAAGTGCACACCCCTACATACTGAAGGACTATTATAATGGACTACCCATATAACTGCCTTTTGCATGTGTGAACAAGAGGGAATCGTCATTTGTTTCCTTTTTCCTGTGTGCACTGTTATTTCTCTTTTTCTTTTTTTTGAGAGGTCATTAATTGCATTTTGGTGTTTCTATCATATTCTGGAGTTTGGTGTAATTAGCATAACATCATCCCCAAACCAGAATATTTAGAGGACTTTAGTACCTGTAGGTAATACCTCTTCCAGGGATTCTGGATCAGTATATTCTCTGTGAATGAATGAATGAATGAATGAATGAATGAATGAATGAATGAATGAACAAATGAATGAAATCACCAACTACTTACTATATCCAAAATGGCAAAATCTATGATGAGAATACGACTGTACTTTATACTGATAATCATAAAATCAGAGACTCTGTTGTATGTATCAAGCAATCTTAACATCTGAAAGAAAGATACATTATTGGAGAAGACCTTGTGGGGCTACATTTTGTCCAATCTAATCAAATGCTATTTTTTTAAAAGTTAACAAAAAATAAACATATTAAGATCTTATATTCATAGCATCTTACAATTGCCCATATGATTATAAAGATTTTCTTATGTAGAATATAATTTGCAGAAGCATACTTATTTCTCTTTCATATTTTAACCAAGTATATCCTTGATAAATAGGATAATATGTGACTTAAAAAATACTGAAGGCCATTATGTATATATGGGTTTCCATGGCTAAAAAATAGTCATCTGTTATGGATGAATCTTCATCCTTAGCAAGAATCATTCTTGGGTGGCTAGGTGGCTCAGTGAGTAGAGCGTCAGCCCTGGAGTCAAAAGGACCTGAGTTTGGATCTGGCCTCAGACACTTAATGCACACACAAACAAAAACCTAGCCATATGACCTTGGGCAAGTTACTTAACCCCAATTGCCCTCCAAAAAGCAAAAAAAAAAAAGAAAAGAATCATTCTCATAGGGCCTCCTGTGAATCCTAATGGCCATAATTCCCTGGGTCACCCTTCTCCCAGGTGAACAAGGTTGGCATTACTTTTCCCCAGAAGGGCAACTGAGCCACCACCAAAAATGTGGTCAGTTCCACTCCTCATTCCCATCTCAGTGGGCTTGGGCCTTGTGGGTTCTGCAGTGACCAGGATGGCAGCCTTGATTAAGGGGGAGGTCAACTATCAGGCCTTAAGTACACAGGTAAATATTGACCTCTCCCACATAGAGCAGTCCACTTCAGCCCTGGAAAGACGGGTGGACTCTCTGGCAGAGATGGTTCTTCAGAACTGCAGAGGCCTTGACCTTCTTAAACAGGGTGGCCTGTGTGCAGCCCTTGGTGAGGCTTGTTGCTTCTTTGCAAACAACTCTGGAGTGGTGAGGGAGAGTCTGAAGTTGGTATGCCAGAATATTGGTAACAGACAGAGGGAACTGAAAAATTCTGAGAATGGGTATCATTCCCTGTTCCCCTGAACATTCCCCTGACTCACTAAATTGGTATCAGTCTTGGTATTAGTATTGGTATTAGCCTCTCCTCCTCCTGATCATAGCCCTAATTGTAGGACCCTGTCTCATTAATTGCTTTCTACAGTTTGTCAAATCCCATGTTAACTTCATTAAAATGTTAATTATCAGGGACCCCCGCTACCATCCTTTAGGAACAGAATTGGGTAATCTAGATGATGTGATCCCAGCCATGTCAAAGGTTTGACATACCTACAAGGAAGAATAGGGAACAAGACTCCACTTTCCCCTTCCCTTCATTGATTTGTAAAACAGACAACTCCACCTTCCCCTCCCTTAATTGTTCTGTAAGCAAGCACAACCCCTACTTCTTCCCTTCCCCTAACTGATCCATGGGCAGGAGTTTCAGCCTAACCTTTCCTGAGGGCGGGGAAATTTATATGTACACTGACCAATCACTGTAGTTTCTGCTTATATCACTGTAGTTTCAGCTTAGGTAACCTGGCTATGGAACCTTTATGAAAACTGGCACACTGTCTGTGCCAAACCACTATCTGATTTGGGTGACCATATACCCCAACAGTCCCATGGTAATAAAATCCACTTTTTAAATTAAAAAAAAGAATCATGGGGCGGCTAGGTGGCGCAGTGAATAGAGCGCCGGCCCTGGAATCAGAAGGACCTGAGTTCGGAGCCGGCCTCCAACACTTAATCCGCACAAACAAAAACCTAGCCGTGTAACCTTGGGCAAGTTACTTAACCCCAATTGCCCTAAAGGGGCGGCTAGGTGGCGCAGTGAGTAAGAGCACCGGCCTCAGAGTTTGGATGACCCGAGATCAGATCCGGCCTCAGAAAATGAGCACCCACGCATAAATCAAATGACTAGCCGTGTAACCTTGAGCAAGTTACTTAACCCCAATTGCTTTAAAAAAAAAAAAGAATCATTCTCACATATCTGTGTGACCCTGGGCAAATCCCTTACCCACAATTGCCTCCCCCCAAAATTCATTTTCCTATAGGAAACATATCAGTGGAACAATATTTAAAGCCCTTCCATATCGATAAACATTGCCAGAGCATGAAACCATTAGGCACTGCCTTTGTTGAGGCATGGGAATAGTACTAATGGATGGGCCAACCTAATATAATAAAAATGATGATAGAGTTGGTTAATTCAGATATCTATTGTTAAAACAAAGTACCAAGGGCATCCTTTACAAAGCTAGAAAACATATTAGAATTCATTTGAAGAAACAAAAGATCTAGGATGTCAAAGGAAATAATGAAAAAAAGTAGGAATGCAGAGGAAATAGCACATATAGACTTCAAATTTTAAAACAATGATCATCAAAGTAATTCAATGCTTGTTTTAAAAATAGAAAAGTGGATCAGTAGGATCAACCAAATAAGGAAGCATATAAAACAACCGGGTCCAACAACCCAATATTAAACAAACTCAAGGGAATACATTTACTTGGGTAAGATGATTCTCTTTTACAAGAATTTCTGAGAAAATTGGAAAGTAATTTGTCAGAATTGGATTTGTCAGAATAATCTCAAAATGTATATGTAAACTGACTTGTAAGAGTCACATTATTTAAAAATGTTAGAAGAAAATTAGATTAGGTAGTACCTTTAGCACCTGTCACTAGGGAAAGAATTCTCTTTTTTAATTTTCAAAAATTTTATTTTTTCCACAAATTTTAACATTTAAAAAAAACACTGAGTTCCATGTTCTCTCCTTCCCTCCTTCTCCTCCCCCCTGAATGAGAAGGCAAAAAATTTTATGTAGACTCTACATGTGAAGTCATACAAAACATTTCTATATTAGTAATATCGTGAAAGAAAACACACAAAAAAAGAAAAATAAAATTTAAAAAGTATGCTTCAGTCTGCATTCAGACTTTATCAGTTCTTTCTCTGGAGGTGGACAGCATTTTCCAAACTAAGTCTTTCAGAATTGTCTTGAATTATTGTATTGCTAGAGTAGCTAAGTCATTCACAGTTGATAATCATTCAGTATTGCTATTACTGTGTACAATATTGTCCTGGTTCTGCTCCCTTCATTTTGTATTAGTTCACGTAAATCTTTCTAGGTTTTTCTGACAGCATCCTGCTTAATATTTCTTATAACACATTAGTATTCCATCACAATGATATACAACAGCCTTTTCAGTCATTCCTAACTGATGGCCATCTAGCAGAAGAATTCTTAACCAAATAAGGGATATATTTTATTTATAAGACCAACCTCCTCAAAAAAGAGCTGGAAAATTTCCATGGCACAAAGCAGGCTACTGATGCTCCCTGTTCTCTTCCCCATCCAGAATAAAAGGGGAGAATGTCTGGAGTCTAGACTAAGCCCAGGATATATTCAATCTTTTATTGTTCCTTGTAGGAATCTGCCTCTGTATGATGATTCAAAATAAATTGTGGACTAGACCTGTGAGTTCATTGCTTTAGAGAATTTCAAATAATGAACCACCCTTTACTAATGCCAATCTGAAATTACGCTGGTATTTACCATCAGCTAGTTTATATATATATATGTGTGTGTCTATATATGTATATATGTGTATGTATGTATATATATATATATATGTATATATATATATATATTTGGATATAATTAGATATAATAGATTTCCTTTGTAATCTTATTTATTTTATCTTATAAATTTAAAAAAACATCACTCTGAGAAGAGATCCATAGGTCAAAGCTGTCCATGACAGGAGAAAAAAAGGTTAAGAACCTCAGTCTACAGAGTTGCCTGGAGCACTAGGAATCTTTTTAAAATCACCCTCTGCGGTTGGAAACATAAGAAGATTTAGACTTAAAGTTATGACTGCTACAAAATGCTTTTAGAGCCTTTTATCTAGCAGAGTCACCAACATGAAAAATATAAAGAAAAAATATCAAGTTTAAAGAAAAAGTGATCTAAAATGACCCAAGGAAGGATCTAAGTAAATTAGATTCAAGTGCAAATTCAACAAGTATTTAATAGGATTTGATGCTACATTGTTTCTGTCGTCATTGGATAAGATGATTTGTACACAAATGACAATAATACAAAGTAATTCATGAAAAGAAATTAAAGGAGGCACAAGTATGGAGAAGGCTATTTGTTACTTTCTAGGAAAAAATGAGAGAAGCTTTTCTGAATCAAGTAGTCTTGGAGCTATTGTTTAAAGGATTGGTAGACATTCAAGGAAGAGTATAAGAAGGGCATTTCTGGCAAAGGGAATGGTGTAAGCAAAGGCACTGAGGTGGGAAAGTCCATGGCAAGTATGGAGGGCAATAGCTTATCTAGATTGGCTGGAGTGTAGAGTGCCTGGTCTTGAATGTTAGGCCAGGGAGTCTGAAATTTACTTAGGAATTTAAGAACTTAAGGGATTTAGACATCATTTCCTTCTGTAAAGAGTAACTCCTCTAAGTGTTGAACCTAATTTCAAGATAATAATATGATCAGTGAACCTGAAACATTTTTAAAAGACTTTACTGATACCATTTAAAAATCATTGTAGTTATAGCTGCTAACTCTAAAGGAGTATAAAAAGTTCAAAGAATTTCTTAGTCTTCATCCTTTGAATTGTGATGTTTTCATATACAGTTGAAGAAATGGCATGATAATATTTAGAGCTAATATACCAATTGTTATAAAAAAAAAGACCTCTAAGAACTTTATCACTGCTAATAAATTAGATTGCTTAAATTCCCTGAGAAACCCATAAGTAGAATATAATTCATATAGGAGCCTTTACTTAACCTTGCATTGACTAGATATTTTGTTCTGTTTAAAATCCTCTTATGTATAAGAATAATTTAGCTTGTCTGGGAAAATATAGAATTCAGTTCCTCTGGTGCCAATTTGGACCTTAATCAGGACTTCACTGGGTCACTTTGTTATTTTTTTTATTCATTTATTGTGATTATATTTTCCAATTTTTTGTGAAAGTGCAGTAGAAATTCATTTACATTCATATAAATTCAAAGCCATATATATGTGTATATAGGAAACAAAAAAAATCAGTCATATTTTAAAAGGAGAGCAAAAAGGAAAAGAGAGAGAAATGAAATCCAAACATATTTCATAGTGCCATAAAACTCAAATACCCTTTTCTTTTTTTTAACAAATGCTTTATTAATTTCTGATTTACATCATTCATTTCCACCAGATTTTGAGTTACAATTTTTCCCCATTTTCCCCCTACCCACCACCCCAGAATAGCAGTCCCACAAGATATCCCCTCATCCAATCTGCTCTCTCCCATATTTTCTCCCATACCCCCTTCGACTTTACCATTAGGGCAAGGTGAGTCTCTGTGTCCCAATGACTGAACATCTTATCTCCCAATTACATGCAAAATAGTATTAATAATATTATCAAATACCCTTTTCAGGAATGATCACTAAGTTAAATATAGACATAGTATTTTACTTTACTGAATGTAATGATTTTATATGAATATGTTAAGTGGATTACATTGATAAAATGAGATAATATTTTAAAGCACTTTATAAAACTTAAAGCACTATATAAATGCTATTATTATCAAAGAACATTTTAAATGTGAAAACAAAGGTAAGATTACATTTTCGTCATTTTTTGGATAGGATTCTGTGTGATCCTGTGACTGATGTTCATCTCAGGTTGTAATGTTTTTCAGAAGAAGTTACCAGTCATTTATAGCCTCTTAGTCAATGTTAATGATCTTGCTAATGTGCCACATGATAAGCATTTCCTACTTAGCAGCTGAAAGCATAATTTTCTTTTTTTTTATTTTACCTCCTTTGTTTATTTAATTAATGTACTGATTTAAAATTTATCTATACAGGCTTATCTATAGTAAGTATCATTTTAGACCGGTGATCTCTGCATCACCAACATCTCAAAAGACTAGATTGCTCTATCCATATTTCTCTTCACTGAATCAAAAAATGGCAAAGCTACATGCCATACATGGAGAGTAAAGAATTCTTTAAGAACTTCTAGTAACATTGGCTTTAAATATTCCAAAAAATAATTTTATTCTCTGTGATTACATAATGCCTAGTACTACACGGATTTTTAAAAATCCAACTACAGCCCTCTGGTTTCCATTTAGTGTAAGATGTAATAAAGTTTAATTGTATATTTGAGCACAGGGTGTCATTTCCAGTACATCTGATCAATAATTCATCAATTGCCTTTGGCCCAAAGTAACATTTGAAAGTAAACGTAGCCAGAAAAAGCATATCCTGCTGGAACTTCATCATATCCATTAATTATGTTTTTCCTGTGTTTGGATCATTAGGCTACCAAGGTGACAGCAGATGGCGAGCAGACTGGCCAGGATGCTGAGCGAACCAACATGAGAGCAAAAACTCTGGGAGGAATCATTAAAGAAATTGTCAGGGATGCAGAAGGTATTTGAAACAGCAACTTAGTAACTCCTCCAAGAAGAGAGGGCACAAGTCTCTGTGCACACGCATTGACATGACTATGAAGAGGCTTATGTCTCCGTGCATAGAAAGGGCTCTATAAATGGTTGGCTGAAAAAGTGAAACTTCACTAGTATTAGATGACAGATTAGGATTTAAAGATCTGTGTTCTTCGAAGTTTCCTTTTAATTAAGGGAAAATATCAGCAGATTGCTTACAATCAAGAGTCCATTTAGGGACAACAGCTAGTGAACTGGTAATTATGAACACAGAAAACAAAAAATTGAAGGCGTTCCTTTAGAAATGCTCCAATTCTTGAGGAACGGCTATTATGGTTAAATAACTAATGGCCACCTTTTGCTTTGCTCTGGTTTATTTGCAAGGCATTTAAAAAGGTTTTAATTTTGGAAAAAAATACTAATTTTCTCATTTCATTTGGTATATTCAAGCAACATTTTTATTCTTCAAAATGACTTTTAAAGTACATTAGTCCTGGTTGTTAATGAGCATCTGTTGCTTAGAGTTTGTATGTATCACCCAACCATAAGATGTTGTATTACCCTAGCCCTTCATCCTCTTGGCATCTACCAATCTGGTTGAAAATGAAAGTGGAAGATCAGAAGACAGTTTTGGGTAAATGTCCAGAATGTAAAGCTTTTTAGAGAGGCAAGAGAATACTGAGCAGAAGCTACTTCTTAAATACCAATATTAATTGGAGAAGTAATTTAAACCACACTTATTAAAAAAAAATAGATGCCTTTAGAAACGAGGAATGAAAATCCATATCTTTGTTGTCAAATTTTCTCATAGATTTTTGGTATTATGCCATGCCCTATAACCAAATAAATTAGGACAGGCTGCCCTGGAGGGTAAAGAATCCTCTATGGATTTTCCTGAAAGATGCCATACCTGCATAAACCTCTTTGTTATAGAAGTATCCTAGTTTGAACCTGAGGAGAAGCAATGGGTAAACTTTAACTCTGAATGTCTACTGTAAAAATCTGAACCTTATATCTTTGTGCCATTTTCTTTTCCAGATAATAATGTCTCTGTCTTTCTCAAAGGGTCGAATAACTATAGACTTATCCTATATAGCATTACATTCAAACCAGCATCTTTTATTTATCAGTGTTAGCTCCAATTTGTTTCATGCTTTAAGGACTATTAAGCATTTCTTCACATTAGTGCTCTGAGAGAGGTAATTCAAATATTATCACCTCCATTTTACAGATGAGGAAACTGAGCCTCAGGGCAATAAAATTACTTGGGTAAGGTCAATTCAATACAACTAACTTTTATTAAACACTATCTACAAAGTGGTAGACACTAGTTACATATCTAGTAAGGAATCAAACCCAGATTTTCATTCTTCAAGATCATTTCCCTATTGACTATTCCAGATAATTTTATAATAATCTTATTAATATGTTTAACAAAGCCTATTGTGAAGCTTTAGAATGCTGCTGCAACATTTTTTGGCCCATTGTCCATTTAAAACATTATTCCTATAAAATGAACTATTCCTGTAAGATTGTTTCAACTAACAACATGTTTCCTGGAGCCCATTAAAGATTTTAGGCAGTCTATGCCTGTTTTAAGTTATTGATTGCCTTTTGTATTTCTATAGATTCCATAACTACTTTCAGGTACCCAGATAGAGAATCGTCATTGGCATAAAAACAGCAAGAGGCAAATCAGAAAATAAAAGAGAGCATAAGAAATGAAAATATAAAAAGAAACTATTTAAGTGAGGGATAGGAATGGCAATGATTATTTTTCCAAAAGTTCTTACGGATGTGGAAAGAGCACTGGAGTTAGAATCAGCTAAACTGGTTTTTTTTTTAAGTCTTAGCTCTGATAATTACCACCTGTGTAGCCATAAAAAAGTTGTTTAACCTCTTTGAGCCTCAGTTTCTTCATTTGTAAAATAGGGGGCCTTGACTGTATGATCTATAAGATCCCTTCCACCTCAGAACCTTTGATCCTTGGTCTCAGCATTTGAACTTGTAAAATTAAGGAGTCCATCTAGATGGTCTCTAAGGCTCTTCCATCATTAAATCTTGAATACTGTGATCCTATGTTTTTAGTATTTGGTCTAGGCCTTACTGTATGTGGTCACCCTTCTTTATCCAGAGGCCCAAGAGACATGTAGGTACCAAGAGCTGCTGCTGGCAGCAGCTGACAGAAAATGTGAATGTTGCACAAAACCTGTGCTACCAAAAATTCTTTCACAATAGAATGTAAGCTCCCTGATCACAAGGACTTTCTTAACTTAGGATTTCTATCCCCAGTATCTAGCCCTGTGCCCAGCATAAAAGAGGTGTTTAATAAATGCTCAGTGGCTAATTTATCACTTCTGTAAGCCTATATGGATAAACACTAACTATCCTTCTGCTCTTCCTCTTGTTTCTATTCCACCCCTTATCCCTCCAGTCCCTTCCCTTCTTGTGATCTCCCTGTGAACCACCTAGACCTGCCCTCACTAAGTTTACAGAAAGCACAATATAATAACACTTTTATTGTTTGTTATAGTTGTTCAGTTGTTTCAGTCATATCCTCTTTGTGACCCCATTTGAGGTTTTCATTGTAGAGATACACAAGTGGTTTGCCATTTCCTTCTCTAGTTCATTTTACAGATGAGGAAACTGAGGCAAATAGGGTTAAGTGACTTAACCCAGGGTGACATAGCTAGTCAAGAGTCTGAGGTCAGATTTAAACTCAAGAATATGAGTATGCCAGGCCCAGCACTCTATCCACTGCACCATAAAAATGTTAAACAAAGCAGCAACTGTTAGGTTAACAAATATAGACAGTGGCCAAAATACTAAGAAATGCCCTTTCATGGCCTAAAACAATGAGGAAAATGTGGCTGAGCTGAACCAAACCCTCTATGAGGATGATTGTCTAAAACTTCACCCTAAGGCCTGGCAGCAAAAATTGTCAACCAGTGACCTTTAAGCAAAATATATAAGCTATCCATGCCTATTTTCCTTTCCATCGATTACAATAATAACAATTAATTAACACAAGCAAAGTGAGGATTCAGAAAAGGTAGCAAATTACTCTGAGAGCTAAAAGTGGTCCTATAGATCATTTGTAACATGGAGAGAGAGAGAGAGAGAGAGAGAGAGAGAGAGAGAGAGAGAGAGAGAGAGAGAGTATGCATGTGTTTTTAATAGAGGAAATATAACATTTATCCTGAATGCCCCTGAAGGCAAGTGTTCTTTGCAGCCAATCCACTTCCAAGGATCTAAGGCACTCTCATCTAAGTATAGTCCCATAATCTCTGATTTTTCATGACTCTTGATGAGTTTATGAAGTGCTTAGTCTTGCAGCATTAGAATTACAAACATTCATCTGTCTAGAAAAGCAAAAATACATTCACCACCAAAAGATTCCAGGGTAGTTTCTAAGAGCAAATTTAAGTCACTCAATCTATTTCTCATGGCATAGGAATAGGTTTTTTTTTTCCATTCATTATGAAAATATAAGAGGTACTCAATTCATTTTACAGTTCTTTTGAGTGCTGTGTAATAGAGAACGCATTCACATGTGATAAAATAATGCCAATAACATGTTCATTTTAAAAGGGACTGGATGATATATTCTTCTTCAGTTGAAATTTATATGAACTCCTGCTCCCAAGCTTTTAAGTAGTGAAAAATTAGAGCCCATCCATCAATATGCCTTTCTTAATAAAACAAAAATTCTCCTAAAGCTGATCTGTCCCCACACTGGGGATTACTTCCAGTTGTTTACACATCTCTGGTTCTCAAAACTACATTAATTCCAAAATTTGCCCCATGGATGTTACTGCTATACTGTTTAATTCTCTATTTTCCCATCTGCCTTTAATTCATTACTTTTTTTATTTTAAAAACCTGCAAAGAGCAGAGGACTGTGCTAGGTGATAGGGGAGATATAAAGTTTAGAAAAAATACATTCCTTGCCTTCATGAAGCTTATTATCTGGAAGAGGAATTAGACATATAAACGAGAAAATTGCACCTTTTTAAAAAGTGCTATATGGAAGGGGTGGCTAGGTGGCGCAGTGAATAGAGCGCCGGCCCTGGAATCAGAAGGACCTGAGTGCCAAGCTGGCCTCCTAACTTAATCCACACAAACAAAAACCTAGCCGTGTAACCTTGGGCAAGTTACTTAACCCCAATTGCCCTAAAGGGGCGGCTAGGTGGCGCAGTGAGTAAGGGTGCCGGCCTCGGAGTTGGGATGACCCGAGATCAAATCCGGCCTCAGAAAATGAGCACTCACACATAAATAATGACTAGCCGTGTAACCTTGAGCAAGTTACTTAACCCCAATTGCTTTAAAAAAAAAAAGTGCTATGTGGGGCATAAGAGAGAAAAGATAACTAGGAGAAATAGGGAAAAATCAGAAGAGGTAGTATTTGGGGTTTTTAGGGATGGGGAGCAATTAAACAGGCCCCAAAAATGATAACAAAAGAAAGAAGGTATACCAAATAGCATAAGGAACACAAGCAAAGTCACTGGTAGGAAAAAGCAGGCCCAGTTTTGTTTTGTTTCTTAAGACAGAAAGACATTTGTTGTTATGTAGTTGTTTGGTGATGTCTGACTTTTTGTGACCCCATGGACGATAGCACACCTGGCCTTTCTATCCTCCTCTATCTCTCAAAGTCTATCCAAGCTCATGTTTGTTGTGTCCATAATACAATCTATCTTATCCTCTGCCATCCCCTTTTCTTTTTGCCTTCGATCTTTCCCAACAGCAGGGGATTTTCCAAAGAGAAGTCTAACTCAGCTCAAATATCAAGTATGTGATACTTGAATGCCCCTGAAGGCAGAAAATATAGATTAGCATCAGAATATGGAGGGTTTTGAGTACCAGGCAAAGGAGTTGAACTTTAGTTAGTAAATAATAGGGAAACATTGAAAATATTTGAGCAAAATAGTGTCACAACAAGATTGATGTATAAGGAAGATTCATTAGGCAGGTATACATGGAAAACTAATCCACAGATCAGAAGAATGAGATAGTGATACCAGAACGATCTGTTTGGAGACTATTGAAAGAGTTCTATCAGTTAATGATGAAGAGCAGTACAAAGAATGTAGCACTGGGAAGAAAGAGGTGGGGGTGGGGAGACGCCAAAGATATTGCAGAGGTAGGATTTGTAGGACTTTGTAAATAATCAGATAAGAGAATTGGAAAGGGAAGAGTCAGTTGTAACACCAGTATTTCAAACACATGATAATAACAACAATAACTAGTATTTATGTAATGTTTTAAGGTCTGCAAATCACTATACAGATGTTACTTCACTTGGTCCTCTCAGTAGCCCTGTGAGATACTTACCATTATTATACTAATTTGTAAAATGAGAATACTAATACTGAGAGAAGTTAATTTAATTAACCAAGGAAATACAACTACACAGTATCCAAGGCAATATTTGAAACCTCAGTGTTTCTGACTCCAAATCTAGCATTCTACCCACTATAACACCTAATTCTCAATAGTCAAGTTATGTGAAGGAGTAGGGTTAGGGAAAGTAATGAGCTCTGTTTTGAACATTTTGAGTTTAACTCTGTTCTTTAAAATATTTTATATCAAAAGAAGGTTGGTCTAAAAAGTGCAGTGAATAAAAATGACAATATAAGAAAATTTGGAGTTCTGTAGAGTATCCACCTCTCCACCATCTCACGAGTTTAAAACCTAACAGATCAGATCTCATAGAAAGTTTTATTACACACACACACACACACACACACACACACACACACACACACACATAAGTGTATGCAAATGCATCTATGTTCATATATAATATATATACACCTACATGTAAATTCATGTTGTAATATACATATATAGATTCACATATGCATAGATATACATAGATATACATACATACACATGCATAGTTTTGGCAGGTAGAAATTTATATGAAGGATATAGTCTTTACAGAGCAGAAAAGAAGTGAAAGTTATTTCATTAAAAAAAAGATAAAAGCAACTACACAGTACAAGTGACTAATAATAGCATCTCTCAGCAATTAAGTAATGAGTGGGTACTTGCACTGGTAGGTGGAGAGTTCCATAAAATTGACCATACTCACACCAAAATGGTATGGGGCTCTATCTGAAGCTATACAAGTCTTGTAGCTCCAATCCTGTCCATGGGGTTTTCTTGGCTAAGATGCTGGAGTGGTTTGCTTACAGATGAGGAAACTAAGTCAAACAGGGTTAACCAACTTTTCTAGGATAACACAACTCCCAAGTGTCAGAGGCAGAATTTGAATTCAGCTCTCCCTGACTCCAGATCTGGCACTGAGTCACTTAACTGCCCTAACTTTAATTATTTTGCCCCCAAATGGAATACAATAAGAAATCTTCATAAATATGTCAAATTTCCCTATTTGTTGTTGATCATTACATAAACTTCCTTTATCTTTCATGGCAGGACTACCCATAGCATGTTGCATTATATTTAAAAACTGTAGTAATGAGCAGATACTAAATACTGTTATTGAATGAGTCATTTTTATTAACTGATCTTCATTATTTATTTTACCCCCTGTAGCCATAAATGAAAAGGCTATAAAACTAAATGAAACTCTTGGAGCCCAGGACAAAGCCTTGGAGAAAAGTCTTCAAGAACTACAGCAAGAAATTGATCAGATGATGGCAGAATTAAGGCAGAAAACTCTAGATATGCAAAATGAAGTTGCCCAGGATGAGTTGGTGTAAGTCAGTTTACCAAAGACTTTCTTTTTCTGAATTTTATACTTGTGCTTCTTAATCTTTTTTTTTTAATTATTCCATGTACATTTCTGAAATGTCTACATTAAACATTTCAAAACTAGAGGTAAAAGGTTCCTTAAATTCAATGATGAAACTTGATGCATGGGAGAGGAGTGCTGGAAGAGAAATGTTGAAAAGAAGGGGTAAAAAAAGGAATACATGATTGTAGGGATGAACAAAGAAAAGATAGAATAAGGGACCAAGAGAACAACTGGTTTGCTCTACCCTGACATTAAATATCCATAGAAATCTAACATGGGTTCCTTTGGCCCCACTCTGAGGGCCAGGTCTGTTCCATTTTATCTCAAACCCAAGGGTTCTCTGGTACATTGAAGGTATTGGGGATGCTTAACTGTGTGATATTTGCTCAAGTCCTCACTAATTATATTCCCTCCATTTTTAGAGACTTAATAACTAGGATCTCAGTTTCATTTTACCACTTAACATAAAATTCCCTTTAACAAATAGATATTTACTTCAAAGATATAGCAACAACATACAAACATATCCTCTAACTCCTTGGTGGTATGCCTCCTCTATTATCTAGATCTCTAGGGAGGGCAGAGGGATTAGTATCTCAGTTTAATTCCATTCCTATATAACATCATTAGTCCTGCCAAGCTCAAACCCAAATCCCCACTGAACTATCTCCCCAGAATCCTGTTCTTCAAGACTTCCCAACTAGGATGGTTTGAACTCCCTATCTGGATTTCTAGATACCTATATCCCCAGGGCTCTAGCTCTCAGGTCAAAGATTTCTAGTCTATTCTCCAAGAATTGAAAGGGATGAAAGGAGAGTGGAGCTAAGATAGCAGAGAAAAGCCAGGAAGATGTCTGAGCTCTCCCCAGTTCCCCTCAGAAACAACATTAAATCAAGCCTCTAAATAGATTCAGAAGCAACAGAAAGATAGAATATAAAGACAAACACAAGCAGCTTTCCAGATGACTGCTCCTGTGAACAGCTTTAAGATTCTGATTACATAGTGTAGTATACTCTCTATTTATTCAGCAGTAAATTAAAGCAAAACATTCACAGAAACCAAAGTACAGCATTCACAATGTTATAACAAGTTATCACTAAAGTGGCTACATAGTTTTCACCAAAGTGGCCACATAGTTTTAAACAAAAGATATCATTCAGTAAGTCCTTAACTCAATCATCCTTAAGGAGTAAGCCTTCTTAATGGACACAAAGTACAAAGATCAAAGTTCTCCACCTCTAGGTTACAGTAAATCATAATCTTCTCAGTCAGCATTAAGTACCCAAGAAGAGGTCTTTTCATCTTGACTTGAGGCCAGCTCTCAGCTTCCATGGTTCCTCTTCCATGGTTGCAGCTTCTGCCCAAATCTACCCAATTGTCACCTGGATTCAAAGGCAGGGAGCTCTCAGTTCCTTGTATAGCTCCTCATCCAGTTCTTCATCCAGTTCCTATTCCATATTGAAGCTCACAGTGTCCAGTCCACCTCAAGTCCTTCATAGTTCCTGTTTCTGGGAAGACAAAGCTTAACAGAGCCAAAACAACATTCATACACATTGCTGGCACCATCATCAATTTGCTATCTGCCTGTGAAATCAACAGAGACACATAAACAAGGTCCAAGAGGTCAACACAAATCATCAACATAGAAATCAACACACACCAACAAACAAGGTCTGAGAGGTCAACACAAATCATCAGTAAAGTCTCAGGACCTCTGAAACCCTCCTCCAGAATTTCTGTAAACAGACAACCAGAAAATCCTCTTTCAGGGCTTCCAGTAAGGTCCCAGGGCTTCTGTACACAGTATCACAAACAAAAACCAACAGAGACACAACAGACAAACACAGAGTGCCATGATACCATAAGTTTTATCTTTCTCAACTCTGCCTCCACAAGAGTTCTCTTCCCAGTTCTGCTCTCTCTCAGCTTGGGCTTCTCTTTATATATGGTCATTAGCTCCTCCTCTTCTGTTGCATTAGCAACAGGGGTTCACAAGTTCTGTTTCTTAATAAAGAGTTGATAGAATCATGGGCAAGGTTTAAAAGAAACTTGAATTGAAACAAGGCACTGAATAATTAAGTAGCTGAAACAAGGCATTAAGTAATTCTTTGCTTGCCATTACACAGGATGAAAAAATTTTCTAGTTTAAGATAACTTAGAAGAACTTCAAGAAAGGTCTATCTCTTGGGTAAAAGGGAAGCATAGCCTAGTGCAGATAGTGCCTGAATGAATCAGGGGGAGGCTCTTAGACACAGCACAGATTATCAACCAAGGCCCTGGGGTCCAGGCTCAGGAAATGAGTGGCATAGCAGGTCAACTATGAGGCCTCCAGCACTAGCACTGAAGGCAAAATGCCAACACTAGAACTCCCCAGTAAAACAAGTGCAACTAAGCTGAGCCACCCCAGTGCAATTGGAAAGTCAGTAGCACAAGAAACTTTGGATAGTACCCCCTATTCCCCAAGAGCAGAGCTCACTTACCCCCTCGCCAAAAACAAAAACAAAAACACAGAAAAAGAGCCCTGACCACAGAAAGCTACCATGGCAATAGAGAAGATAAAAAAGCAAATTCAGAAGAAAACAATGTCAAAATGCCTACAGGTAAAGCCTCAGGGGGGAATATGAATTGGTCTCAGGCCCAAAACACCTTCTTGGAAGAGCTCAAAAAATATTTTAAAAATCAAATAAGAGAGATAGAAGAAAAAAATGGGAAAAGAAATGAGAGTTATGGAAGAGAGACAGCAGATTAGAAAAGAAAGGACCAAAACTGACTAAAGAAAACAATTCCTTAAAGAGTACAATTGCACAGATAGGGGAGGGGGCAAAATGCACTGAAGAAGACAACTCCATAAAAAGTATAGTTGTCCAGATGGAAAGGAAGATACAAAAGCTAACTGAAGAAAATAATTCCTTAAAAATTAGAATTGGAAAAATGGAAGCTAATGACTCTATGAGACATTAAGAATCAAACACAATCAAAAGAATAAAAAAAAAAAACAGAAGAAATGTAAAATTCCTCATTGGAAAAACAACTGACCTGGAAAATAGATCTAAGAGAGATAATTTAAGAATTATTGGACATGGGGCGGCTAGGTGGCGCAGTGAGTAGAGTGTCGGCCCTGGAGTCAGAAGGACCTGAGTTCGGATCCGACCTCAGTCACTTAACGCACACACAAACAAAAACGTAGCCGTGTGTCCTTGGGCAAGTTACTTAATCCCAATTGCCCTCCAAAAGGCAAAAAAAAAAAAAAAAAAGAATTATTGGACTTCCTGAAAGCCATGATTAAAAAGAAGGCTAACAGCATTTTTCAAGAAATTATAAAGAAAAACTTCCATGATATGCTAGAACTGGAGGGCAAAATAGTCATTGAAAGAATCCACTGAGGGGGCAGAGCCAAGATGGCAGAGTAGAAACAGCTCATCCAAGCCACTCTGCCCCCAGATTCCCCCCAAATTATGTAAAAGGGGACTCTAAACAACTTCTGGAGCCCCAGCACCCAAAGAACGACACAGAGAAGCTAACCTCCCGCTGAAGACAGCCCAGCAGCCCTGCAGGAAGGACCAGCGCAGCGGTCTGGGACCTGGCAGCGCGCAGAGCGGAGGGAGCCAAGCCGAGCCCAGGTCTGCCTGAGCTGAGGTTTTAGCCCCAGGGCAGCAGGGCCAGCAGCCGGCTGGAGGAACCCCAGAACACCAGGAGCTGTGGCGACTCCAGAATTATCAACATAGACATGCCTAGGACAAAGTAAGAGGTTAGTGTCCTATGGACTTTGGGACCAGTATTTGGGGAATGCATCAGCTTCCTCTCCTGGGGGCTAGAAGCCACTGAGGAGACACGCCATTTGGTAGTTTTCAGAGAAAGCTCCGGCTCCTGGCCTGCAAATTGTAGGGAGATCCAGCGATCAGTCTTGGGGGGTAATCGCTCTTGCTTTAACCTCCCTGGATCTGGATTGTGATCTAGGGTGGAAGTTGTGGGTGGGTTTACAGCTTGCCAGAAACGGAAGTTGCCCCCCCACACGTTCGGGACGAAAATTCTTCTATCTGGCCTTAAAGCCATAGTGTGGCAACAAGCCCAAAAGTCAAGCAATTAAGTGGCAACATGCCAAGGCAAAGGAAACAGAAAAATGCAACCCTAGACTCCTATTTTGGGGGCATAGAGCGGGAAAAGGACTGTGAGGTCAGAAATCCTGCTCCAAAAGCCCCAGGGGAAACATGAGTGGGTTGCAGGCCATAGAGGACCTTAAGAAGGACTTTAAAAATCAAATAAGAGAAGTGGAGGAAAAATTGGAAAGAGAAATGAGAAGGATGCAGGAAAAGTATGAAATGAGGGTCAACAGCCTGACTGAGGAAAATTACACCTTAAAAAATAGACTAACTCAAATGGCAAAGGAGGCCCAAAAGGGCAATGAGGAGAAGAATGCCTTAAAAAGTCGAATTTGCCAGATGGAAAAAGAATCTCAAAAGTTCACTGAGGAGATTCATTCCTTCAGAGTTAGACTGCAGCAAAGGGAAGCTAATGACTTTATGAGAAATCAAGATGCTGTTAAGCAGATCCAAACAAATGAAAGATTAGAAGGCAATGTGAAATATCTCATGGGAAAAACCACTGACCTGGAAAATAGATCCAGGAGAGACAATTTAAAAATTATTGGACTACCTGAAAGCCATGATCAAAGAAAGAACCTAGAAATCACCCTTCAAGAAATTCTCAAGGAAAACTGCCCTGATGTTTTAGATCCAGAGGGCAAAATAGAGGTTGAAAGAATCCACCGATCACCTCCTGAAAAAAATCCCCAAAAGAAAACTCCCAGGAATATTATAGCCAGGTTCCAGAATCCCCAGATCAAGGAGAAAATACTACAAGCAGCCAGGAAGAAACAATTTCAATATTGTGGAAACCCAATCAGAATAGCACAGGACCTGGCAGCTTCTACACTGAGGGATTGAAGGGCATGGAATATGATATTCCAGAGGGCAAAAGAACTGGGAATGAACCCAAGGGTCACCTACCCAGCAAAACTGAGTATTTTGTTTCAGGGGAAAATATGGTCATTCAGTGGAATAGAGGACTTTCAAGCATTCTTGAGGAAAAACCAGAATTGAATAGAAAATTTGACATCCAGACACAAGAAGGAAGAGATGCCTGAGAAGGTAATCAGGGAAAAGAAATCAAAAGGAACTTATCAAAGTTGAACTATTTACATTCCTATATGGAAAAGCAATAACTGTGACTGATGATATCTTTCTCACTATGAAAATAATGGAAGAAGGGTGTGTGGTCATATGAATACATATGTGAATGTGTGTGTATATGGTTACAGTTATATATGGATAGAGGGCATAGGTTGAATTTGTTGGGAAGGGAGAATACTCAAGGGATGAAATTATGAGGTGAGAGAGGAAAGTGGCAAGAGGAGATGGGGAGAGACAGGGTAGGGTAAACTATCCCATGTAGAAGAAGCAAGGGGAAGTGGTTGCAAAGGAGGGGGAGAATAAGGAAAGCTAAAAAGGCAAAACCACATTCACATTGAATTTGGTTCAGGGAGAAAATGACATACATACTAAATGGGATATCTCAACCTGCAGCAGGATGGGGGAAGGGGGATGAGAGGAGGGATGATGGATGGGAGGGCATCCTTGGGGGGAGGGGAGGTTGGAAGTACCCACTATAGAAGAGGGACAGGATCATGTGGGGAATGGACCAGGTGGGGGGTGGGATGAGTGGGAGGGAATTATAAGCAGCCTTGTACAATATATCTACTATGATAATGTTTTGCATAGCTAGACATGTACAACATATACTGAATTACTTATCTCCCAAGAAGGAATGGGTGACAAGGGAGGAAGGAAATGGATCTGAAATTCGAGGTCTTAACATTAAATGTTTCAAATATATATAAATACTATTATTAATACTCTTTTGCTTGTAATAGGGAGATAAGATGTGCAGGCATTGGGACACAAAGATTCACCTTCCTCTAATGGAAAAGTCGATGGGGGTATGGGAGAAGGTATGGGAGAGAGCAGATTGGAGGAAGCGATATCTTGTGGGACTGCTATTCTGGGAGGTTGGGTAGGGGAATAATGGGGGGAAAATGATTGTAACTCAAAATCTGGTGGAAATGAATGATGTAAAACAGAAGTTAATAAAGCATTTGTTTAAAAAAAAAAAAGAAAGAAGCAATCCACTGAACACTTCCTGAAAGAGAGCCCAAAACAAAAACTCCAAGGAATATAGTACCAAATTCCAGCATTATCACGTCAAGGAGAAAGGACTGCAAGCCATTAGAAAGAAACAATTCAAATGTCAAGGTGCCACAGTCAGTATTACACAGAATTTAGAAGCTTCTACAGATAAACAGAAGAAATAAAGTACTTAAATAACTCCATTTTATTAAAAAAGAAGTTGAACAAGCCATCATTGAACTCCCTAAGAAAAAAATCTCCAGGGTCATACGGATTCACAAGTAAATTCTACCAAATATTTGAAGAACAATAAATTCCAATACTACATAAATTATTTGGAAAAATCAGCAAAGAAGGAGTCCTACCAAATTCTTCCTATGATACAAATATGGTGCTGATACCTAAACCAGGAAAAGCCAAAACAGAAAAAGAAAATTATAGATCAATATACTTAATGACTCTCAATGCAAAAATTTTAAATGAAATATTAGCAAAGAGATTACAGTAATTTATCATGAGGATAATACACTATGATTAGGTGGGATATATGCCAGGAATGCAGGACTGGTTCAATTTAGGAAAACTATCAGCATAATTGACCATATCAGTAACAAAACTAGCAAAAACCATATGATTATCTCAACAGATAAAGAAAATGCTTTTGACAAAGTACAGTACCCTTTCCTATTAAAAACACTATAGCAGAGCTTTTGAAACTTTTCCACTCAGGAGGCTGTTTCCCATTTCAGCAGCATAATTGGCATTGCATGACCTGAGAGCATGCCCAGGGCAAAGTGTGCATGCTTTGTGTTCAGAACCAAGGCTGCAATGAAGCTATACAATACAACATGGGCAAGTGCTTCCAGAAACACCTTAGGTTCATTTCTCATTTGATTTTTAATTAATTTTGGTCATTGCACATTGAGAAACCTTTTACTATTGTCAAATTTTTCACACCCCTATATAGGGTTGCAATCCACAGCTTAAGAAGCATTGCACCAGAGAGCACAAGGATAAATGGAATTTTCCTTAAAATGATAAGTACCATCTGTCTAAACCCAGCAGCAAGCATTATATGTAATGGGGATAAGCTAGATTTCTCAGTAAGTTCAGCGGTGAAACAAGGATTCCCATTATGTTAAATGTTAGCTATAGCAATAAGAGAAGAAAATGTTGTCTATAGCAATAAGAGAAGAAAAATAAATTGAGGGAATTAAAATATACAATGAGGAAACAAAATTATCATTCTTTGCAGATGACATGATGGAATAATTAGAGAACCCTAGAGAATCAACTAAAAAACTATTTGAGATAATTAACAATTTTGGCAAAATTGTAGGATATAAAACAAACCCATATAAATCATCAGCATTTCCTTATGAGACCAACAAACAACAGCAAGAGACAGAAAGAGAAACTCCATTTAAAATAACTATAGACGATTTAAAATATTTGGAAGTCTACCTGCCAACACAAACTCAGAAACTATATGAACACAATTACAAAACACTTTTCACACAAATAAAGTCAGATCTAAAAAATTTGAAAAGTATCAAAAGCTTATGGGTAGGTTGAGCTAAAATAATAGAAAGAACAATTCTACTCAAATTAATTTACATATTCAGTGGCATACCAATCACACTACCAAAACTTTTTTTATAGAGCTAGAAAAAATAACAACAGTATTCATCTGGAAGAACAAAAGGTCAAGAATATCAATGGTATTAATGAAAACAATCCAAAGTAGCCTAGTAGTACCAGATCTAAAGTTATATTATAATGCAGCAATCATCAAAATTATCTGGTATTGGCTAATAAATAGAGTGGCAGATCAGTGCACAAGACAGTAGTCAATGACTATAGTAATCTACTGATTGATAAACCCAAAGACTCCAGCTTCTGGGATAAGAACTCACTATTTGACAAAATAGAAGCATATTATTTTTACTTTTTTTTTTTTTTTGGTTTTTGGTTTTGGTTTTGGTTTTTTGTTTTTTTCCTGTAGTTTTTCCTTTTTGTTCTGATTTTTTATCACAATATGACTAATGTGGAAATATGTTTGAAGTGACTATACATGTACAACCTCTATCAGATTGCTCGCTGGAAAAATTGGAAAATAGTATGGCAGAAAGTAGGCATAGACCAGCATCTTCTCCCATATACCAATTTAAGGTCAAAATGTTTACATGATTTATACATAAAGGGTGATACCATAAACAAATTAGGAAAGCAAGGAATAGTTTACCTTCTATGGAGAAGGAATAATTTATGATAAAACAAGACATAGAGAACATTATGAAATGCAAAATGAATAATTTTGATTACATTAAATTAAAAAGGTTTAGCACAAAAAAAACAAATGCAAACAAGATTAGAAGGAAAGTAGAAAGGTGGGAAAACATGACAGCCAATGTTTCTGATAGAGGCCTCATTTCTCAAATATTCAAAAAACTGAATCAAATTTATAAGAAGACATGTCATTCCCAAATTGATAAATGGTCAGAGTAAATGAACAGGCAGTTTTCATATAAATAAATTAAGTTAAAGTTAGAATTTTAGTCTTTTTCTTCCAATCTTTCTTTTTTTTTAATCTTTCTTCTCCCCCCCCCCATTTAATAGTATTTTATTTTTCCAATTTCATATAAAGATAGTTTTCAACACATCTTTTTTTATAAGGTTTTGAATTCTGAATTTTTTCCTTCTCTCCCTCCCTTCCCTTTTTCCTCCCTTTTTTTATCCCCAAGATAGTCATATGAAAAAAATGCTCTAAATCACTATTGATTAGAGAGATGTAAGTCAAAACAACTTTGTGGTATCACCTTACACCTACCAGATCGTCTAATATGATAGAAAGGGAAAATAATAAGTATTGGAGAAGTTGTGGGAAAATTGGAACACTAATGCATTGTTGGTGGACTTCTAAAGTGATCCAGCCATTCTGGAGGGCAGTTTGATACTATGCCCAAAAGGTAATAAAACTGTGACTACCCTTTGATCTAGCAATACCACTACTATGTCTGTATCTCAAAGATATCATTAAAAAGGGAAAAGGAACCACATGCACAAAAATCTTTATAGTAGCTCTTTTTGTGGTGGCAAAGAATTGGAAATTGGGGAACAAGCTGAGGTATAGGAATGTAATGGAATACTATTGTGCAATAAGAAATGATGAGCAAGCAAATTTCAGAAAAACCTGAAAAGTCTAACTTGAACTAAAGCTGAGTTAAGTGAGCAGAACCAGGAGAACACTGTACACAGTAACAGCAACATTGTGTAATGATCAACTGTGATAGACTTGACTCTTCTCAGCAATGGATTGATCCAAGACAATTCCAAGAGACTCATGAAGGAAAATGCTGTTTACATCCAGAGAAAGAACTATGGAGTCTGAATGCACATTGAAGCATATGATTTTCACTTTTTTTTTTTTTTTGGTTTTTGGTTATGGTTTTGGTTTTTTCGTTTTTCCTGTAGTTTTTCTTTTTTTGTTCTGAATTTTATCACAGTATGACTAATATGGAAATATCTCTGAAGTGGTTGTACATGTACAACCTCTATCAGATTGCTTGCAATCATGGGGAGAAAGGGGAGGGGAAAGGGAAAGGAGGGAGAAAGGGAAAAAAATTCAAATTCAAAATCTTATAAAAAGATGTGTTGAAAACTATCTTTACATGTAATTGGAAAAATAAAATACTACTAAATGGGGGGGAGGGAAGAAAGATGTTTTAAAAAGGAAAGAATGAAAGAAAAAGGCTAAAATTCCAGGTCTATTTCTTGGGGCCAAAAGCTCTAAGGGGTAGGAAGGAAGGAGATGTCCCTTAGGGCCTCCCCACTTACCCCATGGTGTCACCTACTATGAGTAAAGCTGTCCTTCACCCTCAGACATGAAAGCAAGAAAAACTGCATTGTTGGCCAGTTTAAAAGAGACAGTTCCAGCTATAATATAGTAAATGAAGAATAGGATGCTTTCAACCCCCATGGTAAGCAAACACATGGTGTTTACACATGCATCAATTTTCTCATGGTCCAGAATCAGGTACCCCAGTATCTTCCATGTAAGTTATACCATTTTAGGCATTCTACAAATATGTCCGTTGGAAGTTGTGTCCTAAAATGTCATCAGAGAATCTAAAAAATCGGTAACAGAACTAACTGATGATTGAAACTTGTCAAGATAAAGGAAGAATTCAAGAAAGACCTATGGTAAAACCAACAGCACATGGAAACACAAGAAGTAGAGAAAAAAGTTTTAGTGTATGTAGATTTCAGCCTATATATAAAATAATGTGTTTATATACTGTACTTATGGTGACACTAATGTTATTAAGTTAATGGATTGTTTTATTAACTGTGTATTAGTGATTTTAAAAACATCAATTGTATCTTTTTTTTAAGAATCTGGACAAAAGAACAAACACAAGCATAATTTATTAATATACCAAGTTTACCCAACACTGTTTTGGTGTATCAAAGACACTAAAAGAGGTTTAGAAACATCAATTAAATAAAGAATAGTTTGAGAGAAGCATTAAAAAAGAAGGGGCAAGTAATTGACTATTTGTTAGAAGATTTGTATTAAAATCAATTCAACAAACCTTTTAGGGAGTAGATTCTTTTTTAGGTAAAAGTTAAAGTAGAAGACTTCTGAGTCCCTTCATACTGTGAGAACCTCTGATCCTTTCTTAAGCATCTACAGTGTATACCACAGTGTTTGCTTCTGGGGAGATACAATCTTTAGATAGGACACTGGCCCTGCCCTCAGGGAGCTTACACTCTGTTAGAGGACTGACAATGCAAATAATTATAATATCAATAGTATATGATAAGTGAATTAGAAGTAAAATAAATCTGTTTGAAGTTCAAAAGGGAGGGTTGTTGCTGATCTAGGCTGGGAAGGATCATGGAAAAGGCAACCCTTAAGTTAGGCTTTAAAAGTTGGATCAGAATCCCTTGGTAAAGGGAAGAAGAGGATATGTCAAACAGATGAAACAATAACATGAGCTAAGGAAGGGGAAGGAATAAGCATGTATTAAGCACCTACTAGGAGCTAGGTACTGTACTAAGCACTTAAATAGTACTTCACTTGATCCTTACAACAACCCTGGGATGGGGGGGTGGGGGAGGGGGGGGCTGTTATTATTCCCATTTTACAGCCAGGGAAACTGAAGCAAAGGTTAAATGATTTACCTAGAGTCACACAACTAGTAAGTGGCTGAGGCTAGATTTAAACTCAAGTCTTCCTGACTTCAGGATCATAGCCCTAGCCACTGTAACCACCTAAATGCCTGAAAAGATCTGAAAGGTCACAAGACTTTCTTGGGGTGGGGGGAGAGTAGTCACATTCAGTTGGATTCATACGTGTATGTGCCCATAGGATAATATAAATATTAGAAATAGATGAATTGTGAGAGAGTTTATATAGCTGTCATTTTAAAAAAAATATGTGAAGGATCAAATTATCATAGATTTAGAAGCCAGTAGAGACCCTGAAGGCTCAGTCCTTTTGAGGCAAAGTGCCTTTCCTAGGCCATACAGGTATTAAGTAAATCTTAAACCCAGGTTTTAGTGCTCCAAATTCTCTCATTCACCAATGTAAGAAAGAGACTTAGCAGACAGGTCTTAGAGAATTGCCTAAGGTTGATTGAAGCCAAGATACTTGCAGAGAACCAAGGTCTCCATATTATCCACTCTGTCATGCTGGTACTGCCATACACATGGTACACAACAACTACACAGCTGTTGCTAAACAAATAATGTATTTGCTGCATACAACTTTTCTTACGAAAAACTCCAACTTTCAAATTTATATCATTTTCTGGGGCAAGATGTATTTCTGCTCAGTCACAGAGACAGAAAGTATGTAACTATGATGGTATTAGGTACAAAAAAATCAGATGAGACAGGAAACAAGTTACAGTAATAATACCCAACTAGCCGAAGAAGGAGCTTATCAGACTTCTGTTCGGAGACAGCTTCAAATCAGGCATATCAATATTCAGTCCCCTTCATTCAGACTAATGGTGAAGTGTTCCAAGTGTCTCATTATGGTGAATGAGGTGATGTTTTTTGACAAGTGAAGTGATTCATAAAACTCACTTCATCAGCCTGATTCTTAGAATGACTGTGAAAAAGCATCTCACTTCCAAAATCATCATACACCACTGATAAGGACTAAAGACTTCTATTTTTAATTCTCATAAAAATGGATTGTGATTTTTCAAGTACCGATTTTCTAATTGCTTTAGTAACAAGGAATCTGCTTACTACTTCTATCTTTGCTTTGCTTTTTTTCTATTTCTTTCTTTCTTTCTTTTAACTTTGGCATTTCTTTTGCACATGATTTGATGCAACAAAAACACTTCCAATGTGAAGTGGGCTTATGACCTGCTCTTGGGGTTGGTATGTTTCCAGAGCTGCTGAAGCCCTTCTGAGGAAAGTAAAGAAGTTGTTTGGAGAATCCCGAGGGAAAAATGAAGAGTTGGAAAAAGAGCTCAGGGACAAACTGACTGATTACAAAAGCAAAGTAGATGATGCACAGGACCTGTTGAGAGAAGCCACTGATAAAATCAGAGAGGCTGATCGCTTATCTGAAACAAACCAAAAAAACATGACTGACCTGGAGGTAAGTACCAAGTTGGTGCATTAGACCAAAACCTGGGGCAACTGAGGATGGAAGGAAAACCAGAGATGCAGTTCAAAGGGATGAGGCTAAAGAGCTAGTTAATATTTCTCAATAATAGAAAACCTCAGAGATGCAAAGCCCAAAAAGGGTATTTGGGGCAGAGCAAAGACTAGGAGTAGGCAAAAATCACAACATGGGAAGGAAAGGATTTAAGGGATAAGTAACAAGAGATACTTAAAAATGTGTATATATGGGTGGCTAGGTGGCACAATGAATAGAGCACTAGTCCTGGAGTCAGGAGGACCTGAGTTGAAATTCAACCTCAGACACTTAACACTTACTAGCCATGTGACTTTGGGCAAGTCACTTAACCCCAATTACCCTGCCTTTTCTCCCCCCAAAATTTTTTTTAAAAAGTATATATATTGAATGCCAAGAAACTCTACTAACTTTGGCTCACAAGTGTTTAATCTGTGTTAACATGCAATGAAATTCAGAGCCTCTATGACAGAATAATATACATTAGAGGCTGTGAGGGTGGGGAGGCAGGCTAGCAGTTTTCTGTTTTTGCCCAAGGTACACAAATACTCTTTTAGTGGGAAGAGGAAGTAAATGATGTTCTTTTTAAATAATTTTTTGTCTTCCACGTTGCCAACTTTTGTCTCACAGGCAAACTAAAACTATCTTAAAATGTCAAAATTTAATGTGGTATGTTTGAAACAAAACTTGACTGGTTATTAAGAGGACTGGACTATAATCCTAACTTTGCCAATAAGTAGGCATTAAATGCCCTTAGACAAGCCTCTAAACTAATAAATGCTCTAAAATGCACCCAATATTTTCCTCTAGATCTCTTGACAATGTATATGTGCCAATGGGAGTGCCTGGGTAATCTCGTTATTCATTTCTCATGCTTCACAAATGATCCTCTTCTTCCAGTAATATATCTCTCTGATGGTATCCTTTATAGGCTATTTCTCTTAAATAGTTATTCAGAAGTGATATGTGACTACCTACTTATATCTGCTATTCATCTCTCCATTATCCTTTGGGGGATCCACAATTTAAATCTTTTAGGAAGTATGGTATTCTGTAAGAAATTGCTTCATTTCTCAGGGAGGGGAAAGGGGGAGGAGGGAGAGAATGTGGTACTCAAAATTTTAAAAAATGAGTGTGAAAATTATTTTTACATGGAATTGGGAAAAATATTATTGAAAAGAATTTAAAGAAAAAGGATGGTATTCCATGGATCTCAGCAATATAGCAACACCAGAAGAATATTGATATTAAAAGGATGAAGATTTGTTTTTTCCCAAAGAAAATCAAAGTTGTGTCTACCTCATTATCCATGTGCTATGTATATCCAATACATATGTACTAAGACATACACTACTATATTGATTGTCCATCTAATCTTTACTTGTAAAAGTCTGGAAAATCATTTTTCAACTCAGTGTTTTGTTTTGTTTTTTTCAATAGAGGTATGCGTACCTGGTTTTATGTTCACCACTCAGCTTATATATTATACCAATGATCAAATTTTCCCTGCTAAACCCTATGGCCTTTCTGAGTACTCATACTTCTTGACCTCTCTGAAACTGTTGATCCCCCTTCTTCTAGATACCCTTTCACCACTGGGTTTTCATGACCCTGCCTTGTCCTGGTTCTCTTACCACCTGTCTGAACTATCCTCATTGTCCTTTACTAGATTATTTTCTATTTCTCATGTACGGGTGTATCCCATGGCTTTATCCTGGGCAACTTTCTCATCCCTCTATGCTATCTCCATTGGTGATCCCATCAGCTTCTGTATGCAATTTTACAGGATGGTACTTCATTCCCCACATTTCTAAACTCAACACATTTAAAAGAGAACTCATTACCTTTCAACTAAATTTTCCCTTCTTCCTAACTTCCCTATTTAAATCAAGGGCACAATCATAGTTCCTTTCACCTAGGTTCATAGCATAAGAGCAATCCCCACATCTTCATCACTATTACTCAAATCCCATATCCAACCAGTTGCCAAGTCCCATTGATTATATCTCCTCAATATCCATAGTCCCTTCTCATCTGACACCATAACCATTCTCATTACTTCTTGCCTAGACTTTGTGATAAGATCCTAAATGGTCTCCATGCTTTCAGTATCTTCCCTCTACAATAAATCCTCTTCAGAGCCAACAATTAACACAGTGTCATCTACAGACAAGAGCTGAACATCCTCCATAACAGTGACAAACACTTTTGGCAAGCACACAGCTCTCTATTTTATATCCCATTTAATATTAATAACCAGATGTCATGAAATAGGGTTATCTCTGTTGTTAAATCTTTCAAGGAATTTTTAGTGATTTAAACATATGTACCTTATTGGAGGAGAGTCTTTAGAGGGGCATTTTGTCATACCAAATCAAAAGCTTTTCCATAGTCAACAAACAATGAACACCATGGGGTCTTGTTCTTTATATACCTTTCAATCAATTGGATGACAGTCTAAATAGAATATCATTTCTAGAACTCTTTCTTTTCTCTTATACCTTCATCAATACCCTTAATATGCATGTAGTTTATTCTCTCATTGCAAAATATTCTCATTAAATATTTTTAATTTATTCTCATTAAAAAAATTCTCATTGAAAAAAGAAGGCATATAGTAGTTCCTAATGTTTGCCTTTTACAGTATTTTTCTATGTGGAGCATCATTTCTCCCTTCAGACATCTTAAAAATCGATGCCCCAAGGTTTAGAAAATTGTGTTACCACTAGCACAAACCTATTTGTTTTCTTCAATATCATTCCCCTTTCCTCATGTAGCACATCAGAGACTTGTGATGTTAGAGTCCAAATGTGGTGACTATGTTCTGGTGGTGAAAAGGATTTATCATAAAAATTATTATAGAACTTTTTTTCATTTTTTTTGTCCTGCTGGTTTCAATCTTAAATTCCTTTGGGATGATTGAGCCTAATTAGGTCTTTTATCAAGCTTTTTGCAAATTTTTTTCCCCATCTACTAGTGCTTGCTTTAAAAAAAAAAGTAATGCTATAATCTTTCATCTTTCCCCTTTATAAGATTTTATTAACAAGCTTATGTTATAAATTTGTGTAGCTCTTGGCTATTACATCTTCCCCTTGACAACAAGATAATATTAGCTGGCTGAGGCAGTTTCTAATATCTTTTCATCTCTTTATTGTGACAATTGATTTATATCAGTTAAACTTCCTGGGGAAATGCTGATAGTCTGTATTACTGCCTGTTCTTTTATCCATTTCAATTTTTTGAGTTTCCAAAAATTGTTTAAATAGTTCAAATTTAATTGCCCCAATTCCTCCCCATATTTTCGGCAGATATTTTATTCTTTTTTATGTTTTTATTGATTTTTATTTTAACAAGTCGGTAGTGACCACATACAGATAGATGATTCAGAAATTATAAAAGGAAGTTATCATTTCCTGTTTGTTAAAATATAATCATTTTCATTTTTGCCATGTTATTTGATATGTATAGCACCTTATCCTACCTCTCTCTCCAAAAAAGTTTTTATGATATATTGTCATGAATCTAGTAATCTAGAAGCCCTTGGTTTCTCTTATTTCTTACTCCCAAACTGTGTTTCCTCATATATCTTCTGTTATCCTTCCCTTTGCTCACCCTCACTTGAAGTAAACCTCTAACAAGAATAAAGTGACTGGTGCTTTTCCCCAGGGTACTGACATCCAAAGGGTACACTCCCTTTCCCTCCAACTCTGAGCCTTACACATAGTGGTCTCCTACCAGCCTATAAACATTGCATGAATCTAATCTCTCACCTAGCCCTATCTCCTATCATTGTGATGATCCCCTGTCATAATGCCCATTTTCTAGGACTCTCCAACCCCTACAGGCTAAACTCCCTGGGAGTTAAGCCATTTTATCTCCCATCAATTTATATCTCTGTGGTTTAACTGTCCACCCTACAGTAATCTTAGATAATCCCCCAGCTATCTTCCCAACCTCTTCCCAAGTGAAATAATTCATAGGTACAGATTTTTACTATAGCCACTGAATATTGAAGTATATGTTGACTTGGGAAATTTCCTATCAAGTTCTATAATTTTTTTGCCACCTTATACTCTGCAACAGATGTCAGAGTTTAAGATACCATTATCTTCCAAGAGCATATCATAACTGAAAAATGAAACTCAAACGTGACTGAAGATTGGTATCTCAATTAATTTTTTTTTCTCATATGAAGAGACACGCTCAGAGTTCTATTACCTCACCTTTCATCACTGATATTTTTTAGATAGCTATACAGAGAAAAAAATATAGATACCTCTCTCCCCATATAAAACATCTTTCATCTACTTTGAGTCTGCAATATTGAGTCAATTTCTCCACTCCAATCCCTGATAACCAGCATTACCATTAGAGTTCACATAAGGGTGAACTCACAACCTGCACTGAAAAAACCACTGGATATACAGGTTTATAAGTAGTTCTGTGAGACAACCTTTCCCTTAGAGATAAACCTGGTTCCAACTAATCTGATAATGAACCCTAAATCTTTTATAGCATACAATTTCACTTTCAACCCAAACCTTGAACTCTAGCCTATTTGTTTTTCCCAATTTTCCTCTGGATCAGCAGAAAAAGAGAAGAAGAAAAAAGATTTGACTTTTGAAGTGTTCGTTTAAAGGTTTATCTTTGTGAAAAGTCTTTCTCCTCAGGTCTGTGAGAAATGGAGGACAGATACTTTCACTCCCTAGAATGTGCAGCCCTCATCAGTTTGGGGTTTTGGCTGTCATGCTCAGAAATGTTTACAAGAAAAGAAAAAGAGGCCTCTTGTAAAGCCAGATTTGGTCCTCAGTCATATTAGATACAGGGCAGCATGATTTATCCAATTCTGTGATGCATCCATGGTATAACTAACTTATCCAAGGGTTCCCCTTTCTATTTTAATGTAACAGTTTAACAATTGAAATTACATGTGTGAGAAGTATAGTAATTTAGGGAATAGTTTAAGAACAGTTATATTGGGCCACCAAATAGTCCTTCCAACAAGTCCCCTGATTAGCGCTTTCTAAACCCAGAAGCCATCACATTCAGACAACACCCATGATCATGTCTACATCACACTTCTTGTGAAGTTCATCATTAAGACCACTTATTCAGCATCCAAGTTTAAATGATGGTCTTTGTGTGGCTTTTTTTAAATCAAATTGTGCATCCATATTATTTGCCTTATTTGATAGTGAGGACAGTAGCAGTGAATAGAGCAATGAGCCTGAAATCAAGGATTCAGAAAGACCTGAGTTCAAATTCAGCCTAAGCAAGTCACTTAACCCTCTGTTTGCCTTCAGTTTTCTCCACTACAAAATGCTAATAATAACAGCCCCTACTTTGCAGAAGTGCAACGAGATGATAATTATAAAGCACAATGTTTGGCACATAAGAACTATAAATATGTTAGTTACAACTACCATTGTTATTATTATAGTCAATATTATTATTATAATTAGTTCTCCCCTCTAGGGCAAAGATGATTAATGATAGTGTAATGAAAATAAGAACAGCTGATATTTACTATAATGCTTTAAGGTTTGCAGAGCCTTTTTTTGCAAAGCACTTTACAAATATTATCTCATTTGATCCTTACAACAGCCTCAGGGAGGTAGGTGCTATTATAGGCCCATTTTTCAGACAAAAATTAAGTCACTTACTCAGGGTCACGCAACATATAAGTGTCTGAAACAATATTTGAACTCTGGTCATCCTAATTCTAGGTCTAGACCTCTAAGTAAGCTTTAGGGTTAGATATTTTCTAGCCACATAAAGGTAGGTTCAAACAATATCAATAAATAATAAAGTATTTTTTCACACGTTTCAATTAGTTCCATTTCTGCTGACTTCCATCTAGCTTATATCTTGTCATTTTGTGCACATGATATAGTTTTAGAGACTTTGTCAAATACCTTGTTGAAATCCAAGAATGTCAAATGTTTGGATTTCAGTCTAGCCAAAAAGAAAACAGGATTCTTCTTGATAAAAGTTATGCCCTCTTCTAATGATCATTATTTCTTCTTTGAAATATGTTAAGTTATTGCTTCAATTATACATTTCAGAATTTTGCTGGGAATAGAAGTCAAGCCAATCAACCTATAGTTTAAAGACCCCATTCTATACTTTTCCCCTCCCAAATCAAAGCAGCACTTAATCATCTTAAATCTCCAACTTAATATGAAAATCCTCTATGATCATAAATAGTGGTCCAGAGTTTACTTCTTAAAAGGGTGACATGGTTGGACTTGAACTTTAGGAAGGTCACTGACAACTGAGTGGAGGAAGTCCTGGACTGGAGTAAGACTTGTGGCAGTCAGACCAAATAGTAAGCTGTTATAATAGTCCACTTGTGAGATGAGAGGACCTGCATCAGGGTGGTGGTTGTCAGGAGGGAGGGGAGCTTATGCAAGCAATGTTATAAAGATTAAACTGATAGGCATTGGCAGTTGATTGGATTTTGGGGACTGGGTGAGAGATGTCAAGGGTAACATCTAGGTTGTGAATTTGGGGAACTAGAAGGATGGTGGTGCCCTTAACAATCAATATAGGGAAGTTTGGAAAGGGGAAGCGCTGAGGAAGAAAGAAAATGAGTCCAGTTTTGAATATGTTGAGTTTAAGATTGTCTGTGGGACATCCAGTTTGAGATATCTAAAAGACAGGTGGAAATGTAAGGCTGAACTTAGCAGAAATGTTAGAGTTGGATAAACAGATTTGAGAATCAACAGGTTAGAGGTAAGTGAATTCAAGAGAGCTGATAAAGTCAAGTGAAAATGTATAGAGGGAGAGGAGAAGAGGACCTTTGCCAAAGCTTTGGGGGCCACCCATTGTTAGTGGGCACAAAAAAATTAAATGAATAAATAAATAGTGGTCCAGAAATCATATTCAGAAAATTTGTCATTAAACATACTACTTTGTGACAGGAGCAATAGAAATGAATGAATAGATAGCAATCACCTCTAAATGTTAAGTAGTAAAGCTAGGACTCAAACTTAGTTCTTCTTACTGAGTCTTTGAGTCTAATGTTCTTCTTTTTTTATTATTGCTTTTTTTATTTGCTTTTTTTTTTGGAATGCAGTTGGGGTTAAGTGACTTGCCCAAGGTCACACAGCAAGTTTGTGTCTGAGGACGGATTTGAACTCAGGTCCTCCTGACTCCAGGTCTGGTGCTCTATTAACTGTGCCACCTAGCCACTTTGAGTCTAGTGTTCTTGATAGAAGTCCCTTCCAATTCTTCCCCCATCATATTTCCCCTACTGATGCAAACATTATATAAGTACAAATGAGAGGTCTCAGCCAAGGTCTATGAGAAATTTGTGAAGGTAAGGCAGAGTAGAAGGATCAAGGAAGGCCCCTTCTAAAGAAGGTAGCACCTGAAGTTGAGCCTTAAAGGAAGGTGAGAGCAGTTTCAGTAGATTGAAATGAAAAGGAAGTCCATTCCAGGTTCGGGGGAGGGTATAAACAAAGGCACAGATATGAGAGGAACAAAATGGTGACTAGTTCACTTTGCCTGTAACACAGAATATATAAAGGAGAAGAGCATGAAATATTGTTAGAAAGATAAGTTGGTGACAGATTTTTGAGGTCCTTGGGCAGCATGAGACGTTTATAGTTTATTCCCTTGGCAGGGGGGTTGCTGCGGAAGGTTTTTGAGTAGAGAAGTAAGATGGATCAAACACATTCAGAGATTCCCAAATCCTGCTTGCTCCTGTATTTCAAGATAGATTCTGCCAATGTCTAAGCTGTGATTTAGGCACCTTTAGAATCTACACTAATTCATTTAGTCACGAGAGCACCATCCAGGCAGTGTATTTTTTTTTTTTTGCTTTCAAGTAATAAAAAGTAACCTATTATAAAAGTTAATGTAGATCCCACAGGTGACTCATTTAGAACTGCTGTTGAAGCCTGGCTCATTATTGTGTTAAGAGACCATAATGTCTGTGACATTGTGTCTAACACTCAGATGGTTATAATCCTCACTCTTAAATTTTTATAATATTCTAAATTACTATGATTCACACTAACACAACTAACTATATTTAGAAAAATTAATTGTTAAGCTCCCAAGTACTATGCAGAATATGAATATGGTAAGTGGAAAGTATTTTCAACCCAAGGTAAGAAAAGAGACTGGAAAATCTGAAAATGAGTTCCCTTAGGCACAATCTTGGAAAGGCTACATACAGAGGTGTGCTGAGGCTCAAATTAGAGTACTTTGCAAACCTTAAAGCACAATGTAAATGCCAGTTATTGTTATTATTATTAATTAACCTGCAGTTATCAGGGCCCGGGTCTAGAAATGACTTTATTCCCAGAGCATTCTATTGCACTCCTGCTGAGCTCTAAGCAATGTTTATAGAGCAATAAAGGAATGTGCTGCTAAATGTTTAACAACCAGGCTGGGCAAGGAGAAAGAAGAAGGAAATGTATGCATCCCCATTTTTAAAATTTTAATCTGTATTATTAACATTTTTTTCTTAATACTAGACAAAAAAACAATTAATCAAGCCCTGACTTAATAGCCAGTTTTTGAGGTGTAAATGCTCACACTGAAAATTTAACAATCAGCTCCATTATATCTGGCTCCAGCACACCCCAGTTACATATGGATCATCGTAGTAATTATATGTGGGTTGTTTCCACAGAGCCGGAATTATTAGGGAATGGAGGTGGGAGGGGGGAGGATACACTTGTGGAAGGAGGTTAAGTGGAGTGGACTTTGGCTAGCACAGTGTTTTGCACATAGTTCATATAGTGTGGCATGCAAGAAAAGCACTATATTTGTAGCCATGGTACTGTTCTTTGGTTCAAATCCTGGCTCTAACATATACTATATAAACTAGCTAGCTATGTAAAGTAATCATTTAACTCTTTTTATGGCCCCAGTCCATATATATATATATGAATGAATATATATGTGTGCATATATGTATATGTGTATTATAGAATATTATATAATGTTATATAATATTTTATGTGTATATGTATATTATATAAAATGTTGGGGTTGATCCCTAAGAATATTTGTAAATCTAAATCCTAATACTATTTTTTAAAAATCCAATTCAAATCAATTGATTAAATTGAATCAAATTCCTCTAGGAATAACCTTAAAAAAAAAGATAGTAGTTAGAAATGGCAGAAGGAATGTCCTTACTATTCCCAGAAATGCATTCTATATATGTCTGATGAGATTTCCCTGAAAAATTCAGAGGGGAAGTATATTCAGGTTGCTACAGAGACATCATCTGAGTCCCTTCAATCTCACAGTTGAAGGAAGAAAATCTGGTATAACAGTGTATATGTAGGACATGAGCTATCCATTATATCCATATTAGTTGCACCATCATCTATTATGTAGAATAACATCACTGGTCTCTTCCCCCCAGCAATCCTATGGCTTACTAATGACTCCTACCCAGCTTTTTACCGCCATCACTGTTCCCCTTCCATTCTCCCATCAAACAGCTGATCTAGTGGGAAAGGAAGCAATTTCCTATTATCCTTGAATTGATTCCTGGGACAGCTGTATCCCTGCACAAAGTTGCATAAATGGCTCAGAGTACCTTCCTCAGGCCTCTTACCCTTTAGATTCCAGGCTCCTATTTGAAGAATACCTGAAGTGTTCAATGACCTGCTGATTAATATCAAGAAAGACAGGGAGACATGCTCACCAGCATTACTCACCATTGTCATGAATGAGGTTCATCACCAAATCCAAGTTAAAGAAAAGCAATGGACAGCTCATGAACTATATTGTTATCCATGTCATGTAAAGAGAATATAAGGAATGTACTTGGCACATTGGGTGTGCCCCCTCTGTCAAATTTATGTGTGTGGAAGGGGCAAATAGATAAGCATCACAAAGGATGAGGAAACACGGATGGAAAACAATACTCATACCTATGAGATTATATCATCAGTGGAGTACATAGAACATGATAGAATATTCCCTATTATTCAATCAGCAAATCATTTAATCAAAGTACATTCAGTAAGTGTCAACCATATGCTAAGAACTGGGGTTATAGAGGCAAAAAAGAAATAAACCTACCCTCAAAGACCTTACGTTCTGTAAGAGCAGGCCATTACTGAGAAGACAATAATCATGTAATCTAAGAGATACCAAAAGTCTTAAAGCAGTTTTATGCTATTAACTTTGTTACCATTATTCATTATAAATAATATTTATCTCTAATTGTTATTATAAAGGCTATTAATTTTAACGTTTAAAACCATACCAAGACTTTGGGGATGCCTTATAGTCAGATATGGATGGCGGGAGCTCAAAATAATGTTGATTCCAGTTAAATTCACAAATAGAAAGATAAAAGGGAAAACTTGAATGGAAAATAAGAAAAAGCAGACAAAATTATGCACCAGATAGAATGAAAGTATTATGTTAGCACCATAAAATTTCAGATTTGGAAGAAGCTTCATAGGGCATCTGGATAAATGTATATCTTGGCAATAATCTACTCTACAACATCCCCCACAAATGTATATCAATACAATCACCACTGTAAGATACAATTGCTGCACAGTTCCTCTGACAAGACATAGCAAGCTTAGTTTGCAGGATTTCTACTAATGTTTTGAAATGGATCTAGTAAGTCATTCACACTGTATAGTACCTATATAATTCACTATAAAACATGGTTAATATTTATATATATTTTTAAAGAATTGAGAAGTAAGATAGAGATAATTAAAAGTATAATGAACTTTCAAGGTCATCTGATTGAATTTACTCCTTTTTACTGATTAGAAAACAGGTCCAGAGTAACAAAATACCTGTGGCCCAGTTCCAACAGGTAACTAAGTCACTTTGGAAACCCAAGTTTTCTCATTTCAACTCAATAACTTTCTACTATACCATGCTACAATTAGACTTTCCTTATAAAAAATCTAAACCCTTAATAAGTAATACAGAATATTTGATCACTTACATAATTTGAAACCATGGTGAGTTCTCCATTACTGAGGTGATACAAGTGGAAGCTGGGTGACCACTCAGAGGGTATACTGTTGAAAGGTACCTACCAACTCTGAGATTCTCCTAATTCTGATCATCTCATCATGAGAAGGAAAGATTGACAAGGTTTTAGAGTGAAGGATGAATACTAGCCACATCAGGAATGTGTATTTTTCTAACTCTTGTAGGGAAAACTTTGTTCAGACATCTCAGGGGTAAAAAAAAAAAAAGAAGAAATAGTGATACACTCTTTGATGGCACCTTTACTCCAGACAGTTGACATTTTGATATTTCCTTCTGATTTTATCATAGAAAAAGAGACAAGCTGTTGAAAGTGGCAAGCAAGAAGCTGAGAACACATTAAAAGAAGGCAATGACATACTTGATGAAGCCCACCATCTTGTTGATGAAATCAACTCTGTGATCGATGTGAGTATTCTCTAACACCCAAACAGATTTTCAAACATGTTGTAGGTCTGCTACAAGTTCTAGTAAACATCAATAGAAAGTTATATTCTGTAGTTATACCCACATTGGCCTTATCATAGCTTAAAGAAATTCAGTGTCTATTTTTTTTCTTCCAGTCATGTTTTATATTAATCCAATGATACAGTATTTATGATCCTCACTTATAAGACATGGCATTGCTACCCTACTAGATTTGAAGGTTTTCACATAAGACTGCACACATATGTACATGCAAACACGCATGCAGTCTAGATCTTCTCTTCCACATAGGCAAAGGATATATCTTATTTAAAATATGATGTTTATAATCTATATTTTGTATCATACATGACATTGAGAAGGAGAAATATAAGCAAAACCTTATCTAGCTAAGTATCATGTAATGCATGGTATATGTGTGAATGTATAGTCTAAAATTTCCATACATGTGCCCCTTACAAATATATAACACCATCCTATTGAGAGTTAAATTTTTATGGAAATTTCCTTCATTCATTTCCAAAATTTTTTCATTAAATTGGTACTTTAACCCTGCTGCCTTTTTACTCCATTAGTTCAATTGACATTTAACTAAAGGCAATTTTCTATCTCATAGAAAATTAGTAAATGAGAGTTTAGGTTTGAACTTAGTTGCTTCAAGTTTTTCCTCTCCTCTCATCTTCATAACAGTTTGTTAAAGACACTCAGAAAGAGTTGCCAGCAACATCAGAAGAACTTAAGGACAAAATAGATGATCTGTCCCAAGAAATTAAAGATAGAAGACTTCCAGAGAAGGTGTTACAGGCTGAAGACCACGCAGCTCAGCTGAATGAATCCTCTGCAGTCCTAGATGGGTATGTTAGCCATTGCTGGCGATTTCTAGGTGCATTTATTGTTCTCAGATGCCTTGCCTGATGGAAAGAGTAGAAAGTTGCTTTCAAAGTTTGATTGCTATAATTATGAGCATACAAGCCACGTATCTTTGCTGTGGTGCCTAATTAGTCAGGTCTGGACAAAGCCGTATGGAACAGCATCAAAAGTCTCAGTTGAAAGTGGATGCAAATTTGGTTTGGGTAGGGGGTGTACATAGCCTTTGGCTAAATTTAGAAAAAATTCTTTTTTCTCAGTACTGAAAGCACAGTAGCTGCCTTATTACCATTTAAAATAATAAAAATAACATATCCTTACTCAAGTCAGTTTTCTTTTTGCAGTTTTATGGTAGTATATTTTTTAAAGTGTAGCTTTTGAAATATGACCATATAGACAAACACTGAATGATAAAGAGTAACTTGGGGATCTTCACAATGGTAAGAAGTATTATACAGTCCCATAATATTTCTTTCACATCAATAAAAACAATTTTTGAGGTATCTACTACTTGGAAGACATTGAGCAGATACTTATTTCTCTTATATTAGCAATAGGGACAGCAAGTGATTTCATTGGTATGGGAAACTCCCGGATAGTGAAACCTCTCCTCCCTATGCAGACTGAAAGCTTCACTGAAATTTGTAATCTTAGGAAGTCTCCTGGAGCCCTGGGAGACTAATTGACTGACCCAGCATCACAGAGGTCAGAGGTGTCAGATGTGGGGCTTGAGTACTGTTCTGCCTAGTGTCATAGCCAGAACACCATCTAGCCTCTAATTGTGTTACTTGGCTTGTAATATATGTAAAACATTTTACCACATGAATTCTTTTTGCATTAAAATTGGTTTACTTCATCTACAACCTAAAATCTAATCCAGGTTGTGTTACATGCAACATACTCTGAACGCATATATGTTAAAGTTGTTTAATGAGATAATACTATTTTGAAGTATTTCAAAGGAATTCAAAGCTGGTGTATGTAAGACAATGTGTTATAGCTGTGAAATTATGATAATGGATTTAACTTAAATATATGCCTCTCCCCATGATTTGCAATTTCAGTAATTAATGCTTATTGGCAACAATCAATTAAAAGTCCTATGAAAAACATTTTCCTCCATAACTATGTTCTTTTTCATTGCCACCTGGGGCCATTCAAATAGAATCCTCGAAGAAGCTAAAAACATCTCCTTCAACGCTACTGCAGCCTTCAAAGCTTACAGCAACATCAAAGACTACATTGATGAAGCTGAAAGGGTTGCCAAGGAAGCCAAAGGTCATGCAAACGAAGCCACACAACTGGTAAGAAAAACAGCATCTATGCAAAATACCTCAAGTTTAAATGAACTATTATTTTAAAAGAATTAGCAGAATTGCTTGTCTAGGATAATGAACTGAAGTTGTATTTCCTCAGTCCTCTGCTTTTTACATGAAAGGAGAGGTAAGCACTGAGTACAAGGCATGTTGTCCAAACTACTCTTATCTACCCTCAGGACAAAATCCTAGATGTCCTATTGTTACTACTTTTAACCTCTTATATGCTTCCCTGGATGGGCTGGTGGAGCAAAGAAGAGAAAGTTAGAGATGAAGAATAATGTATCAATGATGTCATTGACATTGTATGCAGATGTTGAGAAAGGTCACTTGGGAAACAACAGTTTCTCTAGCAGTCACAGGAAAATCAATATCATAGGAAGTAAAACACTAAGAGGAAGAATGTTTTTTTAAGTCACCATACATACATCCAAATGACTTTTGTCATTTCAAAGAATTCATCCTGAGAAGCTATATGCTTATTCCATTAATGCTTCTGTAACACAAACTCTGGGGCTACTCTCTCAAAACCCTATTCATACTGCCAAGCTAGATCCCTAGAGCTCAGCTACTATTTTCCCCCTTAAGAATAAAGCCAAAAAAAATAAAAAAATAAAAAAATAAAAAAAAAAAAAAAGAATAAAGCCAGGCCTCAACTAGTGTGAATAATGAATCCCCTGAAGTAGATATATTATTCAAATTTGTACTGCATATTTCCATTTCACTGAAACCAATTACCATATTTTACATAATGATAACTTAAAATCATGAAAATTTGAATGTATGCTACCATTTCATTGGATTTGTCTTTTGCACTAATCAGAGCTTAGCTATAACCTTAAGGAGTTAGGTGGAGGGCAAGGAAGAAGTCCTCATGTAATAATAGTCCATGAACCCCTACTAGTGTGCTTTCCACTGATTATCAATTAATATCAATTAGCCAGACAGACAGGATTAGCTCCTATAAATAGATATTTACTAAAATGGGATAGTAACAATACTTGGTACTAAACATCCCTCTGAACTGAGGACATGCTCTCTAATAAGTACATATTGAGTCCATTGGTAAGTGGGCTCAAGCTTAGAGAGCATATGTAACAAAGGAATAATTAATGGCTCCTGCTTATTGGAAGTCCATTTCTCCCTTTGTGAAAATCTCATAACGTTCTTATAATTTATAGTGTAGCTTTCTGCTGGGTTCTGTATAGGGTCTTAAAGTAACCTTTCCTATTTGTATCTAGTTTGTCTAGGGCCCCTCATATGTAGATGATGCTATCAGTCACTGTTATTTCAGGGATTCTACCAATAAGTACCAAATCTTCCAAATTTTTTAAGTTCACAAGGTCTTCCTCTAGTTAAAGAATTCGAGAAGAGATAGAGGCTCTCTTGTCTCTCTCTCTCTACCTAATCCCCAAGCATCCTCTCTCTGAGGGTTGACTGAAGCTTTCTCTTCTAGTCTAGTTTGTGATTTGAATGACAAGTTTCAAACCAGTTCCCAATATACTTCCTATGTAACATCTTTTCATTTTATCCAGTGGCTTTAATTCTTTCCAAAACCATTAAGTACTCTTCATACCTAGTTTAACAACAACAACAACAAGGAGTTACCCACTGTAGCAGGATCTTAGAATGTGCAGAGGGGTGCAAAGTATAAGAAGTCTAGAAAAATTAGAAAGGATTCAGGTTACAAAGAATTTTAAGAGTTAAACAAGAATTTCTTTTTTATTTTTTAGGTTAATAGAGGACTGCTGGAGTTTACTTAGTAATACAGTGACATGGTTAGACTTTTGTTATAAGAAAATTACTTTGGTAGCTGAGTGGAAGATAGAATAGAGAGAATACATGAGGTATAAAATAGAGAAGACATATTTTAATAAGGCCAATTAGATATCTATCATAATAATTCAAGCATGAAGTGCTTAGCAGCTCTATAAGGGTGGTGGCAAGTGTGAGAGAAGAGGATAGGAGGAAAGATGTTTTAAAGGTAGAAATGACAAGATATTTCAAGACATTTGATATGTGGGGTAACTATGAGTAAGGAATCAAGAATGACACCAAGGTTACAAGTCAGTTTAACTAGAAGGGTGGTGGTTACCTTGAGGATAATAGGGAAATTTGGGGGAAAATATAATGAGTTCTGATTTGACCTTGTAGAATTTAAGAACCTATCTAGTTAGAGGTGTTCAAAAGGCAATGGCATGTGATTGGAGCACAGAGAGAGACTAGAGCTACATATTTAAATCTGGGAGTCATCTGCATAGTAGAGGAAGAAATTAAAGCTATCTATAGTCATATGAAAAAATACTCTAAATCACTATTAATTAGAGAAATGCAAATCAAAACAACTCTCAGGTACCACATCATACCTATCAGATTGGCTAACATGAAAACACAGAAAAATGATAAATGTTGGAGAGGATGTGGGAAAATTGGGACACATGCATTGTTGGTGGAGGTATAAAGTGATCTAACCATTCTGGAGAAAAATTTAGAACTATGCCCAAAGAGCTACAAAATGTGCATACCCTTTAACCCAGCAATACCTCTGTATACCAAAGATATCATAAAAATGGGAAAATTATCCACATGTACAAAAAATTTTATAGCAACTCTTTTTGTAGTGACAAAGAATTGGAAATTTGAGGGAATGTCCAACAATTGGGCAATGATTGAACAAGTTGTGGTATATGAATGTAATGGAATACTGTTGTGCTATAAGAAATTATGAGCAGGTAAACTTCAGGAAAATCTGGAAAGACTTACATGAGCTGATGTTTAGTGAAGTGAGCAGAGTAAGAACATTGTACACAGTAACAACCACATTGTGTGCTGACTGACTTTGATAGACTTAGCTCTTCTCAGCAATGCAATAATCTAAGACAATTCCAAAAGATTCAGGATGGAAAATGCTACCCACATCCCGAGAAAGAACTTTGGAGTCTGAAAGTAGATGGAATCATTTTGCTCTCCTTTTCTTTTGTTGTGTTGTTTTTGTTTCTTCTTTCTCATGGCTCCTCCCATAAGTTCTGATTCTTTTTTGCATCATGACTAATGTGAAAATATATTTAATATGAATGTATAAGTAGAGCCATGTAAAGCCAAGCATGAGCAGCTTTCCAGAGGATAGCTGCTATGAACAGCTTTGAAGTTTCTGATTGTATAGTATAGTGAACACCCTATTTATTCAGTAACAAATCAGAACAAAACATTCACAGAAAATCAAGGTACAACATTCACAATGTTACAACTTATCACAGAAAATCAAAATATAGTCATCATGTCACAACTCAACAATTTACCACAAAAATGGCCACATGGTTTTCACCACAGTGTTCACATAGTTTTGAACAAAGTAAAATCATTTAGTCAATCAATCACTTAGTAACTCAATCATCCGATCATCCTTAAAGAGGCTCCTTAAGGGACACAAAATATTGCTCCTCCCTGTTCAGCCACTTCCTGTTACATCAGCAACAGGGGTTCATACCTTCTGTTTCTTTAACAGAGGCTTAATTTGAAACTAGGTGCTAAGTACTTCTCAGCTTAGCAATACAAAAGGATCTTCAAACTGCATTACTATTGCAAGCCTATATCAGATTACATGCATTCTTGGGGAGGGGAAAGGAGGGGGAGAAAATTTAAAACTCAAAATCTTATGGAAATGAATGTTGAAAACTAAAAAAAAATAATTATGTATAAAAACATTGAACTTTTGGGACCTGGTGAGATCATCAGACAAAATAGAGAGTAAAGAGAAGAGAGACCCAGAGAGAATCTTGAGGGACATGGTTATTGGGCATGACAAGGAGAAAATTGAGGAAAGGAGACTGAGGAATGTACAGACTATAAAAGGACAACTAGATAAGTTCTCCTCTCTCTCTCTCTCTCTCTCTCTCTCTCTCTCTCTCTCTCTCTCTCTCACACACACACACACACACACACACACACACACACACAAATAGACTTGAGAAGAAAGAGTATCCAGGAGAAGATGGTGATCCATAGTGTCAAAGACCTAAGAGGTTAAGAAGAATGAGACTTGAGAAAATGTCATTATATTTGGCAATTGACAGATCAATAGTACCTACTCTATCCCAGGCACTCTGCTAAGCATTGGGGAAATAAATAAGAAAAAAAAGACAGTTCCTTCCCTCAGGGAGCTTACAATCGAAGGGGGAGGATAATACACAAAAGAAAGCTAAGAGGGGTGGGGAGGACACTGGGGGAACCTGGCATAGTGATGTCTTGTTCAGTGGCATTGAGACCAATCGGAACTGCAGACAGACAGTGGAGTGATTAGGCTGGAGAGATAAGCTGGGAACAGATTATGAAGAACTTTAAGTAAAAGAGGAGTTATAGTTGCAGAAGTAATTAGAAGGCAATGGAGCTTATTGACTAGGGTATTGACTTAGTCAGATCTTCACTTAAGGGAAATGATTTTGTTAGCCCTGTGGAGGATGAACTGAAGAAATCTACAATTAAAAAGGTAAGAGGATATATCACTAACCAAAATTAGAAGATGGAAAATGGAACAATGATATCAGAAGCCACCTTGCTGAGGATTTAAAAATAAGTGACAGGAAATGACATGAGGTACCCATTGTAGGTGGGCAGCTAGGTGGCACAGTGGATAGAGTGCAGGTCTAGAGTCAGGAATGCCTGAGTTCAAATCCAGCCTCAGACACTTACTAGTTGTGTGCCCCTGGGCAAGTGACTTAACTCTGTTTGCCTCAGTTTCATCATCTGTAAAATGAGCTAGAAAAGGAAATGGCAAACTACTGCAATACCTTTGCCAAGAAAACCCCAAATTGGATCAAGAGTTGGATACAACTGGGGCGGCTAGGTGGCGCAGTGAAAAACCTAGTCGTGTGACCTTGGGCAAGTTACTTAACCCCATAGCCCTCCAAAAACAAAAAAGAAAAAAAAGAGTTGGATACAACTGAAACAACTGACCAACAACAAACCTATTGTAGGTAAGTTTCTCAAGTTTAACAAAATTTAAGGGGAAGACTGTTATATTATAATAGTAGCTAATAGGAATAAACAGATCAAGTGAGGCAGATGTGTCTGTAAGCAGCAGGAAATCAGCCAGTAGATAGGATATTGAAGATTAGAGAGAGTCATAATTACAATGGGGTTAAACTTCTGAAGAAAATAGGAGGAGAGGGGACCTATGGTGCATATAGATTAGTCTTAGCAAAGATAAGGGCCACCTCTTTATTTCAGACAATGATGAAGGGGAAATAGTAAAGGAAGATGCCTGATGTAAGATGAGGAGCAAGGAAAAAGAGGAGGCTCTTAATTAATAGCCTGTTTTTGTTTTCCCATCAAGTATGAAACCCCTAGTGTCCTCATCCCAGGTTCCATGGGAAGACTGAGGAAAGATATGTGTGCTATAGTGAAGTCTCTGCAGAAACATGTCACTGATCAAACATTGTTTGAGGATAAGTGTTTCTTTTTCTACAGTTAATTCTGGGGGCAGCTAGATGGCACAGTGAATAGAGCACCAGCCCTGGAGTCCCTGAGTTCACATATGGCCTCAGACATTTGACACACTTACTAGCTGTGTGACCTTGAGCAAGTTACTTAATCCTAACTGCCCTCCAAAAAGCAAAAACAAAACAAAACAAAACAAAACAAAAAAACCCAAAACGATGAAGTTAATTCTGTGGCCATCAGTCTAACAGTTAATCAAATCAACATTTTCATTATCTTCAGGTGACTGGACAACTGCAACATGCATTATTATAAACATCTTCCTAAGTCTGGCGGTGGGGAACCTGCAACCTCAAGGCCACATGTGGCCCTCTAGGTCCTCAAGTGTGGCCCTGTGACTGAATCCAGACTTCACAGTTCTGTGACTTCAAGGCCACAGGTCCCCTCTTAAAGTTTTAAGCCTTTTATGCCAGTCTGAATCTCATGCCCAGCCTAGTACTTCATCTTCCTAAGTTTCTTTATATGTTTATTATTTAGCTATTTAAATTCTAAAAATGAGATATTAATTCTTGCCATTAAATGGACCCTTGGTTTTATGTGGACATGAAACTTATGGTCACTGCAGTTGGTAGTACAAGATTGACTGGCCATCCTTGAAAGTACTATTGCTTCAAATTGAGACATACTGCAGCATTCCTCTGGGATGAACATTCTTTCCAACCCACACAAGAAAAAGAGGCTCTAAAATCTTTGTTCCAGATACTTATATATACAGCACCAGAAGAGATCAAAAAGTTTCCTGTATCGTGTAAATGGAACAAAACACAATTATTTCTTGAGTACTGACTACAGATTCATCATAGGTAGGCAAGGACAGGTGGGAGAGGCATAATACAGAGGAACTAGGAGATAGAATCCATTCCCTGAAGAAACTAAAAATCTAGTTAAGAGCTTACAATTCAGTTAAAAATCTCGTGTTCTTTCAAAATCCTGCATGGATGTTTTAACTGCATTCTGTCTGTGACTGTCAATAAGCTCACTAACAGAACCATTACAAAAGTGTTTTGATCACATTCTGTAATCAACATATCAGTCCCAGTTTTTAACAAAGTGCTTCAGCTGGAGTGACTGAAGTGTCTTGCGTGTTCCCTCTGCTGCTTTGAAACAGATGATGTTAAATTGAATGAATGAATAAATGAATGAAAAAAGTTTATTAAAAACTAGAAGTTGATTCAAACAACAACCAAAATTAACTTTGCTACTTAGCACAAAAGGCTATTCTGTCTGTGTCTGAGTATCTCAATCTCTCTCCATCTGTCTTTATCTCTCTGTGTATGTCTCTGACTTTCTGTGTCTGTCTCTCTCAATCTGTGTCTCTGTCTCTGTCTCTCTGTCCCTCAATCTGTGTCTCTGTCTGTCTCAGTCTGTCTGTCTCTCTCTGTCTCTGTCTCTCTCAATCTCTGTCTCTCTGTCTCTCTGTCTCTGTCTCTATCTGTCTCTGTCTCTGTCTCTCTCTCTCTCTCTCTCTCTCTCTCTCTCTCTCTGTCTCTGTCTCTCTCTCTCTCTCTCTCTCTGTGTGTGTGTCTCTGTCTTTGTCTCTCTCAGTCTGTCTGTCTCTGTCTCTGTCTCTCTGTTTCTGTTTCTCTCAGTCTTTGTCTCTGTCTCTCTCTGTCTCTGTCTCTCTCAATGTGGGTCTCTGTCTCTGTCTCTCTCAATCTGTGTCTCTGTCTCTCTCAGTCTATCTGTTTCTGTCTCTCTCTCTGTCTCTCTCAATCTGTGTCTCTGTCTCTCTATCTCTCTCTCCCAGTCTGTGTCTCTGTCTCTCTCTCTGTCTCTCTCTCTCTCTCTCTCTCTCTCTGTCTCTCTCTCTCACTCTGTCCCTGTCTCTCAATCTGTGTCTCTGTCTCTGTCTCTCTCAGTCTCTCTGTCTCTCTCACCAAAGCTATTATATAGCCAAAAGAAGTAAGAAAAACTGCAAAAAGAAAACTTGGAAGCATCTTATCTACCTAGCACAATGCCTTGCATGTAGCAGCCTCTAGTAGTAAGCATTTATTAAAATGAATGAAGAGAAGAAATAAACATTATCAACACTTGATTAAAACTTGATTCATGCTATCTTTTTTTCTCTCCCAGGGCACTATAAGGAAAGGCAATTGTATTATACCCGTTTTGCAGACGAAAAATATTTAAATACCTGAATAAAGTTAATGGAGATACCAAAGAAAGCAATACCTTTTTTAATGGACCACAGATTAGATAGAATATTTCCTCAGAGTTTAGTAGATTTATAAATGGCCGTTGGAATATACATATGCAAAACTTTTTTTTATTTTTAAAATTTTACTTTTAATGTCAGCATATAGTTATGTGCACTGAAAAAGTACACTTGATAAGAGCAAGATAGAGCTATTACCTATGTAAAACTGAAACCCCATGATGTAGAAGATGTATTGTGATTAGAGCTCCAGATAAACACAGATGTATGGGGAATTAGGGATGTCACGTTCAAAAACAGAACAATGAAAAAAAGACCTCTAATCCTTTGAGTATGGCTGAGACAAAGAAGTGAGTGTATTAAGTGAATCAGAAGGAAGAGATGTACAGTAGTCAAGAAACAATGTAGGCAATTATAGTGTGATAGAAGAAGACATAGATTAGACAGGCAATAAAGCATCCAATTACCATTCAGAGAGGGGGGGAAAGGTTAGAATAGATCATTTGAGAGAGGAAAAAAAATAAGATAGGAAAAACCACAGGAGAGGCAAATGAATAACAAGAATGACTCCCAACCATAATTAAGATAGCACTTCCAAAGGGGCATCTTTTTTTTTTCTTTATTCACATGACTTCTTACATATTTGTATACAGGTATATAACCACAAATGAAACTGAAGGAGAAATGTTAGTGAGACAAATTGTAATTAATTAAATAATTAGAGAAAGGAGCAAAAAAGCATGGGGGTTGTGTGCAGTGTAACTCACAGAATCTCAGAATCTGAAATTGAGGAGGGACCTCAGAGGGCATCTGATCTAACCTGTGTGGCCCCCAGCAGGGCACAAGTCACTGGCCATCCAGTCACAGCCTGAAGCCCTCTATAGTGGGAAGGAACCTACTCCTTCCTTCCTGTCAGCCCATTTTTAGATAGCTCTAATTGCTAGGAAGGTTTATTCCTTTTTATTTTTGTTTCTTTATATCAAGACTAAATCTGCTGCTTTAGCTCCCACCCATTGCTGCTATTTCTTTCTTCTGCAACCAAGAAAAACAAGTCCAATTCTTCCATGTGACAGCCCTTCAAAACATTTGAAGACTATAATATTCATCACCCTATCCTCTAGCCTTTTTCCCTCACTGGATTAAGCATCCCCATTGCCTTCAATTGATCCTAATATGGCAAGATTTAGAAACCTTTACCATCATTGTCACTATATTCTGAACAGAAAGATTTGGAGGAAAGGGAAAAGAGAATAGACCTTGCCTGTGTAATTAGTGAGAGAGAAAAATAACAAATGACTAGCCTGATAATCATGGGTCCAAACTGCCTTCCTTTACTATCCCCAAAAAATATGTAAGAGAATTTTAGATATGAAGTATTTAACTATAGATGGTAAAATTACCGTCTTTTTGTTGTTAATGTTGTTCAATCATTATAGTCATGTCCAATTCTTCATGGTCCCATTTTGGGTTTCTTGGCAAAGATGCTGGAGTAGTTTGCCATTTCCTTTTCCAACTCATTTTTCAGATAAGGAACTGAGGCAAACAAGGTTAAGTGACTTGTTCAAGATCACACAGCTAGTAAGAGTCCAATGCCAGATTTGAACTCAAGAAGATGAGTCTTCCTGATTCCAAGTCCAGTGCTCTATTTATTGTACCACCGAGCTGCCCTTCAAAATTACCATCTAGGAATGTGAATTAGGCTAGAAGTTACAGGGAAGCAAATTTTGGCTCAATGAAAGGAAAAACTTCAAAACCAAAAGAGCTATTGAAAACTAGAATGAGCTTTATAAGGTAGTGGGTCCCCTGTCACTGATGGCATCCCAGTAGAAGATATATGACGACTTATTGTATACACTAGAGATGAGAATCAAGCTTCAAGTCAGTGTGAGACTAGACTGCTGAGGACTGTACCAACACTCAGATGCTATCATTCCATGATTCAACTTAGAGGATGTTACCTGTTTCTTGATATGGAAGACAGAAATAGAAAGGGAAGAAATACCTTAACTGGGTATCTTGGTGGAAGTTATACAAGCCAAGCAAAGATGGAGAAAATTTGGACATGTTTAAAGAAAAAGAAGAGGTACCCAAGAAAGAGAGAAAAAGATGTGAGGAGTTGAGGATGCTATTGATTCTCCATGCTTAGGGGAATGTAGTTGTATTAATAAAAATAATTACGTTGTGAGTTCCTTGAGGTTAGGGGCCATTTTTGCTTTTATTGTGTTCTCTAGCAGGTAACACAATGCCTAGCATACATTTAGTTAGTGCTTAATGCTTCTTGACTTGACTTAATAGGTCATATTCATATAGAACTGTAATATTTGTGAAATACTTTACATAATTTATCTCATGTAAACCTCATAACAGCCATGTAAAGTTGATACTATTATTATACCCATTTTACAGATAGGAAACCATGTTAAATGACTTGTGGGGATCACACAGCAAGTCTAATTAAGCCATATTTGAAATTGGTTCTTGCTGACTCCAAGTCCAGTGTTTCAATCAATCTATTGCCTAGCTTTTGTAGCTCTGAAGTAGGAGGATAGAGAACTTGTTTTGTTAAAACTGGGTAAAGGGAAGAGTATGTGAGCTAGACTTGAGTGTCAGTGTGAAATCCTACCCAATCTTTAATTGTTCAATCATTTTCAGTCATTTCTGACTCTTCATGACCCATTTGGGGTTTTCTTCCCAAAGATACTGGAATGGCTTGCCATTTCCTTCTGCATCTCATTTTACAGATGAGGAAATTGAGGCAAATAGGGATAAGTGACTTGCCCAGGGTCATGCAGCTAATAAGAGTCTGAGGCCAGATTTGAACTCAAGAAGATGAGTCTTCCTGATTTCAGGCCCAGCACTCTATTCACTAAGCCACCCAACCACCCTCCAGACTTAATACCCAGCTCCACTCCCACCCCCTATATTAAACCTCCTCCAACTATTATAGCCCACATTGTCTTCTCTGTCCCTCTCAACAATTATTATACTCATATCAATTTCCACAAAATGTTCTTCCTAAGTGTTTATTTTTACTCTCTAGTAACCAATCAGCAAGAATTTATTAAAAACCTACTATGTGCCAGTGCTGTGATAGAGTAGAAGACACCAACATTGTGATCTTCAGGAGAGGGAACACTTAGCACAATGCTGAGACTATTGTTATTAATCATTTATTATTTATTAAGTAGGTATGTGACAATGAAAATTTTTACATAATCATAATCCTTTTCTTGAATGATGGGGCTTTTTTGGTCTTTTAAAGAAGACTATGATCATAAATGTTGATGATTTTTAAAAATCATCTCCCTTTTCTTTTTGCTTTTTGAGTTTTTACATTAAGATGAAAAGGCATTTCTAAAACACCCACTCTTGGTCAAAATGCTATATGGCACAGTTTAAAATTGGGTATAATTACAGTGATGGTATTTTCCAAACCAAACATTGAGACCTGACCTTATAGAACATTTCATTTGAAAAGGCTCATTAAAAGTACACTTTATTTTCTTGAAATTGAGACTGTACCAGAAAATCTGGGATGTGTGATAAATGTAGGTTGTATTAGGCACTATAAAGAATATATTTGTTTAGATATGAATTCATACAATATACTCTTCAGCCAATCTCCTTTATTGTTTACTTTTTAAAATTGGGCAAGCTTCATGAGAGAGGAAGCATGTTGAAGTTTGTTTTTTTAAGTTATTTTTTCTGTAAAGAACTTTGGTAAATATTATCTGAGTACTTATTGCAATCAAATGAGCAAATGTAAGTGTCAGCCAAGGCCTAATTCCTACATCTCATACCAGTTCTGTCTTTCTCTCTTTGCATTACACCCACGCCTTGTCTTTTAGTCCCAAAAGTAAACTGCTTAGTAGTCCTGCAAACAACAATTACTGTTTCATAATAAATAACTCCAATCATCAAAATTAAAATTCTGTAGTAGTGTAATGTTCATTCTCTAGGTTCTGAAACCAAAGGGAAAAATAATCTGAAATCATAATTGATTTGACAAATACATCTGCCTCTGAAACCTGTGAACCATTGCTTCCACACCATCTGCAATTCAGTAGCTTATCTGAGTGCTGAGAAATGCATACAATACCAAATACTCAAAAGTCAGACCTAAATTGCTGAGAAGAATACTAAGGTTTTGAGTTCCCAAGAAACAGCTGCATATTAAACCTTTTTTTTAAAAGTCAATTGATATTTGCATAGTTGTGACCCATCTATATAATCAGAAAGTTGTACTGATTCCTTCCTTCATCCAATACATATCTATTGTCATCAAAACTTGCCCATTCTATTCCTAAAATATCTCTCCCACATCTGGTCTCCATGAGCATTCCCAATTGCCACCACCCTTGTTCAGGTTTTCAACTAACTTACTCTCTACATTAGCCTCATAATCTCCTTGACTCCAAACTCTTCTCTTCAATTGATTTTCCATATTGCTGCCAAATTAATTGCCTCCCCTCAGTTAAGTTCAGCAAACATTTTTTAAACTTGTATTATGTCGTAAGTACCGTGCTAGGAAAGAGGTATTCAAACACACACACAAAAATATAATGCTGTTATAATCTATGTCTAAAAACAAAATCAAACAAAAATCCTTATTGGTTTCTGCCCACCTAACAAACAGGAACCAAGCTCTTTAGCTTGGCATTGAAGACTCTCCTTCCCCATTCCCCTCAGACAACATGGTTCCAGTGCATTCTCCACTTTAGCTAGAATGGACTTTTACCACCCAGTTTTGAGTCATTTCTCATCCCTAAGGCCTCAGAAAGAATAAGTGTGTTAGGAGGTTATTAGGAATTTATTGCTAACACCTACCACATCAGCTTAGGTGTCTGAAATTATGTGTGCTTCCCTTGTACCAAAGCTACAAAAGTCAGTAGGCAAGGGGTGTGAGAGATAAGCAGAAGAAACTTCACTTTTCCAAGCACTTAAATATAAATTCTTATCAACCTCCAGAATTCGGTCTAAGAAAGACAAACAGAATTAGACTGTATGCATGTTTGTTTCTCTCAAAGTAGAAAGCCAGTAGGCATGCATATGAATGTATGGGAGCTGCAGTCAGTAACAGCTCAAAAAAAAGTTAGTTGAAAGAGATTATTATATACTATTATATAACCTTTGGCCACCAAAGGATTCAGGAGGCCCAGGAAAAATGTAGAAATCCTTTGGCATGCCATAAAGTAAGGAAGTGTTCTCTCCAACTTTCTCCTGGACTCAGGATGCCTGTGTCTCTTGTCAGCCAAAATTATGTTTTCATAGAACAAGAGAGTAGCCCCCAAGATGTGTGGTTTTTGTCATCCATAGACAAAGGAATGTCATAAAACCAAAGTGTCATAACAAGATAGTGTCTTAACAAGAGAGGGCCATAAAACAAGAAGATAACAAGAGAATGCCATTAATCAAGATAGTGCCCAGTTCAAGACCCCTGGTCTTTGTCAGTCATAAACAGGAGAATATTCCTGATCAGTTTAATCCAGTCTTGGGTTTGCTGACACAGCAGGAGAACTTCGGTATTGCAAAGGATCTTGGTATGTTAACTCAGAGTGAGCTAAAATGTCCTTTTCTGATTGACCAGTTCAGGTTTTCAGCCTCTTTCGGGTGAGGAGGAGCTCAAGCGAGCCTAATATGCTTAATATCACATTTTACTTCATTCAAGTAATGGTCACCTTTCTCTAAGCAAGGCCCATCCCTGCATCAACAAGACCCGGTGACTTTATAGTGCTTTAAAGTTTGTGAAGTACTTTATAACATATATATGTATATATATATACATATTAGCTGATTTTTCACAGCAACCCTATGAAGATAGAAATTACTGTTATCGCCTCCATTTTAAAGTTGGAAAAAAAAAACATTTCAAAGAGATCAGGTGACTTACACATGGTTTCACAGCTAGTAAGCATCAGAGACAAGATTGGAATACAAATCTTCTTGACATAAAAACTCATCACTTCATCCACTATACAACCTTGCCTCTATGACTTTCCCAAAATCAATTAAGGACCATGTTTAGTTATCCAAGGTTCATTCCAAATAGTCTTCTTCCATTCCCCAAGCATATATCAATACATTTATCTATGCCGTATCCTACAGCCATAGCACTCCCTATATTTCTGCCTGATAAAATGCTACCTATAATTCAAGACAAGTGACCCCCAACTCATGAAGTATTCCATCAGAAAAGTTCTCTCCCTATAATTACATGCTATAGTTTCTTGTTTTATACTTATCATGCTCTGCCTTGTCTTGTATTTATGTACATGTGTTTATCCTATTAGATTTCAAGCTCCTTATTAGTAGGGCTCATGATCCTGTCTACTACTAATAAAATTTTGTAATAAATTAATCTACTTTAGTCAAGCCTAGTCTTAACGTTGTAAAACCCTCACCTCTATGGAACCTGACTGCCTCTTGTCATATTGCTTTAACTGGTGTGTTTTCAAGAACCAATTTTAAATGAGCTATGCCCACCCTCTGATTTAAATAATAATACATTCTCAGCAACCTTGTACTTAACCTCATGGGCTTCAGTTTTCTCATCTGTCAAAGGAGGAGGTTTTACTATAAGCCCCCTGAGGTCCCCTTTCTAAATCCATATTCCTAGGAATGATTCTGGAATCCCACCTTAAAGTCTGCAGCTGCTCCACCTTCTCGCACTACTGCAGATGGCATCTGAGATACTGAAGGGTTGCCACATTTAACATCTACCCCAACCACCAAAAGGCTAATCTCCTCCAGCTAGGAGAACAGAATCTCTCCTGGTCTTTTTTCCTTTTTTTCTTCGAGAATTTCTTTCAAATTAAACACTCACAGGCAAAAATCAAATCAAAACAAAACAAAAAATCAACCTGTTCATAATTATTTTGTTTCCTTCGTGTATCAAAAAGAATGACACGTGAGAAAAGTGTGGGATTTCTTGCTTCTTCTCTCGTTTCCTTGAAATAGTCCTTTTCTAAAAATTGTATTCTGAACTTTAGAAATGAAACAAGAATAGGGGGAAAAGATGATTACACATGAAACTGCAAATATATTATGTATAACTTACTATTTCATATATATAAAATGTTAAGGTTATCATGTAACTTTCTTTTTTCCCTTTGTTTTGCTTCCCTTCCCACCCACCCCCCACAGCCCCCCACCCCCACCCCCGCCCCATGGCTCTCATTAGACATAAATGTGTGTGTGTGTGTGTGTGTGTGTGTGTGTGTGTGTGTGTAAAATCATTCTATACATACTTCTAGTTAAAAGTTCTTTAGTTCTTTCTCTGGATGCAGATAGTCTCTTCCTTCATAGATTAATAATTAATATAATATAATAATATTACTATAACATAATAATATAATTAATGGATTAATAATTAATAGTTAATTTTAGTATTTATAATAGTCAAAATGACTTAAATGCTCAAAATTGTTCTTAAAACAATATTGCTGTTACTGTGTACAATGTTCTCTTGGTTCTGTTCATTTTACTTTACAAACCTCACTCTCCCTTCCATTCTGGAGGCTACCACACAGTGGCAAAGGATTGTAATATTCCAGCTGCTTTTAAGTATAGGTCCTTAGGGTGTTATTCTTTTCTTCTAAGAACCTATTTTTTTATTTCTACACCACCCATCAAAATACTTTTTAAACAAACATGTGGCACGTTTCCGATTCAGTTCAATTCAACAAAGACATATGGGGGAAATAGAATAATCTTTGTCCTTACATTTGTGGGGGGAGGGGAGGTAGGGGGATACAAAGTATAAATTTATATGTAAATATAAGATAATTTGAGGAAGATGGAAAGACTAGCAACTAAGGAGATCTGAAAAGGAGGTGTTTCTTTTCCTCTTAAATGCTCCTTTTTACATATACATAACCTATCAGAACACTTTACACACTTAGGTTTATGTATACATAACATAACCTATCAGAACACTTTAAAAACAAACTTCGTGGGGGGGCTAGGTGGTGCAGTGAATAGAGAACCAGCCTTGGAGTCAGGGGAACCTGAGTTCAAATCCAGCCTCAGACACTTAATACTTACTAGGCAAATAACTTAACCCCAATTGCCCTGCCTTTCCCCCTCCAAAAAGCCAAAAAAAAAAAAAAAACCACCATACTTGGTACTTTTCCAATTCATCCCCAAAGATTGGAAAAAACAAACAAACCTTCAGTTCTTGCCTTTGAAAACTTTGAGTTTTCCTGGGGATACAATGTGTAAATAGATAAGTATTATATAATCAGAGAAAGGAGGGATCAGGACAGGCTTTGCTTGGTAGCACCTGAGTTAAGCCTTGAAACTGAAGATTCTATCAGGCTAAAGTAAGATGGATGGGACACCTTGAACGAAGCTGGGGGGGCAGGGTGTTTCAATTCTGATTTTGAAAGAGAAACCACATAGACAACAAGAAGTGGAATAATGTAAAATAAGACTAGAAGAAAGGAATCTAGAGATATTTCAAATGCATTAAATGCTAAACTAAGGTCTTATTTTGTTCTAAAGGAAATATAAATCTACTAAAGGGTTGTCAGGTTGGTTTATTTGTTTTAAACAGACTACTGCCAGTTAGACCCCTCCCATTGGAAAATTATTCGGCAGCTCTGTGAAGGTTGACTTTTCAAGGGTGAAGCCTGGAAGTAGGAAGACTAGTTAGGAATCTACTGCATTAGTCTCTGTTGGTTTCTAAGTACATGGAGAGAGGGGAATGGATGGAAGAAATTTTGGGGTGGGATAACTGACAAACTTGGCACCTAAATGGATAGAAGGGGTAGAGGAGAATGAAGAATCAGGGATGACTGATTAGAAATAGGGGACAGGAAAAAGATGATGATTAATCTGAGGAGATTGAGAAGGGTCAATCAAACTTACTAGGAAAGAGTAGTCTCACAGATATCAAAGGATGAAAAAAGTATTCATGGGGAATATGTATGGTCAGAAATGACAAAAGTCAATAAAAAGTCAAAAAGGATGAAGACTAAGAAAAAGATTGTCATATTTACTAATTAAAAGATTATTGGTAGTCAATATCATCATCGAAATTGTATTCTCTAAAATATCCAAAGAAGAGTACTCCACCATGTCATTGGACAAATACATCCCATTTTTTCACAACTCAGTCAAAAAGTTCTTACGATTTAGAGATTTTTCCTAACTTTCAGCCTTGCTACTTCCTGCCAAAATTCAAGTGAATTTCCTCTGAACTGTCCTTGATGCAAACAGAGCAGATAATCACTCACATATGTATGTGTGTGTTCTTCTATATACTTGAACAGTTTTCCTTATATAGAAGAATTTAAATATGAAATCATCTAAATTGCATATTCTCTTGGCACATTAACCATAGTGGAAATATGCCAGACTTGTTTTCTAGAATAAGTCATTTGCTGAACAGAGCATAAATGAAGCAGGTCAGAGACCATGTCAATGATTTTTAAATTGCTCTTCCTCCCTGGAAAATATCATCTTATATCTACTTAGAACCCACACCTTCTGTGAATGTTAATGATAATCCCTAATAATAAACACTTTTTCTAGGAAAGAAATTTCTAAAGAAATATTCAGAAATAAGATAAAATAATATAGTCATATCCCCAAAATAATCATGCTAAGGACCATCAGGAAATCATAGATTGAAAGCTAAAGGAGACCTTCAAGATCATCTAGTCCACCTACTTAATTTTACAGATAAAGACACTGAAACCTAAAGAAATAAAGGCAATTACCCAAGGTTACACATATCTTCTAGCCAAGATTGTAACCCAAGGTCTGTGACTACACATCCAACACTATTTCTAACACCCGAAGATGATAAAGATGCTTTTTGATTAAAAATCTAAAAGGTCTCCTGGACTGATAAATTGCTTAGGAAAACATTCATACTTGGTTATATCAATCAATCAGTAAGTCAATCAAAAAAGCATTGATTCGGGGTGGAGTCAAGATAGTGGAGTAGAAACAGCACTTCTGCGGAGCTCCAGCCCACATCACTTCAAAATTATGTAAAAGGGGGACTCTGAATGACCTCTGGAGCACAAGAACCCACAAAATGATACAAAGAAGCTAACCTCCTGCTGAGGACAGCCTGGCAGCACGGCAGGGAGGGGCCAGCCCAGTGCTCTGGGAGACAAGCCCAGGCCCTCATGAGTCAGAGCTTTTAGCCCCAAGGGGGACAGACCAGAAGCTGGCTGGAGGGAACCCAGAACACCAGCAGCTGTGGTGTTTCTAGAATTATCAACACATAGATACCTAGGACAAAGTGAGAGGTCAGTGCCCTATGGAGTTTGGGACTGGTTGGAAGAGCCTGTCAGCTTCTTCCCCTGGGGGTGAGAAGCCACTGAGGAGCCAGTGCAGCTTGAGCCACATTGCCACATTCAGGTCCTGGCCTGTGAACTATAGGGGGATCCAGCAATCAGTCTGGGGGGTAATCCCTCTTGCTTTACCCTTCTTGGATCTGGATTGTGGTCTGGGGTGGAGGTCCTGGGGAGTGTGACCAGCTTGCCAGAGTGTGTGGAGGCTTCAGAGAGGCCACACCACTAATACCTCTGGCAGTTGAGACCTCTCCAGTGTTTGGAATGGAAGCTTCCCTGGCTGTTGGCAGAGTCCTATTATGGCAACAAGCCCAAAAGTCAAGTAATTCAGTGGCAACATGCCTAGGCAAAGGAAACAAAATAAACAGAAAAATGCAACATTAGACTACTATTTTGGGGGCAAAGAGGCTCAAAGCATGGAACAGGAGGAGGACTGGGAGGTCAGAAATCCTGCACCAAAAGCCCCAAATGAAAATATGAGCTGGTTACAGGCCATAGAGGACCTTAAGAAGCAGATAAGGGAAGTGGGAAGAGAAATGAGAAAGATACAAGAAAAGTATGAAATGACAGTCAACAGCCTGACTGAGGAAAATAACACCTTAAAAAATAGACTAACTCAAATGGCAAAAGAGGCTCAAAAAGGCAATGAGGAGAAGAATGCCTTAAAAAGCCAACTTTTCCAGATGGAAAAAAAATCTCAAAAGCTCACTGAGGAGAATCATTCCTTCAGAATTAGACTGGAGCAAATGGAAGCTAGTGACTTTATGAGAAATCATGATACTATTAAGCAGATCCAAACAAATGAAAGAATAGAAGGCAATGTGAAATATCTCATGGAAAAACCACTGACCTGGAAAATAGATCCAGGAGAGATAATCTAAAAATTATTGGACTACCTGAAAACCATGATCAAAGAAAGAACCTAGAAATCATCCTTCAAGAAATTCTCAAGGAAAATTGCCCTGATGTTTTAGGCCCAGAGGGTGAAATAGAGGTTGAAAGAATCCACCAATCACCTCCTGAAAAAGATCCCAAAAAGAAAACTCCTAGGAATCTTGTAGCCAGGTTCCAGAATTCCCAGATCAAGGAGAGAATATTACAAGCAGCCAGGAAGAAACAATTTCAATATTGTGGAAACACAATCAGGATAACATAGGATCTGACAGCTTCTACATTGAGGTACCAAAGGGCATGGAATATGATATTCCGGAGGGCAATGGAGCTGGGATTAAAACCAAGAATCACCTACCCAGGAAAACTGAATATCATGTTTCAGGGGAAAATATGATCATTCAGTGGAATAGAGGACTTTCAAGCATTCTTGAGGAAAAAACAAGAGTTAAATAGAAAATTTGACATTCAGATATAAGAAGCAAGATATGCTTGAGAAGGTAAACTGGGAAAAGAAACCATTATGAACTTATCAAAGTTGAACTATTTATATTCCTACAGGGAAAAATGATAACCATGACTGATGAAACTTTTCTCAGTATGAAAATAGTTGAAGAAGGGTATATGGGCATATGAATACATATGTGAACGTGTGTATATATGTTTTTAGGTATACATAGATAGAGGACACAGTTTGAATTTAATAGAAAGGGATGACACTTAAAAGGTGAAATTAAGAGGTAAGAGAGGAATATATTGAGAGGAGATGGGGAGAGACAGAATGGGGTGAACTACTTCATATATAAGAAGCAAGGGAAAATGGTTAAAAGGGAAGGGGAGAACAGGAAAGCAAAGAGGCAAAACCGTTATCCTCATTGAATTTGGCTCAGGGAGAGAATGACATACATACTAAATCGGGTTTCTCACCCTACAGGAGAGTAGGGGAGAAGGGGATGAAAGGGGGGGGGGTGTCAATGGAAGGGAGGCCAGTCTGGGGGGGGAGTTGGAAGCACCCACTTTCGAAAAGGTACAGGACCAAAGTGGGGAGTGGACCAGGTGGGAGGTAGGATAGGAAGGAGGAAAATATAGTGAGTCTTTTAAAATATATTTACTATGGTAATATTTTGCATAGCTGCACATGTAAAGTATATACTGAGTTGCTTATCTTCCCTTTAAAACCAAATTTAAAAAAATATATAAATACTATGATCAGTACTATTTTACATATAATTGGGAGATGAGATGTGCAGGCATTGGGGCACAGAGATTTACCTTACCCTACTGGAAAAGTTGAAAGGGGTATGGGAGAAGATATGGGAGAGAGCAGATTGGATGAGGGGATATCCTATGGGACTGCTATTCTGAGGTGGTGGGTAGGGGAAAAATTGTAACTCAAAATCTGACGGAAATGAATGATGTAAAGCAGAAGTTAATAAAGCATTTGGAAAAAAAAAAAAGCATTGATTCAGCACATACCAGGCATCATGCTAATAACTGGTGATGCAAAGACAAAAGTGAAACAATCCTAGCCCTCAGGAAGTTTACAATTTAATGAGGGAGATAGCATGTACACATGTAAGTATATATAATATATATATATACACACAATATATGTATGTGTGTTTGTATGTGTGCATATATGTATATCTCCATGACAGAATGTACATTTTTAAAGCAATTGGGGTTAAGTAATTTGCTCAAGGTTACATGGGCAGTCATTATTTATGTGTGGGTGCTCTTTTTCTAGGGCCGGGATCGATCCCAGGTCATCCCAACTCCGGGGCCAGCACTCTTACTCACTGCGCCACCTAGCTGCCCCTAGAATATACATTTTTCTATCAATTAACTACCTCTAAAATCCAAGAAAAAAAAATTCTAAATTGCTTGTTACTAAATGTTCCCATTACAATGGAGCCTTCTGATAGAGTAGCTAAAAATTATTGGAAAAATTACATTCTAACACAGTAGCTTAATTTATATGACACATATGCTATAAACATTGCCTACAGACTTAGATACTCTATTTTTGAATATGTGTGAACTGTAATCAATGAGGGAAAAAGACTTCTAAGTGCTTCTTCACTAGTCCTGAGATTAGTGACATGCTTCAATGACATCACACAGTGCTAAAATAAAAGTCAAAATTCTAATAGATTGAAACAGCTTCATTCAACTAACATCAGTTAGTTATCATGGGCTTACTCTCTAAACCTATAAGATACATGTCACCGACACTGATATTATGGTTGATTTTTTTATTCAAAATGGCAGTGCTCCTCTTGAAGCATTAAGACCTCATTCATTTATTTCCTAGAAGAATTCAAAGGAATAATAGAATTTTCAACTATTTTAAGATGAAAGGACCAACAGAGAGCATGATACAGCCATCATTCCCAGGATAATTGCTTCAGCCTACTCAAAAGAGCTAGAATAGAAAAATTTCAAATTTTAAATGAAACTTTTCACAATTAAATAAATGGAACTAGAATTGGTATCTATCATATATTCAGAGTGCTTAGTAATATGTAAACTCCTTATGGACAGGATGTTTCATTTTGCTGTTTGTGTACCTAGCACATAGCACAGTTCCTGTAATGTAAAAAAAAATAGTTGTATTGCTTCTTTGCTTGCTTGATAATATGTCATTTATAGAAAAGGGCAAGGGAATGAATGAAATATTCCATGTAGTACATTTTCCATAAAACTGAAGCTTATTGCTTCCAACATCAAAACTTCTATCATTTCAGCAGTTTGTGATGGAACTCTTTCTCAAATGCATTGCAGGCTTCTCAGGCTTCTTAAACAGGGACTTTTTTTCCCTTTTGTTGATGGGTGGAAATCTGTAATTTCATCAGACTAGGGAACACTTAATGAGGAAACTTCTTCCTATCAATGCAGATTGCTCTGCAATTTATAGTCTTAAACAGTTGTATGGAGCATAATTTAACATTTTTGATGACTCAGGACATAATTATACAAATCAGTTATTGCATTTTGTGAGAATATTCCACAAATGAGTCCAAAGAACTTGCCTTTGTGAGCTATTAAAATGTGTAGAGTTTTTTTGCCCCTACATTAAACAACCTCATGCTATTGTTATATTCTTTTTGGGGGGGGAGGGGAGTAAGTGGGGGAAGGTTGTTGTCTCTTGACATCATTAGGCTGTGAACTCTCCTTGTTGCTGTCACTGAACAAATATCTTGGAAGGAAGGAAGGAGGGAGGGAGGGAAGGAGGGAGGGAAGGAAAGAAGGAAGAAAGGAAGGAGGAAGGAAGGAGGAAGGAAGGAAGGAAGGAAGGAAGGAAGGAAGGAAGGAAGGAAGGAAGGAAGGAAGGAAGGAAGGAAGGAAGGAAAAGAGGGAGGAGGAAGGAAGGAAAGGAGGGAGGGAAGGAAATAACCATTTATTAAGCATTCACCCATGTTTCAGGGATTGTGCTAAACCTTTTACAAATACTTCATTTGATCATCATAATCATCTTGGAAGTTAGGTTCTATTATTATTGCCATTTTACAGTTGAGAAAATTGAGGCAGAGGTTAAGTGACTTGCCCTGGGTCCACATGACTAATAAGTGTCTAAGGTCCAACTTGAATTCAAGTCTTCTTACTTCAAATTCAGCCCTCCATCCACTGTGCCACCTAACTGTGCTGTAGGTACAACTAACATCACCATTTGATAGAAGAGAAAACTGAGACTTAAGATCACAAAGGGAGTCAGTGTCAGAGGCAGGATTCCAATCCAGCTCTTTTGATTCCAAGGTCAGTTCTCTTTCTTGCCCTGCTGCTTTTCTATATTGCTGCTTGTTTTTTCTCCAGTATGTTTTTGTTCTGTTGGTTAGTTGTTTCAGTTTTGTCCAACACTTTATGACCCCTTTTGGGGTTTTTTTGGCAAAGATAATGTTTTGCCATTTCCTTCTCCAGCTCATTTTATATATGAGGAAACTGAGGCAAACAGAAGTAAATTACTTGCCCAGAGTCTTATTAAGTAAGTGTCTGAGTACTAATTTGAACTCAGGACTTCCTGACTCCTGATTGACTCCACTGCGCCACCTGGCTGCCCTTTCTTCAGAAAGGCACTTTTAATGCACTCTTTAATCAATTTCATAAAATTGCTTGATGTGTCCCACAGTTCCTAAACTTGTATGGGATTAATTCATTTAAATGTGTTTCTCTTCTGCATTTTAATGTAGAAGTGACTACAAAAGTGTTTGATCCTGCAACCTGTTCTAACTTAAGGTACAAAGGATGGGACTGACAAAATCTGATGGTGACTGCAGGAATGTTTTCAGTACAATGTTGTGTCTGGGATGACCTGAGTTCAATTCATTTATTGCTTTGTTTTGGATCTAGACCCATCATGTCATTGGTTCAAGGAACTACCTTACATAAATTCCCTCAGCAAATGCAGATCATCAACTTTCCTGTCCTAAGTAACTAAGAGTCCTTTGTGGTTCAGTTCAAAGTTGTATCACAAAGCAGTTTTAATCTTGTATTTACAGATTCACTTTTATTGTTGTTCAGTCATTTTCAGTCATGTCCAACTCTTTGTAACCACATTTGGGATTTTCTTGGCAAAGATACTGTATTAATTTGCTATCTTTTTCTAGCTCGTTTTACAGATGAGGAAACTGAGGCAAATAGAGTTAAGTGACTTGCCCAGGGTCATACAGCTGTGAGGCCAAATTTGAACTCAGATCTTCCTGATTTCAGGACCAGCACTCTATCCACAGCTCTACCTAGCTGCCCCCATTGAAGCTGAAACAGTAGAAGAAGAAGCAGGAAGAGGAGGAGGAGAAGGAGGAGGAGGAAGCTTTTTTCCCAATGTCTGAAGAAAGGAAAAATGTCTTTCCTACTTCTAAGAGTTGGCATGACAGGGGCGGCTAGGTGGCGCAGTGAGTAAGAGCGCCGGCCTCAGAGTTGGGATGACCCGAGATCGAAACTGGCCTCAGAAAATGAGCACCCACACATACATAATGACTAGCCGTGTAACCTTGAGCAAGTTACTTAACCCCAATTGCTTTAAAAAAAAAAAAGAGTTGGCATGACCATTAGAACATAGGAATAAACCAAAGCTTTATTTTGGAGAAGTGATTCTGGCCAGCACCAGAACAAATCAGAAAATCTAGAACTTAGTACCTTAGCTTAGAGGCAGGTCTTTGTATGCTTTCTCCTTGACCCATACTCTCACATTAGAGACACATTTGCTGTAGATGCTGTCATTCCAGGCTGACCTGACCATAGAACCAGGGGTATGCTAGAGCCAGCTCAAAGTGGCTGAGAAACAACTGCTAGATTTCCAGTGTAAGCATTTACATCTCAAAAGTCAGCAAATGCTATAAATCAGGACTCAATTATTTTTGGTTGATTGTCTAAACTTAAGAAGGTGATGGAAAAAATATGTGTCCTGTATACAGTTTTACCCTGAATAACCAGTTGTTGAATATAGCATCCCACTGCTTAGAACCCTGTTTCCTATGCCCATAACAGGAAATTGGCTATGAAGATAAGCACCAAGACACCCTGCGTCATCACCACCACCACCATCATCATAGTAGGCATTTATATAGCACTTTAACGTTTGCAAAGCATTAACTTATGTTACTTCATTTGGTCCTCACAGTCATCCCAGGACCCATTATCCTCATTTTCCAGTTTAGAAAACTAAGAGATATTAAGTGACTTGCCTGAGGTCACACAGCTAGTTAGTGTCTGAGGCAAGATTTGAACTCGAGTCTATCTAATTCCAGATCAACTACTCTGTCTACCTAGTGACCTCTCTCACTGACTACCATATGCTCTAAGAGCCCAAACTTAAGACAGCCTTCCTCCCTTACCTTCATTCCACATGGACTTAGATGACCCATGGCATATCATCTCTTGATCATGTCATTCTTCATTCATTCATTTACTCAGTAATAACTCCAGGCTCACAAATAAAACACAGGATTCAATTTAACCACCATGCAAAACCGGATTCAGTCACCATAGTGAATGGAGAGTGGGTAATTGGCAGTTGCTAGCTATACATATAAATACTGTCTCTTTCCCACACAGTTGTGTGCTTTTACCTTTTCCACAGCCAAATAGTAGATCCCATAAATGGTCTTGATCAACAGTACTCCTAGGCTGGTACTAGGTATGCTGGGAATATTTGTTGCTATCTCTGCCTCCTCTCTGGGATGCATCTGGCATTACACTATTATTTTAGTCATGTAGAAAATTAAGATAATTGGGATGAGAAAAGCATATTAAGGTTATTAAAGTCATTTCTATTCTTTGTTCCTAATTTACTGATAAATTGCTTTATCTATTTTAATTGGATTATTATCTGTACAATGGCCTTACAAAATGCATTAAATTCATAAAGCAATAATGTTTTTTCATTCCATCTTATAGGAGTAATGGAAGACAATTAGGAAATTATTGACTATTACTTGATATTTCCACGATTTAACCTAGATACTCTATTTTCATGATGACAAATCATTCAGCTCATACCAAAAGAAAATGAATATTTTAGGTACATGATATTCTTTCTTTTGTCCATAGGCATCTGGTCCTCGCGGTTCATTAAAGGATGATGCTAAGGGTTCTCTTCAGAAGAGTTTCAGAGTTCTAAATGAAGCTAAGAGGCTAGCAAATGATGTTAAAGGTAAGCATGACATCCATATGAAGTTGAACTGTGGTTACATTTGGTGGAAGAACTTCTCTTCATTTGTATTTTCAGACTGGACCTGTCATTAACGTTAATATTAAGAACTACCAGTGAGAAAATTCCTCCTAACAATTGCAGATCTGTATCTACTGCAATATCTAGTCTTAGTAAGTTCCTCAGGACACCAAGAGATTATATAACTTGCTTAGGGTCACACAGCAAGTATATGTTCAAAACTGGGACTTGAACTTCTAAACTCTGAGCTTGGTATACTATCCATGACACCATCCTATTTCTCCATCTTAATCTATGTAAGAACTGGAATATTTTTAGAAGTTCTTTTGATATCTGTTTAGTTATGTGACAATTCTATGATCTCTTACCTAGAGCAATTTTCCTTACCAAATCT